>JAQHUG010000155.1:821683-832432 GCA_028555095.1 Dicrostonyx torquatus | reverse complement strand
TAAATAAAATGCCTTTTTATACTAAGTACTAAGAAATGTAAAACAAAGCTATTGTTCCCAAGAAATTCATATTTTAAGACATCCATATTCTATGGAGAGTTCTGAATTCAGACAATATCCAGAGAGTTTTCCTTACTAGGTCCACCTATCAGACTCTGTTCCCATGTTAACCCGCCCAAAGACAGATATTAATTGCACCCCCGATTTGTAGTGCATCCGTTTAGTACTATTGATCTACTTGAAAAAATGAAAGTAAACTAAGGAAGAACCAGTCCCAACACCAAAGGAGTGCTCTATTGATTGCCCCCGACTGTGTTCTGTCTACACATAGGTGTGCATGTGCCGCACAAAGGGCAGACATGGCTCCTGGGAGAAACATGGAAGCCAAGGATAAGGGAGACTAGGAAAGGAGAGTAGCTTGAGGTTTCCCTGATAGGCATTTATCAAGGAATTCTATAATCAAATGTGCAAAAAGACCAACCACTTAAATATTTAATGGGTAGCGTACTGCCTTAGAGTCTTGGGAGAGACTCTGAAGAAATTAGCACTCATCTGTTTAAGAATGACGTATCAGTGAATTTAGAAAAAGAAGTCGTGGTATTGATCTCAGTCGTCCTCTTATTTCACACATGACGTCTTCTCTGTAACAGGCTTATTTCCATTTCCTTTTCTTATATCAAATACTTAGCAGAACTTGTGTCCCAAGATCCCCACTTCTCTTAAATCTGGACTTGGTTTAGAACCCAGTGGTTAATCTATATAATCCTTTGGTATGTTTGCCTTTAGGTTGTTTTCAGAATTTGACTTGAATAATATTATGCTCCTTCAAATTAAAAACCACATGTAACAGGACACATGTAATGACATGTTTAGCTGTTGTGATTTCATGGCTTTTGCTTCTGTTGGATTGACCCATTTCCAGGTGGAAGAGTTTAGTTCATAATTTGATTAGCTCTTTTCAAACTTTTATTTTTGAATCCTGATGTCTGTGTATCCCATTGCTGCAATAGGTCACGACCCCACAAAATTCACTGCAATATTGGCTATCTATGGCCTCAGTCTTCCTGTTTTTGTTTTGTTACTTTGAGCATAGTATATGAACTGTAAGCATGGGTTTAATTCTCAGACTTATATTTGCCTGCAGCCTTGCCTTGTGCAGGAGAGCTGAAGGTGTATGGTTTAAACCCTAGTTACTTCTGAGGTTCTCCAATCCGTGTTTTATATTATCTGCAGATTTTCTTACACTTTCGATTTAAAACTCAGATGTATCATGCTGAGCTGATGAGAGGTTGCGAGACGAGAGAACTATTTCCTGGCATAATCACAAAATAGTAATTCATCAGGTTGTCAGCTTCTCCACCCCATGGAATAAAAATTAACAAGCTATAGTAAAATATATGCCTATGAAAAAATCCCTTAGTATAATCATGCCCATAGCATTAAAATTCCAGAGGAGACTAATGGTGCCATTACAGTGTGGGAGAAATAGTCCACCAACAGTTTTCTTCATTTCTTTATTCTTATCTCCAGGTTTCATTTTCTGGGACTTGTTACCGTTTAGGAGGAAAACTAAATGCTGGCCTATGTCAACATTGCTACTGTAAAAAATACTCCATTTTATGAATTATTCAAGTTAGCATGCCTTTGGGGGATTTTTGAGGATTCTAATATGGTCAGATGTGACCTTCTGCAATGAGATGAAAGGAATAGAAACTAATTTATGTATAGAAATAGTGAATTCAAATAAAATTGTATTTAAAAATATGTCAGAAAGCAAAATGTTATTTTCTCTATATGCACACCCACAGCCACCTCACACTTATATAGGGATGGAATTTTTAGTTAGATGTTGGTTTTATTTTGAAACCAATTGGGATTTCTTTTTGAATACATAACTAAAAGAATAACAAAGGAACTATGGTGACTTATGTCCAGAGGATATATCTGACAGCCTAAAAGCTCGGTAGCTATGGAGGAAATACCCTACACATTCGGACTTTGTTTATGAAGCAGAGTTCATTGTTAATAGGTGTGAACCTTACTAGACTGCAACTCTGGCAGTTGTACATATGTGGTTTTCTGTTGTGTGCCCCTTACCTTACTCAGGTCAGCTAAGGAATCATTACGTGGTAACTACATGGAGCAGAAGAAAATGTGTTCCTGAATGCCTGGCACAACCCAAACCTGGCCATTTAAAATCCTTTCTTGAAATATGCTTCTTTCTAAACCATTGAGGTAGCACTCACTGTCTATGTAATATAAAAAGCTTTTGTCACTATTCACTCAGCAGTACAATTAATATTTAATAATGTATTAATTTTTTAAGCTGCTAATTTGGAATTTTCATTCAAAATATGTTATAAAAAGAACCTGTACTGCTTGAAATAGGGTCAAAATATCTGTATTTTATAATAAAACCCACACTCAGAGGCTGAAATGTCTATGTCCCTTGGTTCATATGTTTATAATCTTAAATAGTATTTGAAAGGATATGTTATTTAAATAGAAGTAGCGATAAAATAAGTAATATTAATCACATTTTTATAAGTTAGCAGATTTTTAAGCCAAACCGGTTAAATCTTCTAATTTTAGATCATCTCTTTCTTCTGCTTACTGATAAAGCAGGTTTACAAAGACAGAAAATAACTTTACTGAGTGAAATAAACTAGAGATGCCTTTTTTGTTTTGGTAAGGTCAATCACCATAGCTTTAGAAATAAATCTTACAAATGGATCTTGTTGTTACAATGTAGCATAGAAACTGACTGAAGTTTTGAATTAATAATTAACTACTCAAGTTTCTTAAAAAAAAAAAAACCGACAGCGACAAAGAAATCCTCTTGAAAAACTACTTGTAGTGAATTGTGACAGACCTGTGTGAATGAACATGACCTGCTCTGGTCAGGCCATACTTAGTCTGAATCCTTGAATAATTGCAGTCCAAGGTTGACTTTGTCCTCAGCTCAGTTACTTCACTATGCGAAGCTTGAGGATTGGTACCATGTTACAGTGTAGCCATAAGGATCCATGCTTTGTAGCAGCTTCAAACACCTTTAGCACTAGGTTATTGTATGTGTGTATTTTGAAAGACTCCAGTCACTACTCTGGTTTAATTGGTTGCCTTTTCTGTTTGAGATCTGGACTCACCTTTTCCTTTATATACGCAGTTTTAGACTCAAACCATATTTCCTACAAACCCTAACGGTCTTGTAAAATACAGAGACCCTTTTCCTCTTTCTGTCTTTCACCCTTCTCCTTGCTCTACTCCTTTCTCTCTCTACTCTCTGCCTTCTTTCTTTCCAAGTTTTCCTTCTTCCCGATCTCCATCTCTTTATCCTCCTAGATTGTTGATATACAAAAAGGTTCCACAGTAGCCCAGAATAAAGTATAACAAAGTTTTATTTGTTGGGCAGTGGTGGCACACACTTTTAATCCCAGCACTGGGTGGGTAGAGACAGGTGGATATCAGTGAGTTCGAGACCAGCCTGGTCTACAAGAGCTAGTTCCAGGACAAGCTCGAAAGCTACAGAGAAACCCTGTCTCAAAAAACAAAAAACAAAACAAAACAAAAAGTTTTATTTATTTGGGGATAAACTCACAGAAAGAGGAATTATCTGCAGTCCTCTGCGCTGGGAACTGGGACAGAATCTAGCAGCCAAGAGGCACAGTTTTCATTGGCATTTACAGTACATGAGGCTATTGGCTGAAGGTGTTCCCACAGCATTAGATAAACATAGTGATGGGCAATATATGAAGTCAGAAATTTTACAAATTTCTCAATAAGAAAAATATGATAAGTAGAATATTACAGTAGAGTCAGAAGAATCTGTGCATTATAGTAACTTAAAACAGGTTTACTATTTAGTGCACAATATATGTATTTTGAAGCACACCAGTGACTACTTCTGTTTAAATTCATTGACTTTTTTTGTGAGATTTGAACTTAATTCAATGATTATTGAAACTACAAGTAGATTTTTATTTCAAAGTTAAAGATTTCATGAAATTCGGAAATTTTCCGTCATTAAAAAAATAAAAATATGTTCTTTATAAAGTTATATAATCATATTATTCTGAAAATAAATAGTGTTTCGTAACAATTAGCACTGGTTTTGCTAATTTTTAATATCAAGGAAAGCTTTTACTTTAAATAAGCAAAATGTTAATAACATTTTAAACTATGTCTGATGTACTGCATAGGAGAAATAATTACCAAGGATGGCATGCAGTAATTGGGTCTGTAACTCCAATTACACTGAGACATTAACTCATTTAGACTTATGCCTTTATTCATCAGGTATGTGAGATAAGCTTTTCTGTAGAAATAAATCCAGAGGAACTTGCTTTGAATACAAGGATTCCACACCTCTTCCTTTTAAAGAGCCTGCAAGAAATCATTGAATATTGGCTAATTGTGAGCAAAATTTGTATTGATTTTTTCCTCTCTCTACCTGATGTTAATAGCACCGTACTTCAAATCATTAAATACTTTCCAGCACCATCCAATTGTCAAAAATTCACTTACTTAGGTGAAATTGTTGCATCAAAATCGCATATACAATTGCAAGCACAGATAATACAATGGCATAGGTAGTTATTAACATGCTCCTTCATACTTCCTCACCTCATATGGTAACTTTTTACCATGTAGATCACATAACTTGAAACTAATAGTAATTTGAAAAGATATTAATGGTACTATGTCATAGGTCTATCTGCACTTAATTTGGATGCTGAGCATGACACTTGAGGCATGATACCCCAAAATGCGCAACAAAAATGGCCACCTACCCATCTTCGAACTGCACCTATCCATCTTAAAACTGCCCCTACGCAGCTTCCAACTGCCACACCCATCTTCAAACTCAACCTTATGTACATAGAAATTCAAAGCTTACATGTTATGTCTAGTAGAGTGAATGTTTCCCCTGTATCATAATTTTGCAATGCACTAGCAGAGTATTTTAAATTAAAGAAGCCTGTCAGTTCTCTGCACTGATACCCAAAACTGTTGCTCAAAGTTTTACTGAATTTATTGAAATAAAGCTGTGTGAGGGAAGAAAAAAAATCAAAATCTTTCACATCCAAACAATAGAATTTTACATGGTGAAATTCATTCCTCTCATGGCCTCTAAATAGTTGTTAAACCGATGTACCTCATCTTTGACATCTGTTAGAGGAGAATGAATCTATTTTGGATCCCCAAGTCACTTTTCCTGTGACAGAATGCAGTCAATGAAGCAAAATTGTTTGGGGGAAATGAGAAAGTGAAAACAAGCAGGTTAGCTATTTACTTTCCTGGAAAGTCAAATCTCTTTAAGTAAGAATGACACCAGAGTCTGACAAAGGAAATCCTACTTGTAAACCACCACTATTTAGGGGATGTCCTTTCACGTATATTGAGTCAACTGATACTATGTTCAACAATGTTTCCTGGCAACAACCAATAGTAGCAAGATGCTTTGTAAACTGCTAGGTAGTTCATGAATCTGTGCTCCATACATAGCAACAAGACAACAATTAGTAGGGCCAAGCTCAATGTGCTGAGAAACGTCACATTCTTACATCTATGAGATGTACTATCAGTGGGTTTTTTAATAACCCCCCAAAGGAATTTGTGTTTCAGCTTTAATGTCCACGTAACGATGATAAGAATTGAAGTCTATTGAAAGGACTGTACGTTTGGGAGTGTGCCTGTGAAATTTGTTCTTATAGGATTCCCTTGGTTAGTTATTGTTGCTTTTTGATTGTTTTTAAGAGGATTGTTATACAGGACACCAGCTGACACTTGCCCAGCTTCTTTGGCATCCTCCCTGGCCATGCTCTTCTTGTGAAATCATTTACCATTATGTTGCCATCTATTTAGCGCCTTTACTAGAACCAAGATGATGCTGATGCTAAGACTCTGGACATCCAGCACCAAGGACATCTTCAAAACACAAATCCACCTCAACTCAAGTTGAACTCAAATTCAACCACAGAAGCCATAAACATTGACAAATAATATGCCATGTGTTAAAGCTCCCATTTCTGAGCTTTATTTTCTCTCTCCACTAATAATTAAGCATTTCTTCTTCTATGTCACTATTGTGATATGAATGCTATCCTAAGAAAATTAGGATACACTGAAAGATTTTTATTTTGAGACTGTCTCACGCACTAACCTAGGCTGGCCTGGAACTTACCATATAGGCCATGCTGCCTCAATCTCCCAAATTCTGGGATGACAAGTGGGAATGTCCATACCTGGCTAAAATTATATCACATACTGTGTTAAAAATTAGTACACAGGCTTTTGCATGTATATTTTGTGTGTGCATGTAATCTGTGTATGCTCTTGCACAGGGAATTAAGAGAGTCAAAAACGAAAATCTCCTTCTGTACTGCTGAGTTACATACATAGCCCTGCTAAGAAGCTTTCAATTATTGCCTCTCTACGATGTGCTCCCATGCAGTATGTGTGGGCTTGTGGATAAAGATGCTTACCACCAAGCCTGATGTCCTGAATTTGATTCCTAGGACCTACATGGTAGAAGAAGAGAACTGATTCTCCTATATTGTCTTCAAATCTTCACTTGCATACAATGGCACTTGTGCATAAGCACACACACAATAAATAAATAAATAAATACATAAATAAATAAATAAAATAACAAATAGCTAAGGCCCATAAACTTTTATTTATTAAATGAATGTTCAGCCCTTAATGATTACCTATAACTTAGAAGGTACGTTGCATTATTCTTTCTCTATGTGGCTTTTGGTCAGATGTTGGATTAGAACACCACAGATGAAAGTGGACCAGGTAGACAGAGGCTTGACAAAAGTTTTCTGGCCTCTGAGGGGATAATGTAACATGCTATCAATCTGTAAACTGTGAAATATATTACAGAGATTTTTCCCTATTTAACAAAACACGTGTTAATTTTAATAATAAAGAGGTGCTCATTTTGGTTGAGTTTTATTCAGAAAAGGGATGAAAGAAATCCGTGTCTTTCATTCAGATCTCCATCCAGCTATGTTTCCATTAGAGTTGCCAGAGAAATGACTCATAAAACTAACCATTTTCTGCATCAGGCGACAGGTTTTGACAGAAACAGCACTGCCGCTTTTGCAATGTAGTACGTTTCGAATGCTTCAACTGTGTGATTAGGTGTGCTTTACATGGCTTCCATGTGCTTAGCTAGCAAAAATCTGAGTTTATTTACACAAAATTACTCAAGTGAAAAAAGTGGTATGTCTCCCAGTGAGCAAAGTCAGCCCTTCGAGGGGCAGTGGGGGATCAACTAGCATTTTATTACCAGGAGAACTGGGCTGTATGAACAGCACTGCAGAAACCTTTGTGGGAAGCATTACAGGCCTCTTGTATGTAACTGATCCTAAAATAAATATAATGAAACTCAGGATTTTACAAAGCTTTTTTTCCTGGGTTAGATACTATTTTAACTCTGGGTGAAATAAATTTACCAAACCTCTGTAAACGAAAAAAAAAATGTCTAGAGTTATCTGTGTGCCTGCATCTTTGTTTTTTTCCATGTGACGAGTACCTGACTACGAACATTGAGATGGTCTTTATGCATGGTCCTCCAGGAGATTTTCTCAATGCTCATATTATAAAGTTTGTAGTTTCGTATCTAAACTTGAGTGGAAAGTTGTTAAGCTGCTTAAATCTTTGTTCAGTGTTCTGTGAATAACATGAGACAATTCATCCCTGCCATTAACGGAGAATATGGAAGATGCTACCTACACTAACAGAGGCCACTTTCTTGTACGAGATGTGAAAAGAGGGCATGGTTTATGTCACAAAGATCCCTGGATCTTCATCTTAAGCTATATGATCTCTGGAAATTCACTTTCTGAAGCTCAAAAGCATACATTTTTGAAATGCATAATACTCTCTTGAGAAGATATGAGTTTTAGATAGCATATGTGTATTGTGGTGCTCATGGTTTGACAGTGTCCCCAAGTGTGATCATCATTATTAGAACTATCATATTTAATAATTTTTAAACACAATTAATATTTAAAAACTACTGTTCTTAGTTATTTGTATCTGAGACTTTTGACTTGTGAATATCAGGACTACTGAATATGTAACATAATTCTAAAGTCTTTGCTCTTCAGAAATATTGAAAATGTGTCTGTGATATTAACAATCTGAAGCAAAGTATAAGCACAGGCCAAGAAAGGATAATATTATTTTTTATATTGTTTGAGGCATGTAAGCCTAGGCACAAAAGAACTAAAATGAAGCCTTCATTGAAATTCTGAATGAGATATTTTTTTAACTCCCATTTGAACCTTTACCAAGATGAGAAACATGTTCCCCAACCCCACAACATTCTTTCACGGTATATTACGCTCATCAGTCAGTTTCGGTTGCTATTTTCATTTAAACTGACATAGATACAGCTTTTTTTTCAGAGCCCTAAATGTATTTGAAAATGCTCACAAATCTCTAAGGAACTCAGGACAGATGTTACAAAAATATTTTTTAATCAGAGTTATTTTTAAAAATTGTCAATAGCTTAAAACACAGTGTAGGCAATTTGCACTAAGTAGCATTACCAACATCCAAGTCTTCCCATAAAATCATTTTGAGGTTCTAAATGTGACCTAATCAATAGAAAACCAAGATTGTAAGTTGAAGTGTTCTAAAAAGAGTCTCCTAACAACCCAGAGTTGCTTTCTCTCCCTTAATTATTGTAGTTTTCCCTTCTTTTTTTCTAAAATATTCTTTACTATCCTGCACTTCCCTGAGTTATTATGATCTCATAACTCTTTCCATTGAGCTCCCCAGATCATAAACTTTTGCCTTACTGTTTTTACAATGTTAGAAACATGAAACAGTGCCTCGGGGTCCTGTGTGTTGGTACCAGCGCTGCATCCTCAGCTGCTAGTGTAAATATTGCTTAAAGTTTGATATACTTAATATTTATAAATGAAGAAATGAGAAGATATTTATAGGATCTTGTGCTTTGAACTTTAAGTGTTCTTCCAGAATTAGCCACTGTGCAGCCTACTTGAAGTCTTCTCATTCAACCCTTACCCTCATTTTGGTTTTACATTTTGCTTTCCCTAATTCCTTCTTTCATATATCCCCCAACCAAAATAACCTAAGTTAAACTTTGAGAAAGAAATAATTTTTTAATTAGGCAAAATGATATTTAAAAATCCTATAATTTGAACCATTCACAAAATAACATTTTCCCTTATGGCAATTATGAGAACTGAGGAAACACTGAAAAACAGATTTTAAATACTATTCCATTGTTCTTTCAAAATAACCATATTGTTGAAATACAGTTTTCTCCCTCTGAGCAGGTGTAGTTAAATTTAGATGATCTAACGATAGCTAATGTTCCAACTGTGTACCCTGACAGTAGATAGCACAACTTTGGGTAAAACAGATAATTGTGCTACTTATACTTGTGTATAATTTATTAGCAAGAAAGGAAAGGACAAATTACATATCAAATAGACATCTGTATGGCACAATATTCTCATTGGAAAATGGCAATATAACAACATACACCTTTAGTGTCTGTGTGTATGTGTGCATGATGGATGTGAGATGTGTGATGTGTAATGGATGTATGTGCCATGTCATATGTTTTGATGTCAGAGGACAGCTTTGTGGAGTCAGTTCTTTCTTCTTCATATGAGTATTGAGGATGGAACTCACCAGCCCTGTAATTAACTTTTAAGTTAGGTCCTTGTGCTTGCAATATTAACTTTTTACAGATGCTGTGTTCCCAAGCCCTCAAAAAGGTATTCTGTATGAAAATTTATTAGAATTTCCAGAAGTAAATTTTTAGGGAAAAACACACACACACACACACACACACACACACACGAGATAGATAGATAGATAGATAGATAGAGAGAGAGAGAGAGAGAGAGAGAGAGAATTCTCAGCAGTTTTCTTTATGTTTTATTTTTAACTTAGTCTGAAAATTGATACTTTAAGTCTTCAGGACCTCTGTAAGCTCCTTGGATGGTATCTTGTAATCTTGTGTCTCCTATTAATCATGCTGCTGACATCTCTAATACACATCTTTAGAATGGACATTGAAGATATATGAAATATGTAGGCACACTTATGTGCATACATATCATACTTCTATTACCATTTAGACAATTTTATTGCCTAAAAATCTTACAGACAATTTACTTTATCTTCTCATTTGTCTTAGATGATTTAGCGCTTTACCTATTAAACTGCCCAAACTTTGGAAAGAAATACTTCTAAATTAAAAATATTATACTTGCCCCAGAAAAAAAACATATTCCCTATCATCTATCATGAAGTGAATATTTACTAAGTCCTTCCTCATATCTGTTTTTAATAGTTGATAATTTAATACAGTTCAGTGTCCCCTCATGTAATGGGTTGACTTACTGTTGACAAATGTATGTGCTAGCACTCTTTCCTTTTACCATAATCAAAATGGCATGCCACACCCACAAACTGCTCTTTGTTATTCAGCATTCATTGTTTTTTATGTTATTGTTTTATTTCTATTAGAGGATGCAAGTATTAGAAAGAAATGCAGATAACTACATCTTATCATAATTTATGAATGTGAACTAAGTTTTAAGTAGAGACTTACCCTTGTAATCTGCTAGCCTGGTCTGTCATCTGGGTATCTTGTCTCTTTAAGAGACAAGCCCCATCCACTCCCAACCTCCCCACTGTTCTGCTAAGGCAAGTGGATCTCGCACCTCCTCTCCTATCCTCTCTCTCTCT
>JAQHUG010000155.1:795465-821638 GCA_028555095.1 Dicrostonyx torquatus | reverse complement strand
CTCTCTCTCTCTCTCTCTCTCTCTCTCTCTCTCTCTCTCTCTCTCTCTCTCTCTCTGTCCTTCTCCTTGAGAGGCAACTTTTGCCCCTCTCTCTTCCCCCACTTTTTACCTTACCCCCTTTCTCCTTCCCTCCCCCTTCATAACCCACAAAATAAACTCTATACCCAAACTCTTTCTACATGGTGTCTATCTGTATGTCTCCCACCAGGGGACCACCTGCCAGAGGACCCACCGAGGCCTCAGGTGACCAACAGCCACTCCTCAAGGGACCTGTCCCACACCAACTCTTTGTAAATGATAACACCTCCTACCAAGAAATCATTAGAGTGAAGTATATAAACTTTAGTTGATATTCTTGATTAGTTCTGAAGTGTATTAATATTCTCCATTAATAGATAATTTTATTTTATTTATGGTTCTCTCTAGACTTCTAGATCCTACAAGGCAAAACCTGTGTTGTATTAGCCATTACTTCTTGGGTCCTCTTGAGTGTGTAACATGGAATAGTATTGTAGCAATCATTTTGATAAATTTTAAGCAATTAACTACTCAAATCAAACAAAAATCAAACAGCTTTTCACACCATGAGCCTTCATGAAGAAAATTGTAGTCACTAGAAGGTATATTATAAGGGTTAAATATCTCACTAGTGTTTTCCTTTGTTCTGGTTTGTCTGTCTCATCAACTCATTCACTCTAGATCCTCCCTCCCTTTCTGTGGTTGAAACTAGACTGACTCCCCTCATTAAAATGAAAAAAGAACAGGAGGAGGAAAAGAAAAGAATGTGAAACATCTTAATTAGGCCTTTTAAATAATATAATTTCAGAATGTTGTCCCTTTATGATATAAATACACACTGGTCTATTCTTTTTGTGCTTTAGCCTTGTCCATCCCATTGATGTATATGTCCACTTGTCTACTCTTACTTACCAATATAAACATAGTTGTCTTTTTTAAAAAAGGTAACCATTCAATTTGGGTTTTTGTCTTTGTATTTTCTGGGTTTTGACCTTGCTAAATGTAGCTTTCTCTGGCCAGCATCATCACTTTACATATTTGTCCATTGGCATCTCATGGGTCATGCTCCTAGGTTAAGCCACAGACTTCCTTACAGCTAAGCCACTCTTGATTGCAAGCCAGGAGTCTGCAGCCTTTTTGTTTATGTATTCCAATACATATTGAGGCAAGAAACTGTAAATATTTAATTTCCTATCTATTGTATAATATTGTTTCAGACATGCTATTGCTTTGTCTATATAGAGATATATGTTCACCCATAGTATATCTGGCTTGCAACATTTCACAGTTTGGCAATAATAGAGACATTTCCTTTCAGTGTTTCATTCACACTGAAGTTTATTCATCATGAATCCTTAACATCATGATTTCACTACAGTTAATATCACTTAATTTGACTTATATATTCCTTCCTTTCTAATTATTTATATTCTGTTTATTTCTATCCATTCATTTGCAATGGAAGTTGTTCTACTGCTAAATACACTGAATGGGTTACCTTCTCTTGATAAGGCACACATCCCTAAACTGGGGCTCCATCCATAATTGAGTCTGCTATCACCTCATTGAACAAAAGTAACTTAAAGCTAGGAGGTGACAAGAGGAAATGGAAGAGTAATTCACTCCTGCTGATGTAAAGTAGATATTTTTATTCACTGTCTTCTTTGAAAGGTAAAGTAATCTAAGGAGAGCAGAAAGAAGAATGAGTCTCTAATGCTTATAGAAGAAGCAGCCAATTTACCTGCTGTTACAATGAGTGGAGTCACTACTGTAATTAGCAAACATTACATACTTGATTAATGACAGAGACTTTTCTCAGTCCACTGAAAAGGGGACACTGGATCATTAAAGCAACTGAAAAAATTGTTAGAAACAGTTATAACTATTATGGAAATTTTTCTTTTTGCAGTTATACCAGAGAGAAAGAATGTGTATGAACAACTTTTAAAAACTAAAAATTGTAGCACTAGAAAATGCTCATAATAGCTGACATTGTGAAAATTTTGAAAAGACAATTGATTGTGCATGAAACTTATATAGAAGATTTTTATTTAAAAAAATAGAAATAATAGTCAATAAACTTGTGCCATTCATTTAATGAATATCAGTGTGAGACAGTAATGATGGTGCACACTGTAATCCCATACAGAAGATCCTGTGTCCAAGGCCAACTTGAGGCTCATAGTGAGAAGATGAAATAGAAGTGGAAGCAAAGGAGGAGAAGGAAGAAAAACTTAATACAAACCAATAGAAAATAAGTACAGAATGCCATCATTAAATGATCTATGTTAATGTATGCATGTGTATATGATCATATTTGTCACTTTTCTTGCTTCTCTTTATGGTAAGATTCCTTAAGTTTCATAAAACAGAGATGCTTCTTTAATGAACTGCTCATTGGTGGAGAAGGAGTCTTCAACAGGGAAACAAGTTTGTATTTCCTTTCCTCTTATTCAAGTGAAAGCAAACATGGGTAATGAGGCTCTGTCTTGTTGTAGGGAGATAAAGAAATTATCCAGAGAACACTTATTTTAACCCCCTGAAATATGAGCACCCAATTTCAATACCCTAGTGTAAAATCATATCCCACTATTACAGCATACTTTATATATAATATTACAGGTAGTATTAAATAGAATGTGACTGGCTGTCACATTACTTGAGTTACTACTTGAATGCAATGCTGTCAGAAGCTCTATCAATGTTTTACTTTTGAACGATTTTATAGTTTAGGACAGAAGGCAAATAAAAGCAGAAATTAAAGACCCAAAAGTAAAACTGAAAAAGGCATACAGCCTTTAGACATGAAATATAGGCATTTGTGGTTTTGCTTTTGTGGTGTGTGTAGTCTTGGGATCAATTAGCACTCATCTATATAAAAATATTTTTAAAAAACACGTAATCAGCTGAAAGCAGTATGGAGAATTTTTATTCTGCTCTGATTCAATGACATTTTGTAAGGTACCAAAGTGAGAAACTCAGTGGCAAATGCAAAATGGAGAGAAATCTCAAAAATCCAAGGCCACACCCCAAGATGAAGACTTTAGCACCAGATGGGGGGCTCTTTCTAACTGGGTGATGTTTGGGACTAAACCAGGATTACTAGTCAGGCTTTAATTCTGCCAGACCATCTTTCATTTCCACATAGGAGAGCTCATCATGGATGAGTGTGCACCCTGACAAATAAACATGAATTGTTAGACTAAGATTCTGCAGGCAGGTGTCTTTTCTTTTCTCATCATCAACCTAAAGGCTGGGTAATGTAACCATCGAAATGTGGTGACAGAAGGCATGCTGGGAAACTGCATCTGAGCACTGAACTCCCCACTCTCTCATTCCACATGCTTCTGTGGCAAGAGTGTTGACAGATGTTTGTTGCTATTCAGATAACCCTTGGTACTCGCTCTCTCACTGAGTAGAGGTCACATCTCCCTCTACACTTGGTGGAGTCCAGCATACCCTGATTTGCCATGTGTGTGCAGTTTGCAAGCTCTATTAGCCCTGCATGAGTAGCCCTTGATAACACTCTCCAGGAAGTCAATTAAAGATGGCAGAAGGTGGGCTGGGCTGATTCTTCTTTTTTCTTTTTAAAATTAACAGCGATTTGGTGAAGAAACAGCAGAACTGTCATGAACAGATTATTTATGGTTCTCCAGAAACCAGTAGGCCCATGATTAAGTTTTATTTTTTCTTTTTAATTACTTCGCCTTTTTATTGTTCTTTCTACAATCTTTCACATTTTCTCAGATTTTCATGACCAATCTGTACAGATAAGCATTGTAAGCTTTGCAAATATGTCTTTAGCAACTTAAATCTATAAGGAGAGAAAAACTAGACTAGGCACAGTGAAATGATGCGTGAAGAAAATGTATAGGGGTTCAAGAAAAGTATCAGCTCTTAAAATCATGGAATGTGATTTCAAAGGACCTGGGTTCAATTCCCAGCACCAACACATTGGCTCACGAACATCTGTAACTCTAACTCTGTTCCAGAAGATCCAAACTCTTCTGGCCTCAATAGGCACAAGGCATGCACATAGTATACATACATGCAGGCAAAATACACAGATAAAATAATTTAAAAAATAAATTGTTTTCAAAACTATCTGTATTCAATAAAAAAATAAAAGCTCACTAAGCATCGGGAACAAACATTGTTTAATATTGGAGCTTACCAAAATTTAAATTGTACAAAATTCTTACTGTTCAGAATTAGGTACAACATTGCTTATTGCTAGATTAAAGTTATTCTTTGTATCAATTACCAAGTTTTTAAAATAATTATTTATTTATTTTATTGGTGTTTTGCTTGCACGGATGTCTGTGTGAAAGTATCACATCCCTGAACCTGGAGAGTTGTGAGCTACCATATGGGTGCTGGGAACTGAACCCAGATTCTCATGATGAGCAGCCAGTGTTCTTAACCAAAGACCCACCTCTGCAGCCTAATGACTATTTTTTTTTAAAAATATGCGACCCTCTTGTTTCACATGTTATAACTGAGAAATTCTGTCAAAAACCAGAAGAGTAGGTCACTTTCCTAAATTAGTTAAAATCAAAATTGGTGACCCAAATACTTTGATAAACGTCTTTAGACATGTGTTAGCTATATTAGCTGGGTTGCTTTATTTTGCTGGTACAAACCATAAATATATATTGTATCAGCAATATATTTCACTACAACAATATTTCAATTTTAATGTGATCGATCTAAGAATGTTCTTATATGGTTATGTAGTCATAAATAAAATTATTATTGTGAAAAGAAATATACTTTTAAGAAATAACAAAATATTTCCATTCATCTCCTGTTTGATTAGGGAAAACCATGAGAATGAATGAATATTTGCTCTAGGCATAGTGTGCCATAAATGCCAACGTACTTAGTCTTAATTATTTTTGACACCTTAAACACTAAATAAAGTAATTCATATTTTGAAGGTGTACTGGTAGAAGCTTTGAGAACATGAATGACACCAGTTTTAAACTATATTATTACTTATTATTTTTTATTGATTATTGTTTTTGAAACAGGATCTGACTATGTAATCCTGACTGGCCTGAAAATCACTATATTGATCAGTCTGACCACAAATTCAAAGAGATCCTCCTATTTCTGTCTCAGAAATGCTGGTATTAAAGGCATAAAAATTGAATACTTTTATTCATGGTAATCTTTAAGCTTATCTTTAAAGGAAAATGAACATCATCATTGTTGCCCTTCTGACTTCACGCAGCTGTTGTTACCTGCGCAAGACCTGAGCAAAACCAATCCAGTCAAATATCCAACATGTTTAGGAAAGGGGGCTCATGAGTCCCGCACTAACCATGGAGGTTTTAACAGTTGATAGCCGCTGAAGAGGAGAGAGACAGTCTACTTCAGAGGTGTGTTCCATGGTAGGTTACTTATCCTCCAGTGGACTGGTCTATACCTATGCACATATGGGCAGCACTAATTGAGTTCAGTGACTTATTTTTCAAAAAAGGAAGAAGAAAATTACGTAAAGGGTGACTGCTAGTTCATTTTACGGCTGCCCGTGAGTTATTTTTTTAAAAAAGGAAGAAGAAAATGATGTTAAGGGCTACTGCTAGTTCCAGCTGCCCAGACCTAAATAATCACATAGAAACTATATTAATTATAACACTTTTGGCCAATAGCTTAGGTGTATTCCTAGCTATCTCTTGCATTTTAAATTAACCCATTTCTATTAATCTATATATCACCATGAGGCTGTGGCCTGCCAGTAAGGTTCCAGTAGTGTCTGTCTCCTTCAGCAACTACGTGGTGTCTCCCTGATTCTACCAACTCTCTGTATATATCTGGCTATATTTTGCCCGGCCAGAGGCCAAAGCAGCTTCTTTCCTAACCATGGTAATAAAACACATTAACAGCACACTGAGGGGAATCCCACATCAGCTGCACAAACAATTACCTTAAACCAGAAAAGTTATACACATGCACAGTGTAACAAAATTGACCTTAAATTTGTATCAATAGACCAAGATCCATATCAATGCAAAATATTTGCCTCTATGTCATATCTCCTTTATTATTTTAAAAAGAGATTGGCTATGACTATTAATGATTTATACCCAAACCCTTTTAAATTAAAACAAACATGTTTTAAACAATGATTATGGGAATTTGGGTGTTGTTTTCTCCAAACTACTTCCTGCTGTTGGTTGGGTGAAGTATTTTTAGAGCTCAAAAGAGAACTTTCAGGGTGTTCTTGTTCCATCAAGACACATCAAACTGGAAGGAATCCACAGGGTCTCATCTCATTTTTTGTGGAAACAAAATCAGAGCCTCTTTTCCAAAGTAGCATATCCTTAGACTCAAATTTTGAAGTCAAGATACCTTTAAAATATATATGTTGGTTTAGCTAATCATCCCATACAATGAAATATCTTCCTGTATTTAGCTCATTCATGGTAAAAAAGTTCAAAGCAAGCACAATAATATGCACAGCCCTGACTCTGTGTATGTATTCCATCTTTACTTGACTTATTTTCTAACTCTATTACTTTTTAATATTTATTTGTTTTAAGGAGGCTGCTTGTTTGTCCCGGCTGCCAGAACTGAAATAACCAAACAGAAACTGTATTAATTAAATCACTGCTTTGTCCATTAGCTCTAGATTCTTATTGGCTAACTCTATTAATTAAATCACTGCCTTGTCCATTAGCTCTAGATTCTTATTGGCTAACTCTAATATCTTAATTTAACCAATTTCTATTAATCTGGTTATCATCATGAGGTTGTGGTCTGCCAGGAAAGTTTCAGCATGTCTATCTCTGGCCAATACTCCATGGTGTCTCTCTGACTCTGCCTTCTTCCTAACAGCATTCTGTTTAGTTTTCCCCCACATTGCTCTGTTCTGTTATTATCTTTACTCCTGTAATCTATGATTGTCTGTACTCTTGTCTATACTCTTTTACCTCTCCATCCCAATCTATATACATTTCTTAAACACTTGTGACCTGCTCAGAGGTTTGAGGTTTGTTTTTGTCCGAATCTCTCTTTATTGCATATCTGTAATCACTTTCTGACCTGGAACGCCTTTTTATTTTTTAAATGCTAAGAGGGCATGGTTAGGACCAAGACCATGGCCCTGTATGTTGAATCCACATTGTCCAACATGATGAAGGCATTTTCACAGCCTCTGAGAGTCATGCTCAGCACTCTAACTCCAGGGATGCAGTGGTTCTACATAGCCCTGAAGTAATTTGTGACACAGTGCCCAAAGACCCTATTTAAATGCTCCATTACTGGACCAGCATAAACCAGGAGTCACACAGTTTTTGCTGCTTATGCTGAGTAAGAAAGACTTCTCTTAAATGAGCCGTACCTCTGCTTGTTGCAAGCAAACAGAGTCCACCAGAGACAATGCTGCTACCAAGAAGCCATGCTTGACTCTATACTTTTGTTTGTGTAGAATCTTTAAAAGAACAAAAACAAACAAACAAAAAAACTTTCTCTAATATACAAGGGAAATAGAAAAAGACAAGATCTTCTGAGTAAATAGGGAGCATGGGGACCATCGGGGAGGCTTGAAGGGGAGGAGAGAGGTATGGAGTGGAGCAGATAAAATGTAGAGCTCAATAAAAATTAAAAAAAAAAACTTTCTCTAATTTACATGGGAAGTAGAAAAAGACAAGCTCTCATCTCGCTGACTCCATCCACTCTCTCTATATATCTCTATTCAGATTTCCTGCCTGGCTTTACTCTGCTGAGCCTTTGGCTGTAACAGCTTTATTCAACAACCAATAAAAGTAACACGTATACAGAAACACATCCCACTTCAAAATGAAATTAATTTCGTAGGAAGATATGTGTGAGGAGAGTGTAAACTAGAAGAGATGAAGTGGGAGTGGATGGTGGATTTGATGTAAATATATTATATACATGTATGAAAATTCCCAAATAATAGGTTACAAAGAGATAGGAATAGGTGAAGAGGCAATCTTCTTTCCTTATTTGTAATTGCAAAAACCTATAAAAATTCACTTTGTATATGAGCCAGTAGCAGTAAGGTTATACATATTTTCCAGATTTTTAATAATTGTAAATGAAAATGCTGGGATGCTGGCCACAATGTCATGTCCTGGAGTAGCAGACTGTTTTCACTCTATTGTCCAGGCTATGTGGAACCACCTGGCAGCCTTTGAAGCTGGCAAGATGTTGGCAAAAGAGGTGACCAGGTTAAGTTTAGGAAAAAAAATCTTTAGCTCCTGGTAATTGGTAGGGCATGTCAAGACCAGGGAAAGGTAGTGGGGGCTTTGGCTGTTGATTGACAGTACTTATCTGGAGTACAACTGATCTGTTCAAAGAGAATCCAACTCGGCTTCCTGGAGCGAACAAAAATTCTTTGAGTTTGTGAAAACATAAGTTTTAGACAGATTAACCAGTATCATTATGATCACTCTGCTTTGGCTTTTGTTCTTACTTATGAAAAAATGTACTGTATCAAATCAAGCTCATATTAGAAATTTATTCACATAGAAATGTTCATCATGAATTTTGAATTCAAAATAGACTAAGCCTAATGTTTGAAATCACTATCTCACAGTATGGTGCAATACTGATTATAATGAAGACCTTAGACACCAAGTAAGACTATCTTTAATACACGTGGATTATTAGGCTGCAGATTCATAAAACATATTCATTTTATCTAATTTTCCATCACAATATTTTTAAAGTGTTTTCTAGAATAAAAATGATCAATTTTTACTCTTGTCTCCTGTTCATACATATTAACAGAATAAAATTAAGAATCATGAAATTTTCATTCATAAAGTTTCTCCCTTACAAGATCATTATTATATTCCCTTCACATTTTAGTTGGGAAATTTTGGTCTTGCAATGTGCATGTGTCTAATTCATCTACTAGGAAACCAAAATATTTTAAAGTTGAGATTCAGTACATGGTCTTTAAAGATTTTTCTTTTTGGTATGATAAGGAATAAGATATCTTAAATTTCCAGCAGTGTAGAAATTGTATAAAATTTGTGAATTAGGTATTAAATTAAAAATAAGAAACTACTGACATTCCATGGAAGATTGTAGGCTGTTACATAATTATTCCTTTTTATGACCACAATTTTCATTGATAAACAAACATTTCTCATATGTTGAGTGAGTATAACTTGGAACTACAGGGGAACTTTCTGCTATGGATGAATAATAAGTAACTTTATCACAATTAAAAAGAAAAAGTGCAATTTGTTATTTCTCTTTTTTATTCAGTAAAAATGGTACTTTGTGCTTGTTACATGCCAGGGACGGCTATCTCAAGTGTGGAAATGTAACAGTAAAAAATTGAAATTTCTTTTCCTATTTCTGGAGCTACCTTATATTTTATTTAAGCCAGTTAGGTAATGAGCTAACTGCCTTACTAACTTACCTATCTGCCTTAAATAAAACAAGTTATATGCATCAGAGCAACAAGTTATATTCAACAGAGGGAAAAGCAGGAATGTGACACATTGTTCCTTCCTCATCTTCAGATTATGGAGATTAGAAAGGGTAATCAGATGCACAAGTAACTTGAGACTTGAAATTTACTGAAAAAAATGAGGAGTAAATATTGGGGAGGGGACAGACTGTTTGCTAGGTGGAATGAAGAAGATAGAAAGAAGATCAAGAAAGTCACCTGTCTTTCTAGTAGAGAAATCTCTATGTGTTGGAAAGAGAATAAAACAGGAGAGATGGTTACTATAAATGACAGGGTATATCTTAAAATGAACTGCAGGGCAGCACAGATTCTCATTTTCTTTAAAATGCACTGAGGAATGCTTTGCAAAGTTTTACAAAGAAGTATAACTAGGTTTGTTAAATAAAACCTGCTGTATGAAGAATGGAATATAGAATGGCCCGTCTCCAAGAGAAGAATTTTTCAATCAACTTCCATACAACCAATGAGATGGTGTGTCAAATAATATGAAAAGAATGGAGGCAAATATTGGAATCAGGAGGCATGCCACCATTAGAGGCCCTCGCTAATGCACTATCTGCTATAGGTGTGTGTGTGTGTGTGTGTGTGTGCGCGCGCGTGCGCGCGCGTGCGCGTGCGTGCATGCATAAGGAATGAAAGAAGGACTCCTTGAACAATTTTTATATGATGGTACCGGGTATTATCATGAAAGATTAAAGACAAGGACAATTTTGTGACAAAAAGAAGACCTTAATTTTGGTCATATTAAATCTAAGATATTGAAGATATGAGGTAGGAATGTAAATGTAGGGCTAAAGTCCCAGGAGAGCTTGGTGCTAAAGCATGACTTTTTTGGGCACAGCATGAAGGCAGAGCTAGAAGTCATTAAGTGAGAAGAAAATGCAGAGCTAGGATACTCATTTTGAGTGAACTGACTATGTCTTGAGACTAGGAAGTTTCGGGTGCTATATACAGCTGAGTAATGTATAGTGGGAGTGAAATATAGAGAGTGTTCTAGAAGACAGAGTAAGGAATGCAAAGTGTTAAAAAAAAAAGGAGAGGGCTTCTGATCTAGCCATAACTCCTTTATGTAAAAATTAAATGTTTGCTTTATGTTTGAAACTATATAAATTATAGGAATATCAAAGGGAATAAAGTAACATTTAAATAATGTTTGGCAAGGGTTTTTTAAATTTTCTAGAGAAATCTTCACTAATAAATTTTTCTGTGGTGATAATCTTTTATATATTTTAAAGAGAAGTCACTTCAATTTTCATTTGTGTATTTTAAGTGCATTCATAGATTATACATATATGGGAAAGAATAAAATTATTTCTATAAATAAACATTGTTTTTAGAAGTATCTGTCGATAGTAAACATATGTGACATTCTCAGTGCTTTCTCAAGTTTAGCAGAGTCAGCTTTTTCTCTGTGGGTTGTTGACTAATTTCCACTTTGTGACATTAGGAAACACTTGGTAATCCTGGCTACCTCAGTACCCTGCGTTCTTCTTTTGTCCACCCATGGAGGCCTTTTACTGATGTTAAATGAAAAGAACTTAGCAAGAAATCTTAGGAGTTTGCATTCTGTTTTATAATGATCAAATAAATAAAGTGCATCATGATTAGGCTTATAGGAAGGTCATTCACTATCTCAAATATGTTGTATTGATTTATGTATTGAGGGGCCCAACTGTTCTGTAAAGTTACATTATGTCCTCTCAAGTGACTCCTGTCAGAAGTTGAATTTCCAGACCCTTGTCACAGCTCTATGGCTTAAATCCAGCTGGGGTAAATGGTTTTGAAAACACCCTTAGTCAACAGACATTTTCCCTTTAATTGTATTATGCAGCATTAGCAACACATATTTATAATTAATAAATGCACTCACGAGGTTTAAAAGAAAGAATAAAAGGCAAAGCAGATGTGGGGAAATCTTTTGCTCTCATTCTTTGTTTCCCAAGATTGTGTTCCTCTGGTGGAATGTGTTATTACTGGATTCTTCTGTGTCTTCTTAACGTTTGTGGACATGCAAGCACATTCCAGTATGTTTATTTTCTTCTTGCCCTTTATTAACACAATTCCCCACCACACACTGAGACTCCCTCTTCCTCAGAGTCGTGTAACAGCATTTCCCTTCTTTGTATTTGTTCTCAGATAATTCAAACATTTTTTCTGGTTGTGCTGAGTTCTTTATAGAAATTTTTCTAGACATCTTAAACATGGTAAAAAAATCTTTTTAAAATATTTCATACCCCAAATATGCTATAAAGTGCTCAGAGTCAATAAAAATTGTGCAGTCTATTGTTGAGGAATAAAAAAGTGAATGATTAAATGACAAAATATCCCCTTTACTTAATATAAATAGCTACAACTAGAGCTGGTTGAAAACAATCTAATGAATATATAATCTATTTGCTATCAACTAAACAAAATTAAATATTGTACAAAAATCACTTTTTAGAAATTAGCCTGCTTGTAACGTCTTGAGGAAAAGATACACTTTTAGAGAAGGAACTACTGAAATTTTGTTCCTTTAGTGCCTTGCAATGTAAATAATCACTTGAATGTCTTTGCCTACATTATATTTCATATATCAATGCAACCTCTCATAATAGTGACTTGTACTAATTATCATCTTCTGTTTGTAATTGCATGGTATTTGGAGAAATTCAACCTGAACCGTATCCACCAATAGATCTAGAGTAGCTCTGTGCTTTAGACATGTCTATCCATCTTTGATCTCTCTGTTTAAATGTTCAGTTGTTAATGACTAAGGACATCCTTTTCACTTTAAAAATTATCTACTTCAAGTACAAATGATATTATAGGGCCTAGGTCATCAAATCTATCCACACTAACCTTAGAAGTAAGGAAAATGTGATTGAGCCCTACTTACAACCTGCAGAGAATTACACTTCACAAAGAAGTGGGCTTCACTAAGTTTAACATAGATGATTTTGAGAATACACATCCCTGTTAGCTGAAGGAGGCAAATAGACTTCCACTTGTGGTCTCCTGGGCAAAGAGTTGGCCCTGAACTCTTGATGGCTCCCACTGTGCTGTCCTGTACCTCACCAATAAATATCACATTCATTAAAAACAAATGCAGTTTTTTAATTAAAACACACATTTATGTTTTAAAATAATAACTTGTAAAATCACGTGACACACTCATAGGGACACTCAATATGCATTATTCTTTGAGAAGACTGTATTTGTGTCTAGTATCAGTTTGTTTTCACAGAATAAAGGGAGAGACTTGCGGGGAGGGCGAACTTAACAGGAATACAGTGAGAAATTGTGCTTTTCATAGGTCAACAAAAGTTGTCAAGTACATTGTGTTTCAGTCACTCTGGCGACGCAAACCAGTTTTCTCTAGTAATGAAAGCGTGATCTTCTAGCATTTGCATTCATAGAAAGTGCTGAGCTGTGCTCATTGCTTCCCCTCTCCTGTTTAGCTGTCAAAACACGGTGGTGCTAGGGGGATTTACAGTAGATGAGGAGTGAGACTGCCCCATGTTAACTGTGGCATTCAGAAATCATTTGGTAGATGGGGGAGGGGGATGAGAGAATTTGTAAGTCTTTGGTATAGAGTTGAGCTGTGTAAGAGTTTTTTTTTTTCTTCTCATCAGCCAATTTAAAAATAAACATGGTACATTCTGAGTTAGGAAACACATCCAGCCCCTTGATATGTAGTCATCAAACTGTACATTTCCTGAAGAATCTCAGATGTCAGACGGCATCTGCTTCAGCAACATTCATGAGAGCATGGAGGAATGCTATTTTGTGATGTGGACATATGCAAATCTCAGTATTGGATGGGTCATATTCAAGACTCTGCTGACATGTGGCGCTTGATTCTCGAAGTAATAGAAATTCAAACCTCATCAAATGCAGTTTGGTGCGTTCTCTGGTTCTGTACCAGACCACTCCCCAAATTTTCACTTTTTAATAAAAGGATAACGCTGTTCATTACATGTCTTCTCATTAGCAGATGTTGAGACAGTTATTATACAATGTTAAATTCATGAACAATAGATATTATCAATCAAGAACATTCAAACTGAATGTCCAAGGAGGCATTATGCTATATGTCTCTCTCATTCGAAATCTGTTAAGTCTCAGGTGCAGGTGAGAAGATAAAGCGACCGTAGTTTAAAGTAACATGGGTTCTTGACAGGGAAGGTTAACCTTGACCTCCTCTTTTCAACCCTCATTTCATCAGCAGGGGTGAGATTACTTTGAGACCCTGCCAATAGGTAATAAATAACACATAAATTCCAGGACACCCTTTGCACTGTAGGGTGCCCTAATGTGTAATAATCCTTAGACTATTGAGTTTATAACTCATGACATCTGGCAGTTACTTGGCATTGTAATTCATGGAGATCATGCACGTCAGTATGCACCATGGGAGAGAATATAATAGAACAATAATTCCGTGCTGCTGCCGGGATAGGTTAACATGACAGGGGGATGCTGCGGAGGCTATGCGCCTCCATGAACTGAGCAGTGTTGGAATGCTGCAAAAGCTAATGCTTTCAGTTAGGACCAACAAGGTGGGAGGAGAGACATGACTTATTGGAATCCTGCATAAAACAGCACATTAATATTTACTTGACCCTGCTCTGCATTCCCTTCATTCAAACGAACAGATGCGGCAAGAGGAGAGAAAAGAATCCCGAACTTTGAATTTAAACATATCATTTTTGTACATAAACTTGGAGTCACATTTAAATAACTCTAACAAATGATTTTTATAAATATACATAAATGATAATTGTGTCCCTCATATTTTTTGATTTATTTTCTATGGTCAAAGGCTAAATGGGGTGGGGTAGAGAAAAACACCTAAGTGGTGGCCATAGAATATTGCCTACCAAGAGCTTGCAAGCAGCCACTCTGGCACCTGCACCTTCTCTGCTTTGGCAGAAGACTTGAGACTCATGGAATAGAAACCAGGTTAAAAAACACATATCAGACAGATGGCCACCTGTAATTATCCTGTGAATGTAAATTCTATTTAAAAGAACTAGTTTGTTTACTTCCTCGTTTGTTTATTTCTTCTCAAACCCACATTTTATAAAAAGTAATAGGAATTATGAGGAGTGCCAAAAAAGCTGGATTCTCCTTTGGGGACTCGATTGAGCAGTCTTGTTTGTTACTCAGTTTGTCTTTGCAGCCATAGATTTTCAACTAAACGTACTCTTATTTTCTACTGTTCAAAGCTATTGGTATTGCCCTCAGCCCTCTGTGGAGAAGTACTCAGACACAGTCACTCAGGGAAGAGAACAGATATTCAATGGGATGTAAATTTTGTTCTGAAGTAATGCATCATCCAAACACATTTTGCTTAACACCAATGCTTCTATATGCTATCATTCTCCTGACAAAATGTATCCAGCATAAGTTCTAATGAGTCAAGTTTTTATTTAGAACTTCCTGTGATTCTGCGAACATCCATACCTCATGAACAGTTTTGTAGACATGGATTCTTTAATGGAAAAAAAAAGAACCGATTAAACATTAATTAACATCAAACCACAACTTCCTCATAAGCTCATGGGTAGGGGATGCAGATCCTTGTCAAACATCAGATGCTAGGCTTTTCCAGAAATAGGACTTCCAAGTGTTGAAGATATGCCAAGTGCTGGCTCCTTCACAGCAAAGCAAAGGAAATGATTGCCAGAGACAGGCCTGGAGTCTGCCGTGGTCAGATGTCACCAGTTTGCAGTGCCACATGTGATCCAAGAGTTTATGAATGATCTCAACACTTGGTCCCCAAGGAGAACATATGCATTACAGAGGTTACGGATACAAATTACAGAGCGTGCAATGTTTCCATGCAATTTCTAAGAATCCTTCAGCGAGTTTTAAACATTAATGGAAAACATTAAGGAAGACTTGGCACTCCTAGCAAGACTTCAAATTATACTGTGGGTGAGGACAGAGCAGGGCTAAAAAAAGGAGCGAAGAATAAAGACTTGGCTAGAAGCTTGGCGCTGGCCATTCCTCCTGCGTGAATTGTGTGTTTGTGTATTTGATTCCCAGTAGAATTCCAGGCTTCACATAGTGCTATGACTTGAAAATGAGCAAGTCACAGGGCATCCTTGTTTATTCAACATGCTCCAATTCATACTGCTGCTTTATCTGCATCATTTGCTGAGTGAATTTGCTTATACAAGGCGTATTTCTGGAGGAGGGAGGGCTGGAATTGTCAGCCTGCTGCAGAGATGCCAGGGTGTCAGTTTGCACAGCAGTAACAGGATGTTTCTCTATTGAGCAATTTCTTGCCCATTGCCCTTCTCTGCCTGAGAAGCCACTTATAATTTGTTCCCCAAATATAAGATCATGTTCTGCATGTGCCTGGTAGCTGACCTGTCCCTTCTAGTCATGTTAGATGTGACTGTGTTCCTTTGAAGGTTTGTTTTTTTTAGTAAAGTATAAGAAAAATAAAAATCACTGTGCTGTATTATAGTGGGAAGCTTTGTGTTATAAAGAAAAACTGACTTTAATAGGAAAGGAAACTTAACCAGGAAGTTCAGAGTTGGTGCTGTGTTCAGGGCTGATTTGCCTAGGCATGCCACCTAGCAGCAATATCTTCCTTGCTTCTTCACAAGCTTCACCGCTCATGGAGTTTCCCCACCCTCAAAACATGTCTGCCTGCAATGACCTTGGAGAAACAGCAAGCTTTCCTCAGAGATGTAAGAAGAACCCAGTGTTTCACATATGTTGGAAGGTGTTGACCTTCGATGGGATATGGTGGTGGCTATTAAGAAAATACTGTGCCTCTTTTATGAGTATTAACCAGTGGCCATTCCGTATGTTTCCTATAGTTGATTCAGACTCGCTATTCTGTCTGATGTGTCATCGTTTTTGGTACTTGCACAAAAGCTACTGTTTTCTTATTATCACAAACTGTCTTGATTTTATATTAGACAAAGTGAAGAGTCAAAACAAAGACACTATCCATAAAATCCAAGCAACTAAAACTTTTCTTTCAAAGTCATTTTAAAATGAAAATAAAAACACTGCAGTCTACACTGAAAGATTGCAATATGCATCTTTGGATATATGGTTCAATCAACCAATGGGTGATACATGATTAATTTTTCAGTGGCCCTTCCATAAGGAAGCATTGAAAGAATACCTTCTCCAGTTTATACTTTTAAAGTATAAAAGGAATTTTCTTGTGAAGGAGTTGGGAACTGACAATCAATGATCAGTTGCATGCAGGAGAAATGAATAAGCAAAAGTCAGAGAATGAAGAGGTAGCCAAGAGATACTTCTGACAGGAAGAACTTCATGCTCCAGTGTAAACTGATAAAGTTGAATTAGTTGTTCCTCTGCATACCTAGGAAAAGAGAGTTAGAGATATATTTGTTCCAAGTCTGGAGATATAATTAGACATGGTTCTAAGCAATACCTGAAATTGTCTTAAGGAGAC
The DNA here is from genome assembly GCA_028555095.1 of Dicrostonyx torquatus. NCBI lineage: Eukaryota > Metazoa > Chordata > Mammalia > Rodentia > Cricetidae > Dicrostonyx > Dicrostonyx torquatus. Next base: position 804,734 of record JAQHUG010000155.1, on the reverse strand, counting down.
AATTTAACTTTAACCTTATGGTAGTATGAATCAGAGTCAGTCTCATAGGTTCATATACTTGAATGCTTTGTCACAAGGGAGAGGAACTGTTTGAAATGATTAGAAGGACTGGTAGGTGCGGCCTTGTTGGAGGAAGTGTATCGAGGGCTTTGAAAATGTTCCCACCAGGCCCGGATCTCTCTCTTTCTGCCTGCAGATCAAGGTGTAAAGTTCTAAGATACTACTCCTGCACCCATCTGTGTGCTGCCATGCTTCCTCCCATGATGATAATGGATAAAGTCTTTGAAACTCAAGCAAGTCCCCATTTAAATGCTTTGTCTTGTAAGATTTGCCTCGGTCATGGTGTCTCTTCACGTCACTATACTAGCAATGAAGACAAATCTCTAAAAAGTGAACAAAAATTGAAAAAAACCTTTTCATTTCAGAAAACCTATAATAGCTACAATGAAGAATTTAAAGTCATCAGATACTTTTTTGTTAATTTAGGGAAGATAGAGGCCTTTTGATGGAAATACTAGAAATAGAGAAGAAGGTGTGGGATATTAGTTACCCCAATGAGTGTCAAGGTTCTAGTGTTAGACACATGAGGTGTGGATCCTACACATATTTAGCACAAGTTCAAATTACCTACAGGAAAACATAATGCCATGGTTGGCATTCAAAATGTCTTCAACAAATTATCACTATTACTGTTGGTGAATTATCTGTAAAATAGATATTATAAATTACCTTCATGTGCTCCTTTCCCTTAATCCACAAAAATGGTAGCAGTACAGAACACTGCATTCTGAGCAAATCACAACTGTTGAGAACTTATTCACTTGTGATTGCCTGAAAAATAATCTTCATAAGATTGGTTCCACCAGCATCCAGTTATAGAAGAGCTGGGATACAGGGACCTCACAATTCCCTAAAGATTTATATACAGTCAGTGGGTGAAGGGAGGGAGAGACATTTTCTGTAATGATGTAGCCACAGGTGTGGTAGAAATCCTTCTATGAACAAATCATTGTTTTCCTGTAAATAACAGTAATGAAGGTCATGGCTGCCATATACATGTGCACATGTGAGTGCAGACAGACACAAACTCCCTCTCTCTCTCTCTCTCTCTCTCTCTCTCTCACACACACACACACACACACACACACAGTGCACTCCCAAGCAAACACACACCCAAAGACTTGACAGTAAAAGAGCAGCTAGTTGAGAAATGGAAGTGGATTAGCAGGGGAGGGAAATGGAAGAAACAAGGTAATGGGCAGAGTGGATACATTAAGTACAGACACGAAAATATCAAAATGAAATCCGTTATTATATATAATGAACATATGCTAATAAAATATGATGTTTCTCCAGTAAAGAATATCCTGGAAGCTGGAGTTGTGGCTGAGTGACCGTCAGCATGTGTGAGATCTTGAGTTTCATTCTCAGCGTTAAAAATGGCAAAACAGCCCATAATTTCCTGGTTTGATTCTATGCAAGGCAGAAAGCATCCTCTTCCTAAGTGTTGTGGTTCACTGAAATTTCATATTGGAAAGTTAACCTGTGTGCTTGAAACTTGAATTCAGGTTTCTATAAAGAAATTAGTGGTGGCTGTGGCACAAGTTTCACGGCCCTTGTACAATGCACACACTGGGTGATGTTCTGCGTGCAGCAAGCACGGGTTCAGTGTTCTGTTACCTTTGGCTTGAGACCACTGTTACTCAAGCTTATCATTATAATTCCTTTTTAGATTACTGTTCTAATGAGCAATTGAGTTTGTTTAGGATGGCTTTCTCTATTCACTGGTCTGCATGACTACTTCTATCAATAATGTTTTCTGACTTTACATTGCTAATGCCCTCACTGGAGATCCTGGGTGCACTGTTTCAGAAATGTGTCTTTCAAAAGTTTATTTATTGGTCGGGCTCACCTTATTAGTATTGCTAACTTATTTTAATGACCTAAGACTGAGCTATGTGAATGATGATTCTAAACTAGGTTATAAAAATTAAAACCAGAGAAGTGATTACCTAAGACAAAAGAGGTAAGAGGTTTTTAGTCAAATAATAATAATAATAATAATAATAATAATAATAATAAAAGGAGAGGTGAGTCAGAGGAGTCAAATATGCAAGATCTAAAATTATAAACTGACATGGAGTGTTTATAGGATATTATAATATTAACCTGCTATTATGTACACAGTAGGACAGACTTTGATAGCAATTTGAGTCTTCAAATGTATTGAGAATCTCTTTTGTTGCTGATGACTGGGCAGAAGCTGCTATCTTTCTGCTTCAAACAGCTCTGACCACCAGTTAATGTGGGATGGACAAAAAGAGGACCACAGAGGTAAACGGACTCTTGAGAGACTCGTACTCAGGAACTCTGAATTAACTTCTGTTCACCCCAAGAGCACATTGATAACAGTCCAGAGAAAAGGTTCTGCCCAAGTCTAGGTTCGTGAACCAGTGAGATTATGGGGTTTCTTGAGAAATGTGGGGAGATAAAAAGAAAGCTAAATCACCAAAAACAAAACAAAACAAAACAAAAAAAGCTCATCCCAGCAGGGGTCACCACTCCAGCAAGCTGCATTTTCAGAGCCCCTTATATGAGGTACATCAGCATCCTAAAGCATCTTCCCTCCCCAGCTTTTATAAAATTATGGGGAGCCTTGTGATTCTTACAATTTTCAAGCATTTCTTAAAAATTTCTGAGTTAGAGTATTTTTCTCTTTTTCCTGCTTTCAGCATTCCTTAGTTACCTTAGTTCTTCATGTAGGATTCAGGCCTCCTATTTTCCTACATCCACATATTTTTTAACACCAAATGGTAAGCCCTGAAAAAGAAATATAAGAAAAATGAAATACAGACTGAGCAGGTTGTACTTTGTGTGTGTGTGTATCTCTGTGTGTGTGTAACAACACTTAACTAAAAAGAGGCAATGCATTTGAGAAAGATCAAAGAGGAGCATATGAGAGGGTTTGAAAGATAAAAAAAAGTTAGTGGGAAGCGCTGTAATTATAGTCTCAAAATAACAAAATTATTTGTTTCTTTTAAAAAAATGTAAGTTACTTATTTAATTTACCTTGGGAGTTTTATTTTGTTTTCCAAAACCTAAGGAAACTTCTTGCACTATAGAATGCTTCATTTTGGTGGCATCGGCTACACAACACACACCTACATAGGCAGCAAAAGAGGGGAAAAATGAGAATTTCAGTCTGTTAAACTGTGCTGTCAGAAGTAATGTGCAGCTGCTTTAAGTTCAGCTTGAGTGAGACAGAGGAGACACGTTTTAGCCCACAACTCGGAGCAAATGAACTGGTGTGACTGGGAACACGCGAGTTAGCTGCATTACATGCAAACCCCAAAGAGCATATTACGAGTTGAAGAGGGCACAGTACCAATTATACCATTATCTCACCCTCCTCTCTGAGCGAACAGTCTGAAAGCCTAAAATTACAGATGATGTTAGATTTCTTGGCTTCATGTGCAAATTGGAGTCATTTTCCTTTTTTTTTTTTGAATGCATAAACACATGTTATATTGTTTCAGAGGAGCCGTCCTTATAGTTTGTTATGATATTTTTCTTCATTTGTTCACCAGGTCCAAGAGCTCTTTTACAAAATTTAAATTGTTACAAAGCCATGTAAGGCTGACTCTGAGAATGCTTCGCAGTGATCTTTGGTACTGTTTGAGCTAAGATTCTTTGCCATGCCCTTTCTTAGGAGGCAAGAGCTGGTGAAGGGCCTTCACATGGCCAGATGTGCCGTTTTGGAACAGATTGAGGGTCTGCCAAAACACCATTTGTTGCCAGGCCCGGATATCATAGGGGCTTCATCACCCTGTTACCATATTTTTGCACTTCTTAGCATTGCATAAATAGGCAGCTGTTCTCGATTTGGAATATAAATGAGTCACCAGCTTGCTCTCCCTGGAGGATATACCTACAAGAGGGAACCCCAGTGTTAACCCTCTCTCATCCCTTGTATGAATGTCAAAATGTACACCTCCCTCTCTTCATTTAGAAGCCAGTCCTTGTGCATAAATGTCATAAGTCCTTTGCCAGTTAGACAAGAGGGGGAAGAAAGAAAACCTGTGCACTTCTCAGTGCTAATGTGTAACACCTGTCCTTAGGAGAAAAGTATTAAATGAATCTGCTTCTAAGCTGACAGTGAACAATTTGGAACCTTTGTTTCTGCTCCGTCAATGAAAACAAACTTTTCTCTTACATGGCAATGATTTCATTAAGATGAAAAACTATGTTATGAGATGTGTTATGAGAAGAAAGAGAGAAAAAAAAGCCTGAAAAGTTATTCACTTGTCTCTCTGGAGCTATTTTCAGAAGAGATTTTTTTTTTTAATTTGGAGAGTAAAAATTAACCTAGAGACTTCACACAACAAAGAAAAATGAAATGCACAGGGCTAGATGAATCTCATAATAATAGGATAGGGAAGGCAGCTGTCTTAACATAATCCTCAATGCCAATAGTTGTTCTAACAGTCTATATGAGTTTATTTAGTAACTATATTTTTTCAGTATTAGAAAATATATGTTTATATACACATTTATGCACCTATATGAACATGCACCATCATTAGCATATACATATAGAAACTGATATACCCCATGTGTATACATGTACTATAGATAATGGAAGAGTATATGCAGATAGATACATGATATAGATAGATAGATGATAGATTGGTAGATGATAGATAGATAGATAGATAGATAGATAGATAGATAGATAGATAGATAGATAGATGGATGGATGGATGGATGGATGGAATGATAGATAGATAGATAGATAGATAGATAGATAGATAGATAGATAGATGATAGATGGATGATAGATAGATGATAGAAGTAAATTTTACCTTTACATACTTTAAAATAAGCTTTGTTTGCAGGATTGTATTATGTGCCTGAAATCACAATACTTGACATATAGGAGAATCATAGAATCATTGGTTTGAGGCCAACCTGGGCTGCATAGAGAGGCTGTCTCAAAGAAGACAAAACTAAACAAAGCTGATTGTGTAAGACAAAACAAAGCTTGTGAGTGTCAGGATGTCAAAGAAAAGGAAAATGAATGTGATTGGGAAACACAAACAGTGAAGGTAAACATCAGGTTAGCTTTCTCAACTCCTAATTTGAATGATTTTACTAAAATAGTTATGGCCACTGTTTGCCAAACACACTCAGTTCTCCGCCATCTGATAGGGCATGCAGACTTCCCATCTTGCCAGCAGAAGAAATGATCATCCTGATAGATTTGTGACATTTGGACATCTGACGCATGCCAGATTTTTTGAAGGTTGTATCAGAGGTCCAACCTGCTGTTCTCCTTTAATGAAAAGAGGGATGATTCAGGCTGCAACAGTGCTGTAAAGGGTATCTCTGTTCTGCATGTCATGCTTCCCAGATGTCACTTGGCAGGTGGGGATGCAGAGGGTTTTAAAACCAAACCCTCATATGTGGGTGCTAGGGCGTTGCAAAAGTCAACAATGAGTTTGCTTAGTGAAGTGTAGAAACCTGTAGGCTCACAATCATGTCACAAGCAAGAGAGCTTCTCAAAGGTCTCATTCCTCTTTTGTCGTAGATCCATGTGTACACAGGACCATAAGCAACTGTGTACAGCTTGACTCAGTGTTTAGTTTTTCTTGGCCATTTATTGTAATGCACTCACAAACACATGCCCAAAGACCCTTTCCTTAATAGAAAGTAGAGCTACATTATGTGAAATGTTTCATACCTTGCATGGTTATTACAGCTCAGAGTTATATCATAAATGTCTTATTGCATTGATGTTTGACATCTCATTATTAAAACTGGATTTTAGAACTAATGAATGTGAATGACCCCTCCCCAACAGTAGCTCTTTCCCCATTAGTTAGCGCTTACATTGGGCTTGACATATTTTTCTAGTAGACATGCCTATGTGTACTGGAAATAGCCAGCATTTATCACGTGGGTAAGACTTGAAGTTAATGTTGGAAAGACAAAATGGAATAGTATCATTAAGAATAATTTTAACTGTTTTAATTTTTCTTCAGTATTGCGAGATGACTTCCGGCAAAACCCCACAGATGTGGTAGTGGCAGCTGGAGAGCCTGCAATCTTGGAGTGCCAGCCCCCGCGAGGACACCCAGAACCTACCATCTACTGGAAGAAAGATAAAGTCCGAATTGATGACAAGGAAGAAAGAATAAGTGTGAGTCCATTTATAAGAAAGTCTAGAGGCACTGAGTTTCACATCAGAATGAACTCTGTTAACATATTAATACCAAAATTGGATCTAAATGCTAATTTTACATATACCGCATATTAAATTTTGGATGGGACTCGGTGAGACAAACATAAATGTCTATGTTATACTAATAATTGCACCAATTTGAATATATAATTTTGATTTTGTAGTGTAATATTAATATCTTCACTCTCTAGAGGTTTCTACCAGTCATTTATGATTTATACATTGATATTAAAATATAAATGGTAGCCATTAAGCTTACAGGCTACCTCTCATTTTATATTAGATTCAGTATTATAAAAAGAAATGAGGACTTCACTGAAATAAAATTTACATTTGATATTATTTAGTAGTTCATAATTTAGATAAAATACAGTGACTGAGAATTAATGTATTCTATTAAAAATAAATGTTTCATTTGACTAGACATATGTTATTTTGTTGTTTGACTCTTTTTTGGGATGACCAACTGAAAATAATGACATAAAGATATATTATTAATTATCAAAGGTTCACTTGTCCCCAACTAGCTCTTCCAACTTAAATTACCATGCTTCTATAATCTATGTTCTTCATTTTGTAGGACCAACTTGGTCCACATCTCGCTGGCCTCACCTTGCACCTAGCTTTGGCTCCTCTTCGTCTCTCTCCTAGAAATTCCTGCCAATCCTTTCCTTCCTAACCATTGGTCACTCAGCTCTTTATTAAACCAAGTTGCCTTGCCAAAGACACATCCTCATGGTACACAAAAAGATTGTGCTACAACACTATTTCAACAAAAAAGTCATGTGTTACCTGGAATATTTAAATATATATTTTATAAATATGAATTTATGCCATGTATATATTGAGATGGCACAATTATACAAAATCCAAATACTAGATAGATATTGCAACATATATTCAAATGTTTTTTATTGTTATTATGAAGAGTGACCACTTCAATGAGAATTTGGTCTTTATGGTTTTGTGTTGAGTATGTGCCTTTGAAAAGAGACCCGTTGGCTTTTGCTATATATCAAACCATCTCTAATGCAATGGTTTCTATAAGACATTTTACTTATAATCAGAAGTCTTTGAAAATTAAAACTTATTTTTTCAGCAATAAGTTTGGCAGACCTTAAATAATCAAGCTTATTAATTTCCATTTGTTTATTTCATCTAGATCCGAGGTGGAAAACTGATGATCTCAAATACCAGGAAAAGTGATGCAGGGATGTATACCTGTGTGGGTACCAATATGGTGGGAGAAAGAGACAGCGACCCTGCAGAGCTGACTGTCTTCGGTAAAACTCTCTTCTAATTTATGTATTGGTTCCTTTTCTTGTTTCTGTGACCAAATACTTGAAAGGAAGCAGCGTAACAAAGGAGCATCTGGGGCCCAGTGGCAGAGAAGTCCTGGTCACAGAAGCTTGGTGCAGCTGATGGCTTATTTTGCACCTACAGTCAGGAAGTAAGGAGACATGAATACTGCTGCTAGGTTAATGTTTACTAGTAAACTCAGCACAGGAACACAGCACTATATTGTGCATATTTAGGGGAGCTCTTCCTATCTCAGCTAACCTAGACTATAAGCTCCCTCATGAACAAGCTAAGATGTTCTCCTCAATAATTCTACATCCTGTCAGACTGACAATATTAGTACTCACAAATTATGAACAGCTGCAATTTCGTGAGCACTAAAGTTCAGGATATATATGAACAATTACTCATTAACTGGAGTAATCAATATTGATTATAATTGGAATTTTGAGGTACTTTATGATGAAATCTTTAATGTGAAATTTAGGAAAAAAAGTCACTTTGTCTTTTAAAAAGAAAGATCAGTTTGTCTACTTATTCAAGTATTTAAGATCATCTAAATATCTGTTTTTCAAAATGCTAAAAAATCACACTATTTCTCAGAGATTAATGTTCATCACTCATTCTGTTTTAATATATTTATTAGGCATTAGATACATACATATAAACATACATATTTGTATATAATATGAATACACATGTTTGATTGTATGTGGATTACATACATACATATTAACATATTTTTACTCATCCTGATATGATAGTCTAAAAGTTAAGAGAATATGTAAGTTTTTAAATTATATCTCTTCTAACTCAATGCATGTTGTGGCAAGGTCCCTACTTATGGTCATAGTTCTAGAACCTGTCGAAGCACAGTGTTGAAGTCTGGCATAGGTATCTAATGTCTTCTTGAGTGCAGCTTCAGAGGTACTATTCAGTCATATGATTGGGAGCGTTGCTCTGGAAACAGATGTGATGCCTCTTTGTTTGATCTCTTTCATTGAAGGATCAAGGTCTTTTCAAACTTTTTGCATTCATAATAATCTCTGATAATACTCCCCATGGATACTCCCCCACTTCTAGTCCCAAATGAGAAAGGCAGGAAATATCCCATAATTTATTAAGGAAACAAATAAATATAACTCTGTTCAATTTAGGCTTGTATACTACGTCTGTCCACCTAGTCCAGAAAACTCTAAGTTTCCTCTAAATTATATGCAGTCAGCTTTAAGAGTATCAAAATGCCCTGTACATAGTAATGAATAAAAATATAATTTTGTCTGGTAAGATATGAAATTAGTGGTCACTGAATATCAGCATTGAAAGCCCACAAGTACAGCTCTTCTATTTAAAGAAACACTCATTGCTATTTTTCTGTAGCTACCACAGGCTCTTGAGTAGAAAAAAACGTTGCATTATGACAATATAGACTGTCTTCAGAGGGAAATTGAAAGGGTTCAATGTCATTACCAGAGCAATTAGATCTACCAGCAATGTGTCTGTATTTGAAATATTTACCCTACTTTTCCTAAAGACTTCATGGGAACTGCAAGAGACCTGTAAGCCTGTCAAAATTTGTGGTACAAATTATAAATTATTTTAAAAATAGCTATCAACCAAGAGATTAAATTTATCCAGAGGCAGTTCCTGTGGAAGAATGGATTTAGGGAGCTAAAAAACAGTTATCTGATAGTGTAAACTGACCTGAGAGGTTTCATATACAATAAGT
>JAQHUG010000155.1:752877-785935 GCA_028555095.1 Dicrostonyx torquatus | reverse complement strand
GTGGATCATTCGGCATGTCTGACCCTGGAGGCTTCATGGCGGGTTCTCTCACATCCTTTCTTCCCAGAATTTCCGTTCTGACTACTCCGCCCACCTAAGGGCTGACCTATCTTACAAGCCAGGCAGAGTCTTTATTTAACCAATCAAAGCACAGAAATACAGATGAACCCTCCTACTCAACTTGTATGTTGACTCTTCTTCATTAGTCGTTTCTTCACTCTTCATTCTTATTGATCCTTAATGTGGAGAGGACCTTCTAGCTAATATCAGTGAACATGACTTTACCATCGTACCTTTTAAAATGATAATTGCATTTAATATTTGACAGGAATCTTTATTATGCTTAAAATATACTTTTGATTCATTATTTAGATATTCTTTTAATTTAAGTGCTGTAGCTACAAACATTACCTTATTTGTGTTTATTTTTCATTACTGTTGCATATATATCTTCCTTTACCTAATGATTCAAAGTTAGTTTGTCTTCAATGAACGTGAAGTTTACTTACAATGACTTATGCATGCAAGGATCATTTTTCTCACAAGAATTCACACTCACAAGCACACAATATATTTACCAGTATGCTCAATTTGTTAAAAATCCCTTTGCTCATCTGACAGAAAATTTATATTGGATCTCTTAAGTCTACTGCCTTTATTAAAACTTCAGAATCTCTGCCAGTGTGTAGCGAAATAATTTTACTCAGTAACCCATTTTCTTCTTTGGCTTGACCTTTCACAGATCTGCCAATGCAATCTTTGCTATTTATGTTTTAGACGGTTCTGCTATGAGAAATAAGAGCCCATCAGCAGTTCTCCTTCCGTCAACCTGGCATCTTCCTTGAGCTATTCCACATGCCCTTCATAGCCCCGGTCCTCTCTCTATGATTAGCTTCATCTTCCACTATCTTCTTCATGAAACAATACTGCTGGTTATTTACAATCCATTCAGCTTGGAGCCTGGGGTAGGAGAGGCCACATTCACATTTGCCTAATGATTGAAAATAGTGCTGTAGTTTGTTCCTCCATAGGCCAGTTATGGTACAATACCCCCATTAACATCAGAGGAACAGAAGAGGTCTCCCCTTGAAACATCAATTTTCAGCCTCAAGTGATGTTATTAGTGGTTTCCTCTCTGTTGGCAGGGGGTTAATACAGGCTCTGGATGAAAGCATCAAACAGGATAGGAAATGCCCAACTCACTTCCTCTGCTAATTTATGATTAACATTTGAAACACTTGTAGAGATATACTAATCCTATTGTCTACTAACTGCGGAAACAAAACACAGCATCACTATGCTTAAAATACAGAATTGAGGCATGTTGCTCCCATTATTTGAAAGGAAAATTTTGAGGCTAGGGAGATGGATCAGTGCTTAGAGATCCCCAGATCCACATAAAGGCCGATGTGCATGGAGACTTTAATTCTAGCAATGCCAGACAGATTAGCCATAGCCTTGACCCCTAAGTTTGATTTTAAAAACTGTAATGAAAGGAAGGTAGTTTTGCAGTGCTTTTGATGACTGCTTACTCACAGTTGAGAAAGAGACACATAGAAGACTTCTGTGACAACCCCTACTCCCCACCCTACACCTCCCAAAAGTAACAACCTAGATAGGAAACCATCAAGAGAACTCTTAAATGTAACTGGATGTTTCCTGTCCAGACCACCCACTCCCTGCCAAGCAACTGCTTCCAAATTACCACACAGAGACATAATATTATTCATAAATGTTCAGACAATAAATAACCCAAGCTTATTCCTAACTAGCCTTGTATTTTAAGTGATCCCATATTCCTTATTTATGTTCTGCCACACAGGGGTACCTTTATTAGCATGGTGCTTTCATCTCCTGCTCCCTCTGTCTCTGGCTGAGGACTTCTGACTTCACCCTTATGATTCCCATCATCCTTAACTTGGCCACGCCACCTAAACTTCCTGCCTGACTTCTGACCAATCAGTGTTTTATTAAACCAATTTAGTTGACAACTCATTACAGTGTACAAGAGTACACAAGAGTTCCACAGAACTTAAAAATTGTGAACGCTGAAGTGTAGCGCTCCAAAACCAATGGCTTCTGGCAGGGGTGCAGGTGGGGATTAAGTTTTTTAAGGGACTTGCCATTGGGAATTTGACCATGCTCCAATAGCATATGGACAACACACATTGGACACGTGTGTGAGTGTGTCTGTGTGTTTTCTCTGTTTTGGGAGGTCTAGGGTGGGGAAACAAGATCACAAAGATGAGGGGTGCAGACCAGGGTGGACTAGGACATGAGTGCGAAATGGTTCCATTACGTGGAATTCCCAAATAGTCAATAATAAAGAAAGAAAGAAATTGTGCCTGCCATCAATAAATTGGAAGAACTGTGGAGAGTAATTTCCAGCATGAACCTTGGTCCTTCACATGTTCCTATCATGCACATTCTTCCACACATATGTTTGTCTGTGCACATATACACACACCATACACACATCCACACACTCCAAAGGAAAAATATTGAAATAAATCATTCTAACTTGTACATTTGTTCTGTGGTTTAGGCAGGATATTTTATTGCTAATTAATTCTACCTACATATACTCCTTTAAGCAAAACATCTTCTAGTCTGGGTTGTTTGTAAATTCTGCGTTGCAAACTTTCCATGATAACAGACAGGAGCGATGGCTCAATAGTCAAGAAGACTTCCAGAGGACCTGAGTTTGATTCCTGTCACCTACACAATGGCTCACAACCATCTGCGTATATCTCTAGTCTCAGGAGATTTGACACTTTGTTCTGGCTTCTTTGGAGGATGTGTGATGTAGAGACATACATTCAGTCACAACCCTCCTATACATAAAATATAACAATAAGATATAAGCAAACGCATACTTAAATAAACCTTGCAAGATAAAATTCTACCTGGCTTTTTATAGCTTTAAATTTTGGAGTTGGAGGATACAAATACTGGCTATATAGCTCCTTGCCTTTATCTACTGTCCACTTCTCTGTGGAGAGGTATCGTTCTTAGCCTTCTAAATGCCAGCAATCATTGTCTTCCTTAAGAAAAAGAAACTTCCCTTACAGTTTAAACTCATAATTGTTTTATGATTATTGATCTCCATGTAGTCAATAAAAATGTCTATTTGCACCCTGTGTTTTTAGTGTGTTATTTAAGTGATTTAGTTTCAAAAATTTTCCTGCCTAATGTGTTTCTACCATTTCTATCTATGTGACATTATAGTCACAATTCTACATTAGAAAAGTTGAAAGTTTTAAACAGCTAACCACAACCATGGCCATATTCACTTTGTTACCCCTTTCCCCTCCTTGAAACTCCTCTGTCTTTCATGACCTAGTTCACTTTCTACTTCAATAAACAGCGAACTTGGATTTGATATATGATTCAGAGACCTATGTTCATAAAACTTAAGATGTACTTTTTCCCGTAGTCAGCCATTACCTGAGCAGAGAGACAATAGACAAGGGATATAATTGTTTGGAGGGAGGAAACTATATTTTTTTCTCCTATGTCTCTTTCATGATGAGATCCTTGTAATTAGGAATGCATTTTCCTCTTATATAGAAAAGTGCTAGACTATAATTTAAAATACAGACTTAAAAGACTGAAGCACTAAAAGACAATACTGAAAAAAAAATTATATAGAGTAGTAAATTAGCAAAACAAAAACAGTGTATTCTAAAAATGTCAGACAGCTTTCAATACATGGATTGAAATAGTGATAAATGTATTGGATCTTTATAAAATAGTGTATCAAGTGAAAAATGGTAAAGAATATTTCTGGAAATAGCATTTTCCTGGAATGTTGCTGATGGCTCCGTCATTACTTTTTTATTATTTATCACCATCATTATCTTATAGTTTTCCACTCTGAACAACGATAATAGAGGAGTAATTTTAAATTCCCCATTGAGAATTTAGAGTTGTTTTTTGTCGTTTTTTTTAATAAATGGTAAGTTTTACCTATTTTGATTCAGGAATTCATTGGATATCAACTTCATACCTTTTTCAGGATGTTATACAGTCTTGTACAGAAACCATATTGATTCCTATGTTCAAAAAGTCTTTCAGGTTAACTATATTAGGTTGATAAGTCATTGTCTGGTATAGGTGAGAGACAGAATTAAGTATGGGTAAACTATGAATAAACTACACATCTTTTGATTTTTTTTTTTTTACTGATTTTTTTTCACAAATCATACATACCTCACCTAATTTTACTACTTTGTGTCTTCTTCCTTTTCTTTCTCCCAAAGAACGACCCACATTTCTCAGGAGGCCAATTAACCAGGTGGTGCTAGAAGAAGAGGCAGTAGAATTCCGTTGTCAGGTCCAGGGAGATCCACAGCCAACTGTGAGGTGGAAGAAGGATGATGCAGATTTGCCAAGGGGAAGGTAAGTTTATCACACGGAAGAATGTTTGGATCCCCAACATTCACGGTTCCACCAGGAAAAACCCTTACATCTTAATTAGCTTTCAGACCTGTGATTGTTATTTTGGGTGATATACCTCACAGTTTTTTAGACTTACAGTGGCACTCATTTAATGGAAATCCACATTAATGCCCGATCGTTCACTCTACCTTTTATGCCCAAATACCACATATTCCTGAGGTATTACCTTTCTCAGGGCTATTTGTACCTTTGTTAATGGCTCCCTGAATTCATGGTCACTTAAGCAGAACTGTCCCTTGTTGTGTGCCATGTTTTTATGATGTTTAACATGTGATGCCTTCCTTGAATGCCCAGAGTATCTATAACAAAAGGCTGTTGGTACAGCTGGCTTTAGGGACTTATTTAAAACACAGAGTAACAAGCTGAGGCTGCTCAAGATGACCTCCCAGGAGGTTGTGCTCAGGGAGTTTCTGGTCCTCAGTTGGAGAAAGAAAGGTCCTCCAATACCTTCCTTCCTCTTTTCGCAATCCTAATCTCCCCACTGCGCCATCTCCAAAGCATCCAAAATTGCTTATCATCTTTTAGAAAAATAATTTGATTGTATTTTCTAAATTTTTCTGTGTGTTAAAGACCTTTCCAAGTAGGTGTGGTAGACCAAGTCCTCACCCCAGTGATAGAAACAAAATAAATAAGCAAATAAAATACATTTTTATCTGTTATCAAATAAGCCATTCTACTTTGCTCTTCCTATAAAGTACTTGTTCTTTTTTCTGTTTCCATTGCCTTCCCCTTATTTCTATCCAATGACATGATAGCAACACACCTATACAATCATTGTCTGCACCAGATTGCAACGTCTATAGCTTTTCAAGTGTTTAGCAGGAATTCTAGAGGTACTTGATTTCGTTCAACAGCTTAAAGTTGAACATGCTTTTACGGAAGCTGATTGCTTTTTAAATACATTTTCTGCTACTGAAGAAACTCTGCTAAATTTGCACATTAACTTTAACATCTCAATTTTGAACCCTGTAGGGCTATGAAAATGTACCTTCCTTCTAAATTCATATCCTCAGCAACACTGGGTTTAAATAGATGAAGCATTTAAGTAGTATTGAGAGCCTCTTTGCAATCTATAGTTAAGCATCTGTTGCAAATCTCAATTTAGATATTTAACAAACTGGCTAAGCAAGCTCAAATCAAATAGCTGAATACCACAGGAAGTCAACTCTTTGTTTTTGTCACTTTGCTATTAGATATCTGCCTATAAATAAGTGTCACTGTTTACCAGTCTGCTCAGAGAATCAAGGACAAATTCCAGAGGGCTGGAGAAAGAACTTGCCTTGAAAACACAAGGAAATGACTTCATTTTAGGAATGCAAGAGAAAAGTCTGGGTATGGTAACACATGCTAACTTGTACTCTAGTCATGGATACAAAGATGTGCAAATAGGTGCAATTCTTGGGCTCCCTGGGCAACCAAAAAGCCTACACTGTAGTGTATGTTTCAAGTTATTGAAATGTCTGCCAAACAAACAAAAGTAAGAAAGAAATTTAGAGTAAATTAGAAAGCACCTGAGAATTATAGCCAAGATTTCCTATGGCCCTGGTGGGCATTCATATAACCATGTACTAGACGCCCAACCCACACACTCACATTAAAAGGTGGGGCTAAATGATTAGATTGCTGCTATCCACATTAATATGAATAGTAAAAGCATTCATCCAATTAGAGATCAAATTACAAAAATTTTTAAATGTTAACAGGAGTTAAAGAAATTAATATTAACAACAATTAATTGTTTTAAATTACTGGCACTGTAAACTGGATATGGCAGTGCACACCTTGAAGGCAGAGGCAGACAGGTTTCTGATTTTGTTTCCAGTCTGGCCTACATAGTGACTCACAGGACAGCCAGCACTACATAGAAAGACCTTGTCTCAAAAAAAACAAAACAAAATTGTTGAGGCACTAATGATTCTGTAATTATTATATCTAGATCCACGAAGTTCCCCCCAAACCAACAAGGAGACCAAGTCCCATATGTAAAAGCAAAGAGCCTTTATTTTATGCAGGCTTTAAACTCTATCTCTCCGCATGTCCAATGTATTAGAAAAAAGAGAGAGCTCAGAGGAGTTCAGTTAGAGTTGGGTTTTTATAGTAGTAAAAATGGAGGTAAGGGATTTCTGAAGTTCAAGGCCCCTGATTGGCTGACATTTGTCTAGGGGTATCCTGGTGAGTATGCTGGCAGATGATCCTATCTACACCCATTGGAAAGTTAGGCATTTCCTTTGGATGGTCTGTTCTTGGGTGGTGCTGGGGTTATCTCAGTTTCTTGTTCTTCCTGCAACCAGGTATTGCTTCAGGGTAAACTACTGAGACTCAGGCCCCCATTAAACTTATCACTGGCTGAGTCCTACTCTGGTGGTGATAATGGTTGGAAGCAAAGTACTTCCTTTAAAATAAAATAAAATAAAATGTAATCTCTTGCTTGGTGATTGGTGCATGCATTTAGTCCCAGCACTTGGGAGAAGTAGGCAGATCTCTGTTAGTTCGAGGCCAGCCTGGTGTACAACAGTTAGTTCCAGAACAGGTTCCAAAACTACAGAGAAGCCTTGTCTCAAAAAACCAAAAACCAAAACTAAAACCAAAACCAAAAACAAAAACCTGGCAACTTAATTAGTCTACTTGTTCCAGCCTATGTCTGCTATGTCTGCTTCATTACTCTTCTTTACTGAGAGCTTGCCTGGCCTCCACTAGAGCTTTAATGGGTGTCACAGCTGCAGTAAAGTTACCAGTATTCAATAGCCAGAGCCAGCTCTCAAGCAAAAAGTGAACAGAATAAGTAAATAAATAACTCAATTTCCCTTTCTACTAGTGGGGTTATCTGACCAGTATTCCATGGCATCTTTGAGCTTTTGAGCAGTGTCTAACAGTGATGACTATCTCTCTCCATGGAGATTACCTGTTTACCATAAGGCTCTAGCTAGTGTTTTTCTTCTCTGAACCCCAACTACCTAACATCACAGGGATCAATTTCCAGATAAAGTACTTGTATCTACTATCTTATCTTACCTCCAAAATCTGATCCTTTCAGAGTTCAATCTCATGATACCATTGGCTCTGTTTCACAGCAGATTTATCATTTGCATTCGTATTGCTGCCTAGGAGGATTCCTGGAATACTGGTTAACAAACAATTATCTATTTATCTTACGATTTTATATTATTTTAAAAATGTATGGTAATTTGGAAAGACACACATCATTTCTAGAACAATAAAAACTCATACATTATATGCTAAAAAAAGTAACAAAATTTATACAGGGTTGCCTTACATCTGGAACCTACTTTTTTACATTTTTAACATCTAAGAAATATTTTTCATATCTGATGAAAAAATGTTGAAATAATTAAATACAGGCTAAACAGTTTTTAGATTTGATCCATATTTATTATTGTAGTTTTCTGCTCAAGAGACTAATTGAGGGTATGTATTTAGTTGAGACTTTGGGGTTTAATTGAATGTTTCCCAATCATCTTTGGTCTTTGAGAGGTTCACAGCGCTCTTTAGATTTGCCGGGCTTATATTCTTGTAGAGAAATACTAGTTGGATATGCCTCAGAATATTCAAAGTTGTATTGACATGTTATTTTCACATGGGTATTGGTAGACTGGTTGTATGCTTTTGCTTGTCTGTTTGGTTTTTGTTTGATTGTTTTATTTGTTTGATTAAGGAAGAAGGCCACATCTACTCATTATGTTGTACCAGAGGCTCATGAGTCAAGGACACAGACTGTTAGCCTGTCCCATAACGTGTTGAGACAGTTTTGATGTGCTTCCTAGACAATTCTGAGTCTTCCAAGGGCTAGATGACAGATTACGGCAGACGCTATGCCTGCCTTGGTTTTGTTGAATTTTTTAAAATTTCATTTTTACTTTGTATGTTAACTTTGTTTTTTTAATTTACTTTTTTTGCTTTCACATATGCGTACTATAATTGTTAAGTAAAATCAAGTTGAGATAGAAAATACATTCTAGAAAGTTCTGAGACTATATTGAATTTTAATGTGCCTTTATTTGAATGAAGACACTAATATATAATTTAAGAATAGTTTTATTATCCCAATTTATTATGTGTTAGTGATAAATATGACAACTTTAGTGTCTCTGCTATTTTCCAAGTCTTGTAAAAGTCATTTGCTATAAAGTTGAGGTAACTCATAAAAAATCAAGCAGTACTATATAAATTACATTTTCAAGAGGTGCAGTTAAAATTTGAGAAAACCCTTATACTTTTTTCAAACTGTTTCCATATTTCTGACCTCTAGTCTCTTGCTCCTGGGACTATACTATTACAGTACATGTTTGACTAGTGCTACATCCCCATACGTCAGGTGACCCTAGACCCTTGTGCTTATTAGTATTCTTTGATGATCAAATGATTTAATATATGTTTTTACAAGTATTTTATGTGGTAGAACTTGCTAGAAATTGCAATGAACAGGGCAGTGCACCAGTCTGTGTCATCTAACAT
The DNA here is from genome assembly GCA_028555095.1 of Dicrostonyx torquatus. Lineage (NCBI taxonomy): Eukaryota > Metazoa > Chordata > Mammalia > Rodentia > Cricetidae > Dicrostonyx > Dicrostonyx torquatus. The sequence continues at coordinate 777,001 of JAQHUG010000155.1, read as the reverse complement.
TGTAAGATAAAGGGATTATCAAAAAGAGGACATCAAAAATTCCTATGCTGCCAACTCTACGAGTATATTGTAAGCCAACCAAGGAGCAAATATTACATGCTTATGAACAAAGAATCATGGACAAAACTGACGAGGATGTTGTATCCAGTCTCATAGTGGGATGGAGAATTTAAAATGCTCCTTAAAATTGGGGCAAAACGAAGAGAGATTATCCTAATTAAGATCTCATCTCCAAACATTAAAGCACAGTCTGTATTTCAAGTTGTTAGCAAAATAATGTAAATTGAGCATTCAGTGTATTTCATGATGCATATGATTTTACTAGGTCACCAGTAGTTACAGCCACAAATTTTGTTCCATATTTATTTATTTTGTTTTTCTCAATTAACTCTACAGTGATAGTAACTTCCTCAGTCAGAATCTATAGTAGAATAGAACGTTCATAATAGCTTTCCTGTGGGGAAAAAAAAGAAATAAAATATGCCATTTACATTCTTATGTATGACTGCCATTTCTAAATGCAGTTGATGGCTTCCATATACTGTAGGTAATTCATGAATATTTCATAAAACAGAAAAGGGCCTACAGAATAAACATTTTAAGAAATATATTTAAAAAATTCTATCAATTTTCCTCAGCCCACTGTCAAGTTCCGTTTCTGAAGTCTATTTTAAGTGAGCCTTTGCAGAGTTCTCAGATCCATGGGATATGAGATTCACAGAAATAGATGATTCTTTCAGAAGAGGACCTGAATAGACCCACTTACAACCGCCGTTTTGTGCAATTTTGAACAAAGTGGCTCTTTACAGTTAGCCCTGGAAAATGTTCCTGTATTAATTGTCTGGAAGCTCTATTCTTTAGAACGCGTGTCCCTGGGATGCAGGGAGAAGATGCTGAACAGATGCTCAGATATCCTGCTGTGGAGATCTGTTGTTGTCATGTCCAGTGGGCACCTCAAGGACATGTGATAATTTGTACTCTTGATAAATACCTACTTGGATTAGACTGGCTAGTGGAGACTGTTCAGTTAAGACACTTGTAGAAAAAGAAAAGGAATACTAGGATCACTTGAAAAAACCATGTATATCAAACATTGTCCAAAACGGCATCTCTCCCCATGAGCCAAATAAACAAGGAAAAGTGCACATCAAAATTGTCTTCAATGTTAAATAAGTACTTTACCCATTTCTAAAAAACAAACTTACAAAGTGCAAGGGCAATTATTACGGAATATTTTTGTGCAAATATCACCAGCATAGTAAGTCTATTGTTCAGGCTGTTGCTTTGAAGGCCTTGTTCTGCCACTCTTTGGTTGTGTTTCTCTGCTTCTACCTCTAGCTTCTAACAAGGATGTTTGACACATTTGTTTACCTCTAGGAAGCAATGTGATCTTGGAGAAGTTATTTAAATTCTGTGTTTTACACACCGAAGATATAGAACAAGAGAGTGATATGGTTAGTGATTACTCTCTGATTTGGCATGTTCTAACTGAGAGATTATGAAATAATTTAATTATTAAAAAGCAGTGTAAACCTTATATGGTGGCAAATGAAAGAAGTGGTATTAGTACCATTTACTGAGTTCAGTAGTAGAGGATTAATGACGAAAAATAAAGAATATCCGATTTGCATTAATTTCACTTCTCTTTTATCTGACCAAATAATATCTACAGAAATATTTGGTATTGCTTATTTAACAGATACCACCTTTGTTTTGATTAATACAGACTCACTGATAAATACCACCGGCCAGTTTTCCAGGCCTGGAAATCACTAGCTGTTTTCTTATATGTCTGGAAAGTTGTGCCTCCTCCAGTACTGGGTTCTAGATCAAGTTACTTCAGATTTTAAGTTGGGATCACCATAGTCCTAGTGTTCCACTGAACAGCTGCTTTTATGCCGGTAAGGAGAATGAATGGTGATGCTCCTTTGAGAAGACTTAAGAGAACTTGCCAGGTACCATAAGTACTCTACTAAAAGCTTCTTTTTAACAGCAATGCTGTCATTTTAAGTATTGCTATCACAGCATAGTATAACTCTCATCTGAGATACAGATACACATATTAACGGTAATTTATTTTTCGACATCATCTATTCATATTAGCAACAGAAATAAGCTTAGACTCTTCAGAACATGATATCATGATAGTATTCTAAACTAGTTTTCATATTTTTGGGGGGTCAATACTTGTTCATGAACTCCACCCAACTAAAATTTTAAATTGTATATAAAATCAGGGAATGGATTTAAATTTATGTATATTATAGATATAGTAGATGATTTTATGCTGAAACACTTGAGGTGATTTATGGAGAAGTTTTTAAAGTTACACACAAATATTTGACTACATGGTAAACTAAACTTGGAATAGTGCACATAATCTTCTTGGGAAGTGAAGCCCAATATTTTGTTTACATACTGGATTAATTGGAAACTTCCATTGTTGCCAGGATGGAACTTTTCCTGTGTTTTCATTAAATAGGTGCTAATAGTTACTGTCAACATAAAATTAGTTGCTATCTATGGTGGGAGATCATGGTGCCTGGTCCTGTGACCACACTGGCCCATCTGTTGAGAATCTCAGCACAGGACCAATGCTGAACCTGGCATCCAATCTTGGCTTTGGCCAGCCGTCAACTTGCAAGCTGGAACAAACTCAGGATAGGAAGTGCACTGAAGTCAAGAGAAGCTCTGATGCCCATTAACTGGCAGCTCTTGTGCTTTGTGTGAGCTGAGCCAAGACCAGGTGCCAGTTCTCAGAGCAATAGGCTCTGTCTGAGTGCCACCTGTCACTGGCATGTGGGTATCACCCATCATGGAAGCCACAGTAGGTGTGCTTCTTCCATCAAAGTATGACACATCAGAGCCTTTAGACAGGCTGACATGGGAAATGGGGGTGGCATGACGAGGGCCCTAGCCCAGACTAGACAGTGACCGTGGCTCAAAAGGAAATACTCAGTACTACAGGTGATTAATATTTTCTAGTAGAAACACTTTTCCAGGTGACTATGTTATTTTCTTAACTGTAAATAACATTTTAAAAGAACATTATTCAATTAAGTATTTAAACACAAGTGTTTCAAAGACAATTTGTGATTAGAATCACTTGAATGATTTGTTATTTTCGAGATAGGGTTTCTTGGCTGTCCTGGAACTTGCTTGAACTCACAGAGATGTGCCTGCCTCTGCCTCCTGAGTGCTGGGATAAAGGCAATAGGACTTTTCTTAGTAGACATTTCTTAATAGATTTCCTAATAGATATTTCTTACTTGTTTCTGTTACTATTTTATGTAATTTGAGTCCTCACATGAAGCTGAAATGTAGATTTTTCAGATGATAATTTGTCATATTTCACATCACCTTTGTGAATAATTCACAACTTATATGTGAATAGAAGCAACCATCTCTTGAAATATGGAAGTTGAACGGGATGTTTTCTGTGATACATTTAAATCCGTAAATGTTATAATTCCATGGCCAAAGTTATAAACAACCGTGGAAGTAAGGTGCTGCTGTTTTCTTCAATAGAAACAAAACAATAAGAAAGTTGACATTAATGAGTATTCAAAAGAGAAGGTACTTGCAATTCTACCATGCAATGGCTACTAGTATTTATGTCTTGTATGCAACTTTCCCAATTTCTGTGTAAATTTAGGCAACTTAAATTCAGAATTGTCCTTTCTATTATTTGTTTCTTTTTATGATTAAAATTTTCTTTACAAATTTCATATATGCATATAACATATAAAGTTCATATTCACCCTTGCTATCCCCTCTTTCTTTCTGCAATCCTACTCATCCTCTGCCTCCTCCCAATCAGTTTACTTCCTGTTTTCATGTTTGTTTGTTTGGAAGTGTGAAGGTCCTGTGAGTATAATAAATAAAGTAGCAATAATGAACATGAAGAATTTTTGTTGATACTTACTGCTTACATGGACCTTATAGAAAAATCCTAATAAAAATTAAAAATCTTTTTATTGCATTTTTCTTTCCCATGAAATATATGAATGATAATAATAAATTTTGCTTATGCTCTTATCACTTAAGCACAGATTTATCATTTACTTGACTTGACTTGGTTATCATTATTATAACTCTATGCAATAAATATTATCTTTATAAATGTGCTAGCATGTACACAATGACAATAAATATGTCAAGACATACTACTGCAATGGACTTTGGATGTTTGAATTTTCCTAAGCCCATACACTTAAACAGTGTCTAGAGGTGTTGAGCCTTTTCCATTTCCTATTTGGGCTTGAGGAATAGAAAAAGCCAAGGTAGAACCTGTTTGCCTAGACCTATACTTCATCATCTAGTCACAAAATATTGTGGGTAACAAAGTAATCATTGGATATAATTTTGTTCCTATAATAATGATATACCATCAACATGTGATAAAACCACATCTTTTAAAATTGTTATTTGCACAATTTATAATAATTTTATCCTATTTAATTTTTTAACTAATATGATTATTTGTTCTTCCCAACACTGTATCAAAAAAAAGATAAAAGAAGAAATCATCAGAAATGATCAGCTGTCAAAGAAATAGTTACTTAAAGAATCACAAAGTCTGAGTAATTATATATGTTGAAATCTAGAGTCTTTCTTTGGAGTTTATAATTTGTTCCTTCATCTTATCTGTCCAACATAATACTCCAGACACATTTGAATTTATTGAAAGTGGTTTTTTGGTATGTTCATGATGAGATTTAATGAAAACCACACATACTGAAATGCATTTTGATCTGCATAAATCACTTTTTTCTATGTTTGTGTACCCGAGTCCAGTTTTTGTATTTCAACAGAGAAGTCAAATGACTACTGGATTGATTATATTCCTTGTTCCTGTGACAAAATCTTTGACAAAAGAAACTAGAGGTGAAGTGTTTATTTGTACTCAGGGTTTGAGGATCTGGCCCATCATGGCGGAAAGCCACAGCAGCAGAAGAAAGATGAATGCTGACACTTACTCACTTCTGACTTTTTATTCAGGAATGGGTTTAGAGTGGACATCTTACTTCATTCAAACTAATCCAGCAAGTTCTTCCCACACATGGCCAAAGATTTTTTTCTTAGTGATTCTAAGTCCAGTCAACTTGGCAATCATAATTAACCATTTTAACATTTACTCCAGCAATTATTAATCCTATTTTGGTAATTATGTTTTAAAATTTAAGGTGGAGTTTGCTTGAGTTGCAGTGGCTTTATTATGGAGGGACAATCTGGCAAGTTGATCATACTATGGCAATATTTAGATAGATGATTTTTAAATTTTAAGGAAGTAGGAATGTGAAAAACACACCTCTTACAATTGACTAATTATAAAGTACTATATTTACAAGTGCCTTACTAGGAGTAGTTCATTTGTCTTTCAGAATTACCTCAAACAGCAAGTAAATGTTGCCATCAATAATTTAAAAATGGAAAATGGAGGTGCAAACTTAATTGGTAGTAAGATATTTGGAATGAAGAAGCATCAGTTCCAAAGCCCACTGTACACAGTAATATTTTATAGAAAATACATATTTTTTAAAAAAAGAATCTACTAATTAAAGGTAACATTGTTGAGGGCCTATTGGCTTTGCACTGAGAGATGTATAGCTTAGAATTGATCATTTGAACAGCCTTGAAATAGAAAACCCTGATGCTTAGAGACTGAAGAATATGCTCAAGGTTGCAGGTCCAATATGTGGCAGAGCAGAAAAGGCCCTGTTATCTCTGATGATAAAAGCTCACACACATTTTCCACTGTAAGTGGAGGACTGTTCATTACCTGCTTTAATGCACAGTCATTCATGGTTTTTGGTTTTGGCCTTCAATATATTATGCAAAGGAAGTAAAGCTGTCCTCATTACTGTAGTTTTTTTTCTCTATCTGCCCAACTAATTTTGATGTATTTATTTGAAATCACAGGTATCCTGCTCTATGCCTGACAGGTGATACTTTGTTCTGCATTTTAGTGCAGCAGTTTCCCAACTGTGTGATTTGTTTCTACCACTCCTCAGGAGGTACTGCATAATGCTTTAGGGTAAACTTCCACTGATTGCTTCTGACATTTCATGGGTAGAGGCCAAGAATGCTTCGAGAATGACTTCTTGAGAATATGCACAGCAAAGAATAAGTTAAAATTAAAATACCAATAGTTTTAAAGTTAAGGAAATCTAAGTGGGAACTACAAACTAGGCATTGACCAAGTGATATTACTTAAATATTTGTTTTGTTTTGTATTGGAGGCAGAGTCTTGAAAACAGACTAGTTGGCCTGTAGTTTATTATGAAGCTGAGTGTAACCTTTAACTCCTAACTTGTTTCTCGTTTTGAATCCTGGCTGACAGTATATGCCACCATGCTGATTTGATTTTTATTTTAAATTTAGGGTCGAAACAATAGACTACAATTCAAGTATATTCATAACATAATAGTCTTTTTCAATTCCTTAAATATGAAACATGTACCATTGGAGGTGGACAAAGAATATCACGGTAGGATTTAACATAAACATGTCACTATTTATCACATGAAGACATTTGGGATGACGAATGCTATGGAATGGATACAGTTTTGCGTATTTTGCTTTTCTTAATGGATTTTTTAATGTTTTGACATGATTACTGTATTTATACAATTACCATCCCTCCTTTTCTCTCTTCACCTTTTCCCATGTACCTTCCAAAACACTTTCAAATTTATGACTTCATTACGACTGTTATTTATATATGTATGTTTACTTATATATGTGTATATATACATACATATATGCATAAATATGCACATACAACTTACTGAGTTCATTCGTTGTTGCTTATATGTGCATGTGTTTAAGACTTGCCACTTGGACATGAATAAATTCTTAGCATTCTTGTCCCTAGAGAAAACTAGTTTTCCCTCTCTCAGAAGTTTAGTTCTTCTAGGTATGGGACCTTGTGAAATTTACACCTTCCATATTGGCCCATCAGTCAATGCTGTCATGGTACAGGTCTTGTTTAGGCAGTGTATTGTTGATATTTCATGGATGCAGCTTTCCTTTCATGCCTAGAAAACACTGTCTAGTACCTGCTACTCTGATTTGCTAATGTTATGAAATAAATGTATTTTGAATATTCTCTGGAATATATAAGTCAGAGTTTTTCATTGCTCATTAAATCATTGCTGACTTGATAAAACTAGTCACCCTTATTAGATATCGCTCAAAGCCTGCATTTGCAATCAGATTTGTCAAGCAACAAGGTACTTTATACAAGTAGTTTTCAGTAGTGTCCCTTTTTAGAATGTGTTAAATTTCCAAAGTGTGCCACAGTCACATCTTACAAAAGCATTTCTAGGACAAAAGAAAAGGCTGGGAGAGCCTTTCTGGTTTTCCAGAACACTGCTCAGACTAAACATTCCCAGGGGACAATGCTGTGCCCCCCTTAGCTCAGCTGTGTTCACTTGTAAAGCAGATGAAGGAGATGACCCTGTGCCTCTCCCATCTCAGAGATTGCAAGCATAGGACCTGCATAACAAAACAGACCAGTGAGCACTATGCATTCCTGTGGATTTAATACCTAAGATCCACTTCTGAAAGGTTTGGGAGTTGAGGTTAATTTCTTGCCAAATATCTGATTCTGAGATACAGCCAATATTCTACATAAGATATCTCATATTCTAGTTTTATTGTAAAATCAAATTATCTTGAGAGAACGTAAGCCAATTGGATAATTATTTCTAAATGAAAAGATAATTGAACCTGCTTCTACAACTTTATTTCAACATGCTTTCCTAATTGTGAAATATTTGTCATTTTTACAGTAAAATTTCAATGGCCCCGTGAAATAGGCACTATTAATTACTGTATTAATTATCTTAAAGAGGAGGAAAAGTCACAGTCATTTAAAAAACTGGGTATAAGTTTCAATAAAATCAAATTGTGTTTGTTCTACTTTCTTATTTTATTTATGATGTAGTACAGTATTCCATTAAAAATATTTCTTTAGTGCTATGTGTTAGATACTGGGGTTGTCTGGAATGTCTGGGGTGAGCACCCTTTACTTTTCTTGGCCACCCCTATGCCAGAGGGCCAGCCATTAAGAAAGAACTATACTTCCTTTACGGTGTTGGGAATAACTATCTGGGTTTTATAGAAGTAGGAGTCAGGGTTTTATAGACAGGGCTGGAGGTTGTTTAGACATCAGAGGAGTTTTTACAGTGGTGATGCATCTTACAGAGAGGTCAAAAATAAGAGCAAGATGTCAAGAGAAGATGGACAGGACTTATTGCTGAGAAGTGCAGGCTGTGAACTTCTCAGTAGTTAACCACAAACTTACACTGAAAATTGATGCCTGGAAGACCACGCAAGGTATGCCATAAAATCAGAACTTTGAGAGGCAGGGACCCAGAATAAAGCCAAAGACTAGACAGATTAAAATGTCCAGCACATGGACTTTGGATTAGCTCAGTGGTAGATACTTCCCTAGCATGTGTGAGCTCTGAGTTTAATTCTCACCAAGGAAAACAAATGTTTAGGGAGTACTTGTTTAGGTTTTGCCACATGGTTTGGCCTTTTAGAAAAGTCCCAGCTGTGATATTGTTGGACTGCAGAATTCCAGAGAGAGACAGATTGCATCTAAGTGGTCAAACCAAGGATCCTTGACAGTTGTGCAATGCCTGCTCTACTTGACCTTGTTATACTGTGAACCAAAATCTGCACTTTGTCAGACAGTCTGCTGCAGTTTCTCAATATGGATGTTTTCAACATTGTGTCTTGTTTATTTTCATATAGCTTTGTTTGAAAATGCTTCTCCTGGCTGTGCAGAAGGGAAAACAGTATTTGAGCCCCCTTCTCTGTGCATCTGAAAGCATGGGTAACAAGGAATTCTTCATGCCCAGTGTTTGTGTATGCAAATACACCATTGGTAAAGTTAAATTTAGAAATAGGGAGCAATAAGAAAATAAAAACATCTAATAATAAAAGAGTTACAATACCACATGCTAATAAAGGGAACTTGACTTTTCTCTCTCTCCCTTTCTCATCTATCTATCTATCTATCTATCTATCTATCTATCTATCTATCTATCTTTCTTTCTATCATCTATCTATCTATCTTTCTTTCTATCATCTATCTATCTATCTATCTATCTATCTATCTATCTATCTCCTTTCTACATCTTTCTGATTAAAGATAATTTTTTTTTCAGACAAAGGATAATCATAAATGAAATGGTGAAAAGGTTAGCTATAAAAAGAGGATGCTTCTTAATAGTGATTTTCTATTCATGTTTAACAATGATAGGAGGAAATCACCCACGACTAGAATCTGGAAGTAACAAGAGTAGTGTTGAGAACAATTTCCTAGCTTGAAATGTACCCAAAATAAAGTTTGGTTCCTTATATTAGTAAGATGCTGAGTTTTGTGGTTCATAGGCATTTCTGTGTGTTCATAGCCAACCTTGGGACATGGCAACACAAAGCTGTATTCTGCCAAGTTTGTATTTGAGAATTACAAAGTTTTTTAAGAAAAAGAAATCTCATGATACTCAAGGTTTGCAGTTTTGGGTGGAATGACATTTATAGCTGCTCTGAGGAACACATGGCATGTGGTCTGCAGATTTGACACCCTGCTGAAGATTTCACAATATAATAGAAAGTTCAAACATGGTAACCTTGTACCTTTCAATTTCCCTGTTTGTTTAGGTAAATCTGGAGTTTGATACATTTTTCAGTTAATTCACTGGCAATCATCATTTTTTAGTGCAGGTAGCCATTATTCATATTTTCTTCAGAGAATTATCTAAAATTGATTGTGACATTATTAAAGGAATACCAAGATTCACTCACCAAAATTCTAAACAAAACATGCATAATAATTGCACATCAAATAACCATGAATTCATTTGCCTTATTGAAGGTGGTTCAATCTTTGGCCATCAAACAGAAGCCCTGTATTAGTCATGTAATCTAAGAAATTGCCTTTAAGATACACCTTGGGTATTACAGAATTAGCAATTGGACATGATTTAGCTTTCTAGATGTAATTACATGTATGGTTTTAATGTACTAAAGTTTTATCATGAAAGAATGTCTCTAAAAAACTATTAATAGAAATAATAATTTAGGAAAATTATAGAATCTGTTTTTCTTTTGATTAATAAGGGTGTAAAATTTTCCAGAAAAGAGTGGTGGAGATAAATGCTTTTACTTAAATTTGTAGGCAATTGGTAAATAATCTCATTGAGAGTGTGTTTCTAAGAAGAAAAAAAAAGGATAGCACTGTTGGTGATCATACTCTAGTCCTTGGACATACTAGACAAATGTTCTCCTGTCTATAGCTCCAGCCCTGCCCCTTATTTTTAAATGGTTATTTTCTAAGTCTATGTCATATACACTCTACAAAGAAATGTTTTTGAGTTAGTACTACTAATCGGTTAATAATCTCATAAGATTAATAAGAGGTTTGTATAATAAAAATATACTTGTGTGGAAAACAAGGCAATAGACCATTAGGCCATTGGATAGCTGTTAATAATAAAGGTCCATAGTGAGATTTCATTTTAAGGGAAAGATTATTATAGACTTTTCTTTTTTAAAGCACTCCAAAATACATAAGGCTATTTTTAGCTCTTTTTATTCATGGAAATATAATATAACTTGAAAAATATCTTTAAAATTTTATTAATTTTTAAAAGAAAGAAAAATACAAGGGCTGGAGAGAGGCACATATTAGTCTTGCAACGAACCAAAGTTTGGTTCCCAATATCTTCCTTGGTTGCTTACAACAGCCTATAACTCCAATTCTATGAGGACCAGATGCCTCTGGTCTCCTGGACACAATAACTCAGATGTACATATCTGCTTTTATATACAGAAACTTACACATAATTGAAAATAAACAGATGTTAAAATATTAAGGATATTTACTTTCATATACATTGAATAATATCTGGTTCTTAATAATTATAGTAATGAATAGTTTGAATAATGCATAGTTTCATGACTGGCTATCTTAACTTTTGGTAAGGCAGATGTATACTAACATTTTGAGTGTTAATACAATACACTTGCTCTGGAAGTTTAACCAAAAATCTTAGATTAAGTTGCAAATAATTTTTGGAGAAGTAAAAGAAGTTGAAGAAATATGTTTGCTTCCATGAATAGAGATGATTTTGACATGAGAATTATTTAGGAAGTTTTATGGAATCCTTACATAATCCAAACAAAGTAAGGACACAGGCTTCCACTATGGGAACATCCCAAATTATCTGAAAAATTTTATTTATTTTCCTTTTGTTGGTTCTCTCCAATTCTATAGCCACCACTGAAGGTATGGACCCCTTCTAATACACACAGAAGAGTTGGTAAACTGGGATAGCGTTTCATTACACCAATCCAATGTGCATTAAAAACTTCACAAAAATAATTGAGAAAATTATTTATCAATTAATTAAATTTGATACTACAAAATTTTCAAGTACTGCCTGATATTTTCATTTAATTTTGTTTTATAGAACTTTTATTCCTACTATGTAGGAACACAGATTTGCTCTATATTATCTCAGGATTATATAAAGGAATATGATAAATTCCCTTATGCTAAGTAGGAAATTATTTAGAATGTAGCATTTTGCTTCCTAAAATAATCACCAGCAATATTTGTCTTTTGAGACATTTTTAGTATTAGCCATAAATATCAAAACACATGGATAGTACCTTCTCTATGGTTTTAAATATTAAAGTAGATCCACTTTGTTTTGTTTATTGTTTAACTGAACAGATGGTAATGATTTTGATGCAATTAAATTCTCTTTTTCTTTTTTTTTTTACTGCCCCCCCCGGTCGGGTAAAAATAATGCAGTTTCTATGCCTACATCATCACAGCTGGTCACCAATCACTCTGGATTCACAGTACAGTGATGCTAGCACATGTTGACCAGGGGCCAAATCTGATTGGGTTGTATTTTTCAGCAGTGGTTCATATCAAAAGAAATAAGGTACATCTATGGTAGCAACTGAGAGCCTAGGATAAAACAACTGTCATTAATCAAACTTGGCAACAATGACTTCCTTCTTATAAGTCCAAGTCAGGTGGATTTTGCAAGGAAAATCATCTCGCTTCTAATAAAACTGCCTCATCAGAAATATTCTTCATCTGTTTCATCTTCTCTTTTTAATTAAGATAGTCAGTGCTACTACTATATGCCATGCTGATATAAAATTTCACTATGCCGATAAGTGGTTTTGTATCAAAAAAAGCTCAACTCATTTATAGTGTATCCTAGACTAAGCAGAGACAGTTAAGAACAAATTAAGAATCTCTGATTGAGAAAAGAAATGTAATAACTTAGGTGTAGATTGATAAATAATTATAAAGTTCCTATAGTTATACTTATTAAAATGTATGAATACTGTTAGTTTTGAGGAATTTGGAAACCCTGGAAGAATAATTAACACAATACGTTACCTGATACTCAATTTTAAAAAACAGCAAACATATCAAACAGAAAGATGAGCTCTCTCCATTCTAAGAAAAAAATTTTCTGAAAGTGGCTCACAATTCTGTTTACACTTAGACAACAACAAAATCAGCCTTTTATTTAAAGTCACACCAGGAAATAGGCATTTTCTACAAGTTGTTTATCATCTTTCTGTCACATGTGGAAACACAGTATACACCACAAAGAACTTAAATGGAAATATTATGATTTGGTTGTATTGTCAGCTTGACACAATCCAGAATCCTGTGGGAAGAGATTCTCAGTGAAGGATTGACTTCATCAGGTTGGCCTGTGGGCATGATAGTGGAAGTTGTTTAATTTTGCATTAACTAGAGTGGGAAGCACCACCCAATAATCATACTCGAAGTGAATGCAAAGAAGTGACAAACTGACCACTAGCATGCACCCACCAACTGGTCTCTTCTGATTCTGAGTGTAACATGGCCAGTTCTCTCACCTGCTGCCTCTGTGACTGCCTCGCTGTGATGGTAATGGACTGTAACCTGAAATTCTGAGTCAAAAATAAATCCTTTATATTGTTGCCTACATCAAGTAAATATTTTTCCTGCATATTAAAATATCTCAAATGTATGATTCTGATCAATGATATAGCCAGAGTATACTTCTGAAATTATAGTTATCTACATATATACATTAATTTTTAAACTGTTGTATAATACATTTACTCAGCAGTTCTTCCTCTATATAGTTAATCTTTTGTTCTTTCATAGCTTAGAATTTATCTTAAAATGTAAACATAAGCCATTCTCATAGAAAAGCATTGTAACCTTGAAGCCATTCACATTTATATAGCATTCATATTAGCAGAAAACAAGGCATTAATTGTACATCTCTTGAGTTTCTTTGTATGTATAGTATATAACTATCATAAATTATGTTTTCCTCAATTTGTACTGTTTTCACATATTTTACAGTCATAGTTGGTACTCTTTCTGTTGAAACAGACATTGTTATTAGAACAATTTTGTTAGTGGGATAATTCATACCCAAAGAATTTAATACTTTGTCCACCATTAGAAACACAGAGTGACCCTGTTATTTGAACAATGGATTCAAAAGTCTGTGCTTTAAGGGACTTGTATACATTTTAAAAGTTTTGTGATTAACAGTATGATGAGGGCATTTGGTGAAACAGACAAGATGACCCCTTCTTGGATAAAGGCAACAATGAAACCTCTAAAGCTCTATATAATTCTAAGTAATACAGAATCATTGACAGGTGTCTGACTTTTCAAAAGGGGGGTAGCTGTATTTCTATTTGGTGAAATTACAGAAGGTTTCAAACACAGATAACAAATCAGGCTTTCTTAAAGTCTTAAATCATGGTAAACAGGAAGAAGTTCAAGAAAATATGTTATCAGAGAAGTCAAAAGACAAAGGAGTTGGGGTGGTCCAAGCCTCTTACATGATTGGTTGACAGACATTGCTTTTGTCACACCAGTATACATAAAGTAAAAATGTCACTAGTAAGGACAATTTTTTTTGTTAGAAGTAGAACACAACTAATTATATTTTGTGCTATTTTGATGAGTGGGGTTTCTGTTCCACTCAGTCCTGCAGCCATTCAGTCCCAAAGAAACACACAGAGATCTACATGTAATTGTAAACTGGTTGGCTTATTAGCTCTTACATTTACATTAACCCCTAATTATTGTCTGTGTTAGCCATGAGGCTTAGTACCTTTATCAGTTAGGCATTCTCATCTTGCATCCTCTGTATCTGGGTGATGACTGCAGACTGAGCCTTTTTTCTTCCCAGAATTCTCCTGTTTTGGTTGCCTTGTTTATACTTCCTGCTTGACTACTGGCCAATCAGCATTTTATTAAACCAGTACAAGTGACAAATCTTTACAGGTTACAAGACTATTGTCCCACAGCACTGATTGAAACCTGTTGGAAAGGATATGAAGATCATTTAACATTTAAAAAGCTCAAGTAGATTGATTGGGATTCCAAGTACCTTCAGAAACTGAGTGAGTTTGAGAGTCTGGGCTACATGAAGCCTGCCAAAAAAGAATCAACCAGAAAAATAAATAAACAAACAAACAAACAGAAACCAAGGGAAAGAGAGAGAGATTCAGGCTAGGCCTTTGTATCAATTCTTAAAGCAACAGATTGTCCTAAACAGTATCCAATAAACAGAATCAACTAAAACAACTTTTTGGAAACATTGATATAACTATGAAACATTTAAAAAGAAAAGCAGTATGAGTTTTCATAAGATAACAGGTAAAAATGTTTGAAAAACATTAGTGAAAATTGAGAGGCAAGATCATAAGAGTGGAAATCTGATAGTATTCTCGTTCTGTTTGTCTGTGAACTTGGAATCTTACCACAATATCATCCCATGACAAGGCACCCTCACCCTGCTCCATCAAATCATATTAATGTTGTATGTTGTAAACTTATTTTGAAATAATCTGTTATTTTCTAAATTTAAGAAATGAACCATTATGAATAAGCTTGGGCTGTACATTTCCAAAAATAGCTTCAAGTCAAATTTTAGTGTTCATATAGGTGGTTGGAAAAAAATACACAAAGACAAAAACCACTTTGCTTATTTATTCTTTTGATCAATGTTGATTTTGTCAGCTTCTCAATATAGAAGAGAAATATTTCCTCTTTTAATACAGTTTTTCTATATTCATAATGCCTATATGAATTCATAATATGTAGTGATTAACTTACAAAATAAGAAATCACAAGTGACCCAAAGCAAAAACATGTAATATTTTTATGTCTAGTGGAGAGTTAGCAAGGACAGGACAAATCAGAAAGCCTGTCTTTGATAGCTTCAAAGTATAAAAAATTGTATACATGTAAAACAAATGGGTAACTTACAAGTAACTAGTGATCTGTTATAAAATGAATGATCTTAGTTTTAGTAATTTTTGTGCAAATGATCTTAATTTTATGGCTAGATGTAAATTGCAGCATAAAAAGTGATAAAAATACCCATATGCTATTATCTATATGACTGATTCTATTTAATGATGCTGTTTCCTGTTCTACACAGGTATGATATCAAAGATGACTATACCTTGAGAATTAAGAAGGCCATGAGTACAGATGAAGGTACCTATATGTGTATCGCTGAGAATCGGGTGGGAAAAGTGGAAGCCTCTGCTACCCTCACTGTCCGAGGTAAGAGACTTAAAGCATCAAAGATAATTGAACCAAAAGCGTAATATTTTGTTCAATTGGTAAGTTTATGCCTCTTTAAAATAGTAGGGGCTGTTGGGCATGGTAGCCCACACCTGTTATCCTAACACACAAGAAGTAACCACAGAGGGATCACAGATGCAAAATATGCCTCGGGGTCTACATAGCAAGTCTGTTTCAGAGAAAAGGAATATATTATATTTAGTATTTTAATAAAGACTCAGGTGTTTTTGCCTTATAAATTTTCAACTGAAACGAAATGATTGCTTTAATGGATCATTCCTCTTTCTTCACTTTCTTTCTTTTCTTCCATCCTTCATTCCTTTCTTCCTCCCTCTCTCTCTCTCTCTCCGTCCCTCACTTCCTTCCTTCTTTTTTTCCTTCCTTCCTTTCTTTCTTGAATCCAAACCTATGAACACCTCATATTTGACAAAGAAGTTAAAACTATACAATGGAAAAATGAAAGTATCTTTAACAAATGTTGCTGGCATAACTGGTTGTCAACCTGTAGGAGAATAAAAATCAATCCTTATCTATCACCATGCATAAAACTCAAGTCCAAATGGATTAAAGACCTCAATATAAACCCGACCACACTGAACCTCATAGAAGAGAAAATGGGAAGTAGCCTGCAATACATGGGCACAGGAGACCACTTCCTATGTAAAACCCCAGTGGCACAGACAATAAGAGCAACACTAAATAAATGGGACCTCCTGAAACTGAGAAGCTTCTGTAAAGCGAAGGACACAGTCATTAAGACAAAAAGGCATCTTGAATCCACAAAAGAAGTTTACTTCCAAATTCAGTAACCAGCTCTGAACTAGTGTTCAGTTTAATCTCATTTAGTACAATCATAAACTGAATCAGACAATAGTCAGTTCAGTTGGCTAAATGGCCCACCCCATCTGGTAAGCAGTGAATGTGTGTAACTTTGCTCACATCCAGACAGAAATACTAACGGTTGCCTCAGAACTGAGGCTGCATTGATTCTCCTTTCTTGCTTGGGGATGGCTGCCAAAATTGTTGTTGGGAGACTGAATTACATTTCTCTTGACATGTCACCTTGAAGTTAAGAACATAAAGAATCCATATCATTTATCCACAAATAACATTTGCATGTGCCTATATTCAAGCTCCAGCTTCTCAAGTTCTCTTCAGGCTTATGGTTGCTGGAAAGGTTTTAGGCCAATATGCATCAGTTTGATGCTACTCTATTCACCCAACTGCAGGTGCTATTGGCACCAATGGCTCCATGGGAGACTATATGAGCCTCATCCCCCTACAGAGCAGGATTAAAAAATCCTGTACCTTTGAACATGAGAGTAGATTTCTTCTTCCAGATTCCCATGTGGTCGTAACCCCTTGAGATCTCTAACCCATGTGATCGTAACCCCTTGAGATCTCTAACCTATGATCTCTGAAGTTTGTACAACAGAAGATATTAAGATATCACATTTGTCTCTAGGTCTGTGTGAAGATCCAATAACTGGCAGCACTTGAGCATTTCCCTGGTGTTGCCTTCTCACTTAATAGACAAAACAAATAGAGCAAGATGAAGGGAGCTGTCTAGGTGCATACTAGTGATTTGTGGAGAAGTCAGAGCATGCGCTCACTTTCTCCCAATCATGAGACAATGCTCCGGCCTTTTCACAGTGTCATGTGCTATCTGGAATAATGATGGATGAGCCCAAACTGGAGAGGCTTTAGCTGGCATAATCCACTCTCCAGGATTCTTCTTGGTCCCAACTCCTTTCTAGTAGTACACTGAATGTGCCTGGTATTTGTCCTTTATAGCCAGGAAATCCTTGTTAAAACAGTCCTAGGGGTGGGCTAGTATGAAGCTCTGGGTCTGGTTTAACTGTTTATTGGAGGTATCACTCTGAATCTTCTTTCTGTAGTTAGTACATACACTGACAAAACCACAATAAGCTACATATCGTTACTGATGGGAGTCTTAGATATCTAGCGAATCTTTATCATACTTTCACTCAAACCTTCTGTAATATGACTTGAAGTGATACATCTAGTCAAAACATACTGTTGAAATAATTTACCACATTCTACTAACTGCTATATACGTGGTTTCTGGAAGCTTTCAAATTCTCATATATTCTATGCTTATATATATATATACACATATACATATATATATATATATATGTCAGGTTAATTATATCATCTAGCTCATAAAAATTTTGAGAGTAATTATGGTACAATGTAAAATTCAACACCATAAAATAAGAGATTAAAATGCTGTTTGTATATTTTTAATGACATTAACATTACACTAAGAGGAGGATAGAAATCCATGCCTGCAATTTTTTGAACATGGGACACTGAGGCAGGGGAACTGTAATGAATTGAAGGCCAATCTGAGCTACACAGTGAATCTCAGGCAATGTGGGTTCCACAGTGAGACTGTTTTTTAACTGTGTTTTTAAAATAAGTAAAACCCAATCAAAAAAGCAAACAAGCATTGCTGTTTTATACTATCACTGATTCTAATATATAATAATTACAAGCGATAAAGACAGGGTGGATGAAGATTGGAAAATATGGTAGCATTTTTATACATATATTTATTGTTTCATATATATGAGTACTCTGCATGCTCATCTATACACACTTGAAGGGATCGGATCCCATTATTGATGGTTGTGAGCCACCATGAGATTGTTGGTAACTGAACTTAGGACCTCTAGAAATGCAGCCAGTGCACTTATCCACTGAGACATCTCCCTAGTCCAATGTACTTATATAATTAACAGTAACATGTCGACTAATAGTTTATATAGCTGAAAAGCCCATCCTAAAAGTTAGGAAGACATAAACTAGTCTTTTTATTTTCCGTCTCTTTCAATGACTTACTGCTCTTAAATGCTGTCGGTTTTGAAATGTTTGCTTTCTGCGAGCTTACCCCTTTATACTGGTAAAACTCTGTTTAAAATGATGGAATATAGTTTGTTTGTCTCAGCATTCAACAATACCAGTTTAAGGGAAGGAAATGACTAGCTGTGTTTCAAAGGTGGTAACACAACTCCAGCCTCCAGATAAACTGATTTAGAGAGCAATTTGTGAAGTTCACTGACCGTAACTAACGGAGATAGTCAGGGACACTTTTATGACATGAGCTTTCTGAGTGTTATGAGCTCTCCCAGTTAAAGAATCACGTACATTTCTAGACACAATAGAATTGTTTATCGTAACAAAAAGCACTACTAAATCTAAGGTTTGCTATAGTGAATTATCTGCGTTCCTGGTGGAATACGACTATCGCAAGAGCTTAAGCCATGTGTTCCCAGGTACAGAACACTGTCAAGAGATAGAGGACGTTCTTGCTTTTGGAATAGACATTGCTACAGCACTGTTGAAACTTACCAGATTTTAGCCTCCTGCCCACCACCCATGAGACGAGAGGAATTGTCTCATTTCTCCCTAGAAGGACGTTGGCAGCATCTCAGCTGAACCTCACCTTTTACCCTTGCTCAGCTTTGCTCCCACAAGTTTGTGTAAATTAGGAAACAGGTTTGGAGGAGTTTGAAGTTCAAGGAATGAAGTCAGGGAACCTTAGTTGAATCTTTCATCTGGTAAAAGGGAAATTATACCACCACACTCAATTGTCTCCAGGTAACAAGCAGGAAGGAAGCATCTCATCTCCACCCCATATTTTCTCTTCTTTCCAATGGCCCTGTTCTTATTTTCCCAGCCCATTTATTTTTTTAGTGGAAACATAGATCCAAACAATTTAGACAAAGTTGGTAGCCCTTGCTTATCAGCATTGTCACTATTTATTTATTAAGTCACAGGTAGCTTATTATTTATAAACTAAATATAATTATTGATTGCATATGATAAAAATATAGCAACTCATGGAAACAAAACTGTGCACTTCCACTACATACTCTAGGGATAACTTTAAAATACATTTATTCTTTTGTTCCATCCAGTTTCCCTACTCAAACACTTTTCCTCTCTCCCAGATTCACTTTCTCCCCATCTCGCAGAAAAGAGCAGGCTTCCCAGGCATATCAACCAAACAAGGCACAACAAGATACATTAAGACCAGGCACAGACCCTTACAAAAAACTGGTCAAAAACCTGCAGTAGGAGGAAAAGACTCTTATGAGCAAGTAAAAGAGTCAGAGTCAACGCCAATTCCACTGTCAGAGCCCACCCAAAACACCAAGCCAACAATGTAGCATATATACAGAGGAATTGTTCTTAAATAGGTAAACTACTGTGAAAATAATTCAGTTAAATCAACTCTTTAAAGTATGTTGGGGGGATTGAAATGAATGAGGTAAAAATATATAACCAACCCCCCAAATATTCCATTAACAACCTATTTGATGACTAAACAAAGGCTGAGAGCGTGAGAGGACCTGTCAGTTTGTAGAACACAGATTTCTTTTACACATGCATCCTCCAGACAAGGAGACTCGGGGTGTTCTATTTGCTTTGAGAATTTTCTCAGCTAATTGTTTTCATAATTTGTTGAACGTTTCAGGTTTAGCATTTTATTGAAAGCAAACGTACAATACTGGTACAAAGCATTGTCTTTTTAAATATGATTTATGTATTTTTAAAAGATCAGCAAGCCTTTAAGTGGTTTCTGCTCTGATTTGTAGCATGTAGATGAATTTGAGTGTTTGTGTCCCCATGGTATGAATTTGTCATTCATCTAAGGCAGCAACTTCAAAATAAGGGTTAAATAATATTAATAAATCTCTGAAGAACAATGTAATGTGCAGTAAATTATTATTGAAAAACATGTTTTACCATTAATACATGTGGTTGGGATAGCTCACATTGTAAGGTTAATGGGGGTAAAATTATAACTTTTATTTCCTGTGTCTATTTCATTATGCACATAAATGATATTTCAGCCTTAGTCTTGGTTGTTTTATTACAGTGAGGTCAACTGACCCAAGAGGCCATGTCCATTTTAATCCATTTAATTCTGGAACACATTTGAGTTTAATTTACTGATTTTGAAGACATCCACCTGATGATTTTCATGATGAAATGTTGCTATGGAAAAATATGCAGTTTTACTGTGATATTTATATAGAAATTGTATCATTATATGAATGCTAATGCATTTGGGATACTTTAAGGGGTTTTATAATCAACACTTGAAACCAAAGTCTCTTTAGTGTATTTATTGTGTATTTGCTTTTTAATTCAAAAACATGGTAACAAAAAGGTGATCAAAGGAAGCTTGCCATCAAGTATAGACTCATTATGTTCCTTGCCAAACAAAATAAAAAAGAAAATGATTAGTAAAAGAACTTACATCCATAATAATCAAATCAAAAAATTTATTAAGTAATTTGCAAAATGGTTCTTGAAAGAGACATCAAAACAGCAGTTTCATTTATGCAAACAGCTTTCCTCATTTCCCAGTTTCTTCATTCACTTAATGTAAAAAGGATCTCAATGAACTTACTGTCTTCCAGTACAATAAAGTAAAATGTTTTTGAAATTATTATAAATTGAATGCAAAATATATTATATATTTTAACATGAACCCTCACTATGCTTTTTTCTTTTTCATGTCACAACCTTAGAAGACATAATATTTCTTAGAGATATATATTGAAAACCAATCTTATATTGTAGCTAAATTAGCACAAATTTCAAAATTGATTTCTTTTTCCTATTTGAAATTTGCACAAGCAAGAGAAATAGTTATTGAGAGTAATGAAGAATTTATGATGTCAATATTATGTCAGATATCTGTCTTTTATAATGGTAGTATTTATAAGTAGGATAATAAAACTATAGTAACAGTAAAACATCCTGTGTCACTGGTATAAATATTTTTATTGTTATGTTTATTATAAATAATATATTTTGTGTTCACTTTATAATAATTTCAATTGTTTATTATAAAAAAGAGGGCATTGAGATGCTGCCAGACAACCCATTTCACCCTTTTGTAAAGGGATGAGTAGAGAGGTCCAACACAAATAACCAAGTAAGACATGTCAGTCACAGCTTCATAATCTACACCACAAGAAGGAATAAGTTCAGCAGTGGTTAGGGATTGGTCAAGTTGAGATCTGCAGGCATGTCTCAACCTATTTGTTGCATGTAACAAATGGAAAATTTCCATGCATGGAAAGCACAGTGGACATAAATTATTGCCTACGGAAAAGTTGTATCAGTAGCTTGTCTGTATTCCTTGAAATGGTTTTGACAGGAGATGCTTAAAATCCAGTTGCTATTTGGTTCAGGTAGTGAGGCCTTATTTTTCAGACATGATGATCGCTTCATATTGGCTTGAATAGTTTATCAGTCTGTTCTTAACTTTAAAGTAGCATGAGGCTTTTTAACTTGATGTCTTTGAAAAAAGAACTGAAGTAAATGCTGACGATAAGACATAGCCTAAACTATTCCTTCAAGTTTCATTCTTAGTCCTAAGGATAAGAATAACTTTTTCCATAGAATTATGTTTATATCTTTCAGTTTTATAAGACTTAGGCACCCTGTTCATAATGGACTTATGAGAATAGAAATCACTCTATTGTCCATACTTAAATGTAACATTACACATCATGCATTCTGATAATTTTCTTTTCTTTCTTTTTTTTAATTTCTTTTTTATGTTCTCACCACACCATTGTAATGTCTACAGTTCGCCCTGTTGGTAAGTAGCCATCCTTCTATCCATTTGGCATGGCTTTGCACAGTGCTTCATAATTCATGCGTAGTAGTATTTGACAGAATTAAATATATTTATTCACCCATGTTAAAATGCTTCTCGGGGGACTCTCTGCTATCACAGTTGCTCATGGCTTTTCAATTGCTTTGGTAAACCATTTTAGTAATTACTTTCTCGACACAGCATGGAGTGGGTATCAGTTTTCAGATAAAATAACATATTGTTAATGATGTAAACCCCTAACTTTTCCTAAAAAGGATGATATAATACTTCATTTTTTATTGTTTGTACAAAATATTAGGCTATGTTTGATATTACTCAAGAGAGAAGTCTATGCATTAAATTGAGATGTTTATTTCTTATTCATCTGCTTCATTTTAAGCCAGTCAGACTCCTCTTTTTTTCGGGTTATTTCTCTCTGTGCCTGCTCATCTGCATTTTTACACAGATGAAATTTAATAGAAATCTGCTCTATTTTGCTTTAAGTGGAAACCTAACCTTAATGTGGGAGAGTTGGGAGATATGTATGCTTTGGCATGAAAACAGTGTTTGTGGCTAAATAGCTCATCATTGCTTTGGCTTTGCAAAAATAAATAGCATGTGCTTGTAGAAATTTAAGTGCTACTTATTTGTGACTTTTTTCATGATGAAATATTTATAAATTCATTGAGTTAGTAACCTCAAGCTTAGAATAACTTACCCCCAAGTATGTTTAGATAGAAGAAAATTTGTGAGATGAATACATGAATGCATAAATGCCTGGATAAATGAATGGTTCCAGCACATTTTTTAAAAAACAAAATATACACTTAAAGTATTTTAATAACCTATTCAGGTTTCATGAATTTGTCCATCTAGCTTAAAAACCCTTCTTAATATGCTCACCTGATGTTGTTGCCATTTGATGTAAATTGATCTACGTTTACAATATTTTTCCCTCATTGGATGGAACACACAGACTCTTATACAGTTTGTTCTTATGTTAATAGCAAAGATAGTCAACAAAACTTTTTTCCTATATTAGAAGTTCTGATATGCATTTTACTAGCACTCTTTTTCATTCATGTCGGAATATTCTTACTCCTTATGTCAGATAAATGCAGAACATCTGCGTGAATAACCTGAGTTTAAGTGGATCATTGGGCCATACATTCAACATTTCTATAAACCTCTATTGTCGTACTTCTAGGCCAAGTTTCTGATACACCCATTGCTTAGCATAGCAACCTTTTTAAATATACTTAAGACTAAATTAATTTAAATATAACTTGCATTTTTTTCTTAAGACATAATGATTTAACCAATCATACCTTTTGGAATTGATGCTTGAAAATTCAGGACAATAATACTATAATTTTAATGTACATTACTTGAATTTACAATAGTTTACATTAATAATGATGATACAGGGGCTGGAGAGATGGCTCAGAGGTTAAGAGCACTGACTTCTCTTCCAGAGATCCTGAGTTCAATTCCCAGCAACCACATGGTGGCTCACAGCCATCTATAATGAGATCTGGCACCCTATTTTGGCATGCAAGCATACATGGAAGGAATGTTGTATACATAATAAATAAATAAATCTTTAAAAAATAATGACAATATAACAATTAAGGACTATTCAAAAATAAGAAGAGAATGAGAAAGAATAAAATGGCATAGTTAAGAAAAGAGAGCTACTTTTCTGCAATATAGCCCACCGTTCTCCATCTGGTACTATTTTACATGGTTAGTTTACAACCACTGCTCTGCTCTAACAGTGCTCTAACACCACTCCAGAGCTGATAGTCCATTAC
>JAQHUG010000155.1:714246-752472 GCA_028555095.1 Dicrostonyx torquatus | reverse complement strand
CCACTCCAGAGCTGATAGTCCATTACATGATCACTCTAGATCACAGCACTCTAACACCATTCCGGAGCTGATAGTCCATTACCCAATTACTCTAGATCACTGTGCTCTAATACCACTTCAGAGCTGATAGTCCATTACCCGATCACTCTAGATCACTGTGCTCTAATACCACTCCAGAGCTGATAGTCCATTACCTGATCACTCTAGATCACTGTGCTCTAACGCCATTACAGAGCTGATATTCCATTACCCAATCACTCTATATCATGGTGTTCTAAAACCATTCCAGAGCTGTTAGTCCATTACCTGATCACTCTAGATCACAGTGCTCTAATACTATTCCAGAGCTGATAGTCTATTACCCGATCGCTCTAGATCACATTGCTCTAATACTACTCCAGAGGTGATAGTCCGTTACCATATTGTTCTAGATCATAGTGCTCTAACACCATTCCAGAGCTGTTAGTCCATTACCTAATCACTGTAGATCACATCAACTATTTTCCACCAGCTTGCTCCCAAAATAAACAAACATATAGAGACTTAATGTTAATTATAAATGCTTCTCAGATAGATTTGGCTTATTACTAACTACTTTTACACTTCAATTAACCCACATTTTTTTAAAAATCTATGCTTTGCCATGTGTCAGTACCTTTTTTCAGCATGGCATTTTCAAATTGTTTCTCTCCAAGTCTCCCAGTTACCCCCTCTTTTCTTTCCACCACTCTCTTTTTGTCCACAAATCTTGCCAAAACTCTACCTGCCTAGCTCTTTGCCAGTTAGTCCTTTATTAAACCAATGAGAACAATAAATATTCACCCTGTACAAAAAGATACACGCTCCACAGCATTTGATATGTGACCATTTCATTAGCTTTCCTCTCTCAGCTCTGCTGAGCCGGGTAGAGAGACTTATTTATGTATCAAAAACTAAATTCATTATTGAAACTTATCATATAATAAAATGTATTAATAAAGATACATGTATAATATATATATATATATATAACAAAATTAAATTGTTTATAAATGCTAAGGCATAGTAATTGGAAAGATGACATTCTAAACTTTTTGGAAGTCCTAATGACTGGGCAACAAGAACCTCACAAATTTAGAGATTCTAATTTATTTTAAGAGAGTAAACCTATGGTTTTCATTGTCAGTGTTAAAATATATGATCAGATGAGAGCACTTGTCAAGGAAAAAATTAAATAAAGAACTCTTCAGATTTTGTGATTATAGCAAGCACATTTCAAGTGAACAGAAAATAAACAGATTCAACTTACAGACTTTGGCAGCTAGAAATAATATGCTCATAAACTATGCCCTTTTAACACATTTCATAAGTTCTTAGATTACATGACAATGTTAATAATGTCTAATACATTTTCAAAATGTATTAGAGTAATGGTTAAAACAACATGGTATGTTCTGTGGTCTGCGATGTAACTGTCACTTACAGTGAGTTTCAAAAGTTACTTCCAAATTTATTCTTGTTTGAAACAATTTCTTAAATTCCCATTGGGCTGGAAATAAAGAAAGCTTTTTGACACATTATATTTTATCTTAGAAAGTCTGTCATTTCATAAATCTGTCTTGAATGACTTATGACAGTACTGAGAAGTATGAAGAACTATATTTCAAAAGTGACAACTGCTGTGAACTTGGAAAACTGAAAGTTAGATGCGTTTTTTTTTTTTTGATTAATAAAGAAAAGGCTGACAATGAAGAGAGCAGACTGCTGTAAATTAGCTCCTAAAATGACAATCAATACATTAAATATATGATATTGAAACTTTTATAATAAGTTGGAAAGGAACATATCAATTGAAATATTAAATTAAACACATTATAAAAACTCATTTTATTCAATTTTTAGTGGAGTTAAAAACAAGTATTTTTCAACTTTAAAGATCTTATAAATAACATAAAGAGAATTCTAAAAGTAAATCATAAAGAAGTGAGAAAATTCCTGTATAATTCTAATGTGAATAGTGAAATATATTTTCAAACAAGCAAGTAGTCTAGAAAGATGTTTCTGGGTTCCTCCTATGAAAGGATTTTAAAAGAAAAGTATAAATCAAATTGAGATTCCTGAGCACTGAAGGATTCAGAAAACAGATGAAAATTCTTTCTACACAGATGTAGAAAGCCAAATTTGGAAACCATTGAAAACTTCATAGTGAAAAATTGTCCAAATAGATAACATAGAAGATTCAACTGCATTCGAAAGATCCAAGTTTACTTTACCACTCATGTCACATTTGTAATTGCACACACAATTAACTCTTTTTGAGATTCTATATAAAGTTGAATAGGTTTCTGTTGTAGAATGTATTTTTGAAAATCATCAGTTGATAAAAATTTTAAGAAAGTATTTCCCGTACTGCAGTCACTCATTTGTAACGTCACCAATGTCTCAGACAGAGCCCGCTTATCTATTTGCTAGATTTTTGGGTTAGCAGTAAATCTAGATCAATGCCACTTTGATAATGAATTCACATGTATTCCTGTTTTACTTTTGACACTGTTCCAAAAGCATCACTCATCGGACAAAGCAAAAATTCATCTGAGGGTAAATCTAGCTATGGCTAGTGAAGTATTAATTTGTTTACTTGGAAATGTCTTCTGACAGGAGACCTGACAGAAGAAAATGGCCTCAGTAGGGAACCTACCTCTTTTCCTATAACCATCTGGTTTATTTTCCTATTGAAAGTCTTTTCTGCAGCATAAAAATAAAAATGAACATCTATTTTGGAGATGGGCAACACATTTTTTTTCCTTGCAGTAATTCAAAACATGATGAGTAATTTGGAAAAGACTGTCATATCTACCAGCTGCCTTGCCTGTGAAGTTGAGTTCTCTTCCGTTTTGTGTCTTATGTACCATATGCTAGCTGCTGATTGCCTCAGCTGTAGAGAGGAAAAGCTGAGTGGATTAGGTGAAACTTCTGGAAATCATCAACAGCAAACACCATATATAACTTCATAAAAAATTCTAAAAGTTTAACCAGTTTAATCACAAAAATGTTTGCTATGTTTTGACAGATCGTGCCAATGCAAGAATCTATAAGTACTTCAGAATGCCATGTTATTGTAAAAACAATATTAAATGATTTATTTTTAAAGAAACAGTGCTAGAAAAAATGTCTCAGTGTTTGCAGGACCCACAAGGCAGCTCACAACCATTTGTAATTCAAATTCATGCTGATCCACATCCATTTCTGGCCTCCATGGGCACTATACATGACTGAAGAACTAACATACAAGTGTGTATGTTTTAATACACACACATATTACTTCTCTAAACATGAGAGAAAGAGACGTTATTTTAAAAGGAAATCTTGTGGACATATTAGTCACTTATGTTTATACATTGACATGGAATTTAATTATAGCATTATCTAAATAATAAAAAAAGATAATGAACAAAAATTTTATTTAGAAAAATACATAATACAGACCTGATTTAGAGACTAAGATGTCAAATCATCTGAACCCCTTGAGATTCTGAAAATCAGGCTTGAAATTGAATGTTTGTATATAACTTAGCATGGTAACTATTTCAGTTCCTTTGAAAATATGAAAACACAGAATTCTCACACTTCATTTTGAAATATCTCCTAACAATCTCTTGAGTGTGCCTTGCAAGGAGATCTATGGTTTGGTTCACACAGCCTTCTGTCTCCCTTGGAAATGCCATTCTTCCGATGGCTTGAGATGATCATCTCCTACTTGCAAGTATTATGCCTCTTGCACCATTCACTAAAATGCTGTGTTTTGTAAAGTTCCATCTAATTTTTATTGAACAAC
This sequence comes from Dicrostonyx torquatus, assembly GCA_028555095.1. Lineage (NCBI taxonomy): Eukaryota > Metazoa > Chordata > Mammalia > Rodentia > Cricetidae > Dicrostonyx > Dicrostonyx torquatus. The sequence continues at coordinate 748,658 of JAQHUG010000155.1, read as the reverse complement.
TTTTTTTTCCATCTATATTGATTGCACAAAAACATTGCTGTAGCTTGTAAATTTCAATTGTGTTTTCCTCAGGTTAACTGTTTGGAATATCTTTAGCTAGGCTAATTTTTGAGATGAAATGCAACCACGAGTTATTTCTCATACTGCACTGATTTCAGCTTGTGTAAGTTACCATACTTACATTACATCTTCTAGATCAAATTGCTTTTAAATTTATTATACAAATCCTTTTTCATCATTCCTTGAACTAGGGAAAGATATTCTTTTACCATTGTATTTAGTGGTACCATGCTGAATTATGACGCTTCCAGAAAATTGTTCCCACTTGACTCAAATTTTATATTATTGAGAGATTGTTCATATTCTCTTTTCCTAAGATTTTTATGTATTAAACTTCAACTTTGTTCATGTGGTGTCTAACATTTTGAGATAAAATAGAACCCCTTAGTCTAAAGATTATGATTTATTAACTTTGTTTTAGAAGTATTTTCTTCTTTAATATATTCATTTCCTCAAGTGTATAAGTTCTCTTAGCTTGTCTTTCTCAACATTCCAGATTTATCAACTTCTCTGCAGTAATGTCTAAGACATCAGTTTTATTTTATTATGTATTTTAAGGCCAACTGACAACCTCCTTTCCCAGTTAGAGTTATGAAATATTACTCTTTATTTAAATTTATTTTACTTCTTTATCTTGCTGTTTTCCTTATTTCCTTGTTAAACTTCACATTCTGATTACCCATTTCTTTCTGCCATCTGGCCCACTTGCTTGTTCATTATATTTTTGTTGGACATATTTTTATAGAGATTTTTTTCTGTATATACACCCATTTACAGAATGGGAAGCCTTCTAAATGTTTTGTGTTTGAGTAGTTTTGGAAGTTATGGATTCATTACTTCACATTTATTACTGTCTTTCTTTTGTCATTAATGAAATGGTTAATTAGTTGATATACCGCTCTAATGAACATCAATCCTGTTTTGATCTCTCACTGTTCAACTATCTAGTTAAATGCAGAAGAATAAGGCTTACTTATTTTGAAAAATGGAACTTGTATCAGGGTCATTCAATATCTCTACTTGATACGTTGTCTTACCATTCTATCAGAAATCATAATTTATTCTCCTTGGCATCTGTGCAAATGTACACAAGCAGTGGGATGGATGAGATACATGCCTTTCCACAGGGGAACAGAGGAGCCCCTGTCCGTTTTCATTCAAATCCCCTGCTTCATGAGCAAGATGATCTTTAGGTGTGTGAGGTTTCTGGCGCTGCATAAAAAATTGCCACAAATCAATGCTTTAGAATGACATCATTTTTCTTGAAAAAGTTCTGTAGCTACAACTTCCAAACACATACACAATTGAGGAGGAGAAGTGACACTCTACTTCCAACTTATTCGTGTTTTATTCTCAGAATTTTGGGGTGTAGATCCCTAATGTCTCTTGGCATAGATTCTGGCCAGTGTCTCAAGTTTTAGGGGCTGTCCACTACACTTTAGTGGCTGGACCTCAGATCCTTTCTGTGTTGTGTGAGAGAGACACTAAGACCAAGGTGGCTTATAAAAGATTCAATTTGAGGCTCCCGGTTTCTGAGGATTGCAGTATGTGACCTGCTAGTAAGGTGTAGCAGGCTTGATTCTGAAGCAGTAGCTGAGAGCTTGCATCTTGATTCACGTGCACAAGGCCGAGAGAGATAACTGGGAGTAATGTGGGCCTCTGAAACTTCAGCACCCACCCTCAATTCATACCTCCAACAAAGCCACACCTTTTAATAATCCCATAGTGTTTCAGCAACAGGGAACCAAGCATTCATACATGAGGTAATATGGGGGCTGTTATTATTCAAGCCACTAAAACATTTTATATCATACTTCTCGGATTGGATCTACTGGGAACTACTACTTGTTTATAAACCATGCCCTTTAAAAACCTTACGCGATGATGTAGGCTCACCTGAAGTCAACTAATCAGTAACTTTAATAGCATCTTCAGGAAACACATTGTGGGCCATAACTTATCTGTAGAAAGAACACTGGGAAGGGAAGGCCACATGGACCATTAATTTCCAGCCAATTACAGTAGGCTTCTCTCTTTCAATAAGTTCTTGTCAGGCTCCTAAAATTTAATTAGTGTCTTGCACAGTGGTGACTTATTTGTCACCACTAGGCCGCACACTTGACTCCAGAATAGCCTTTTGTGAGATGGAAACATATTTCAGTAAAGTCAGACTTGAAAGAGGACAGAGCTGTGATATGAAGTGTATCCAGCATGGATTCCCATTCACATCTAAACTTGACTGGTAAGCAAACTATTTTAAAATTTGTGATTTGGGGTTATGGTAGAATTCCCATATTATTAACTTCTTTTCTTCTGGGCCATTGTGGAAAATGGAAAAACAAGTCTAATTCCATTACAGACACTAGATATCGAAAGTTTAAATTTTTGTAGTATTTCCATATATGAGTAATATGAAAGCAATATGCATAAATTTCATACTTAAGGAACTATATCATATCCCTTAAACTTGTAAATACTCATATACAAACTACTACAAGATGAATAAATCATATTACCTTTTGAGGTATACCTTATAAGAAAAGTTTTATTTTTAGAAATAATGGTAATTTTGGACACAATGTTGTCAGAAGATATTGACTAACAATTTTATCATGCACATTACACATAACTTTTATGTGGCATTTTAATTCCTATAGAACTTATTTAAATATATGATTTTACTCAGGCAATTGGTTCATAATTATATTCATTAAATATATAAACACATTAAATCAACTAAATCTTGATTTAAATAATTCTGAATATATTTTAAACACTTTGGGCCAGTATTATTTCTTTTTTTTTGTTTTTTTTTTTGTTTTTTCGAGACAGGGTTTCTCTGTGGCTTTGGAACCTGTCCTGGAACTAGCTCTTGTAGACCAGGTTGATCTCGAACTCGCAGAGATCCGCCTGCCTCTGCCTTCCAAGTGCTGGGATTAAAGGCGTGTGCCACCACCGCCCAGCTCAGTATTATTTCTGAAATTCATTATTGCAGTTTACTTTCGTATCTGTACAAAAATCTTAGTGCTTTGCTAGAAAGTACTATTCTCATCTTTCTGCTGTCTAAAGCTGTAGCATAACACTTAGCATGTTCTGGGGACATGCCAAATATTGGCGCAGTTACTTGATATACATATGCATACATAGGTAATAGTTGCCTGGAAAATGTTTATGCAAACAGCTTTAAATAGTGCCATAAAAAGATCAAGCAATATTAATAGTAACAGGCCAGTCTTCTATGCCCCATTCTGTTGGTAGGAGATAAAATGCAACAGAAAGAAAGCACTAATGAGTTAGGATGGTGCCTTACTAAGCGTGTAATTAATGTTATTAAGAAACATTGCGATTGCATATTAAAATTCCGTGAACTAAGCAACCCTTCGGTATCAGGACATTTGTTCCTTGGTTGCAAGATTTTTTTTTTTTCCTTTCGCTTTTGCTTTCTCTGACTGGCATCTTGTGCAATCTTTCTCAAAAAAAAAAAAAAAATGAGAAAATTGGATGTGAGCCGCCTTCCTGGGATAGCTGGAGTGCTGAGGTGACAGTCCTGGCAAGCTGACAGGTTAAGTGAGTACAAATGGATGTCTTGTCTTACCATTTACTTCAAGTATTACCTATAAGCGATGGGTTTCCCTCCTTGTTCCCAGTATCCTAGTGCCTTCTGCTCCACATGTGAGGGCTGCACCCTTCCTAATTTAAGAGATGAGGCCTATTTAAAGTTTACTTGCCAGCACATTTAATTCTTCTTTTGTTGATTAAAAATGAGATTTTGTTTTTACAAGTAATGTGGATAGGTTCTTATTAAATAACTAGGTTTTTAAAATATAAAAAATTTCCCTTGCAAATTACTAGTATCATTAAAAGCAAAATTTCATTATTTTATTACCATAATCTTCATCAATAAAGCAGATAAAGGTGAGATAATATGATAAAAATATTTTGCAAGGATAAAATTTAAAAATAATAAATACATAAAGTAATTTTCCTAAAGAGCAAAACTATATATTTGTAAATGACAAAACGGCATGGAAAATGAGATTTAAAATGGTAATTTGTTAAAAATATTAGCATATTTTTCACAAGAGTTTTCAACTTGTTATTTTTGTGTCATCATCAGTTCTATGACACTACGTATTAAAACACAGAATAATTTATTTTACTTACATGACTTCCTCTGCTTACCTATAATTGCAAGTAAATCTGCTTTAGTAATCTGAAATTTAAAGTTCTCCATAAACATGTCGGTCTTAGTTTTTAGTTAATTATTATATTAATTGTAATGTAGAAATATTTAGTGACATTAGAAAATTAATGGAAATTTTCTAAAGGCGCTTTACTTTGAAAATTGCATGACCCCACTCACATAATCCTTCAGTTTATCAAAACCACAAAAAGAATAAAATAATTAAACTACCATTGTCAACACAGAAAGCAGGTGTGGCAATGGATGGGGTATATCGACACTAGGTATTGCTCCACTTTCTCTTTTTCAGATTAACCCCCTCCTTTCTTTCGCTCTTCTTGGAATCCCATCCACTCTTGTTCTCTGTAGCAATTTATAAATCACCTTCTCATTTTATGGTCATACTAGATAAAAATATCACTGGCCAACTTTATTGCCATACAATTTTAAGTTATAGACAATAATTAGGGAGGATCTCAAGTATTACACATACCTCCAAAATTAGTCTTCTTATAATCAATGAGTTCTATAAGGTGACCCCAGACTCTAGAGAGGTACTGATTGGCAGCAACCCTTCAGTCATACAATACTGATGCAGTTGTATACGTGTGTAAGACCTCTAGTCAAGAGTAGAATGTAAAGTACAAATGGATGTAGAGACGACGGCCGTCTATTCACCGTAGCCACTCCATTCACCTGTTTCATATACTTTACATTTATAAGAGCAGTGACCAGTTTAGTACTTTCCTTTTTAAAAAATCATTTGACACTGAAAAAGCAGGTAGATATAGCACACATTTGTTGGAAGAAAGATAAAGATAAGAATATTTTACACAGAACACGAATTTTAAATATTAACAGAGTTTCAGTCTTGGAAAAAAAAACCACGTATCTCCTCTGAAAGAATAATTGTTATGAACACAAAAATTTAGGTGATGAGTTATATAATTTAGCAATTTGATAATTTATAATTCCTTGGAAAAAATAAAAATGAAAATTTATTTACACAGGCTTTACAAAAGTTATTATTATACATCTTATATCTTGTTTTGTATTTTATATTACAAATCAATATCATCTTTACAGATAAATTATGTCTGGATGTACTTAAAAGTCAAATATTTGAAGTCTTTATGTGTTCAATTCAAGTATTAACAAGTTACTTTGAAATCAAGTAAAATGTCAAACAGTGAAAATAAGTACAAGTACAATTAAAAGAGCTGAAGAACTAGTCATTTATCAATTAGAATTTATTTTTCATTTAAATGAGCGTTCATGTCTTGCTTCTGGCATCTATTTTATTGTAATGAAGTCAGTTCTCACTGTTTTTCTTGGTTGGATAGACTTAACTAATATTCAGGAAGTCCCATGCTTTAGTGCTGCACAATGTCTATCTTTGTTTCTGTTTTTTGTTCCTCTGAGATCATGAGTACTTGTTTGTGGTCTCCTTACCTTGGTGTAGAGCACTGTCTACTGAATTCCGTGTAGGGATATCAGAAAAATAAGGAGAAAATAAACAGCACACATTGAGTGAAAGCCTGCTCCTTTTATGGAGATGGCATAGCAAGTACATGGTCAAGTTATGTTCAGGTTCATCCATCTCAGCAAAGTTAAGATAGTAGATGACAGTGCCTCATGACCACAAGAACAGGCACGCAATCATGCAAGTAACAAGGAGTACACACATTTTCTACAGCTATGAGAGTATGAGGGACAGAGAAATGCAAACCCTGACTGACTTTTCAAGCTAAAATGCCACATGGAAGAGAATAATTTGCACACATTGCAGGAAGAAATAAACGCTCTAAGTCTTCCTTGCCACAAATTAAAAAGCAATGAATGGGTTTTTTTTTTATCAAGAGAGAGCTGGAGCAAGTATTTCTGAGGCGGGTTGTCTTAGATGGTAGCTCACTAGAATAAGATTATGGGTTTGTGCTACATTGGTAATACAACTATTCAAAGAAAGCATCATGTATTCCTTTGTATATTATACAATATTAAAAATTATAACCTTAAATTCTCAGTGTTTTGGTTGATTATGCAGCATGAAAAATTCTATGTTTAATTATATCATTATCTGAAGAATAAATTTAAATTAGAAACTTTATATCTAATTGATCCATTTAATGGAATATTGAAGTAAACCAAATGTCAAATTTATCCACCAACGTAACATTTTTACAGAATTGATGCACTCATCAAAAGATTCAGCTCACTGGTCTCTCTATAAAAATTGTAGTTGAAATATGCAAATTTTACATTTGAAATAAACTAATGCCTGCAGACAGTTTGACATGGTTCTTGACGCTTGGTTCATACTCAGTTATTGTTAATTTTGCCATTGTGTTAAAGAAGTTGTGATTAAAGAAAAAATCCGTAGCTCAAGCAAATAATTGAGGAGATTGCTTTTAAAATAATCTTACAGAATATATTAGCGTTTAATAAGCAAAACATATTAAATCACCAAAAAACTTTTCTATATTAGTTAGTAGGTTCAAAGTGAGTATCCTAGGATCAAGAGTTGCTTCATTCAGGTCCCAAATCATAATAAAAGAAGACAGTGGCTGAGTGTGACTGCAACCACTGCATATTACACCCTAATGGGCCTAACTGCTGCATGACTGTCTCCCTGTTGATGGTTGCCGTAGAAAGTCATATGCTCCTGTAGAAACAACTTGAACATGATGTGATTAACCTTTAAGGTTCCCCTCCCCTCGTCTCGAAGCCCACCTTGAGCATGGCCTCTGCTTCTTCCTCATGTTCTGCTTTCTGATTTCCATTCCACCCACTCTGGCTCACCAGCAGGCATTAGCATAAGAGTGCTCTAGCATGACTTTGATTGAAGCCAGCTTGGGCTGAATGCGGTACTGAAGCATAAATTAGCAGAAATCAAATCTCATTCACTGCGAGTTTTATTTAAATTCTCAAAACACGGTTTCAAGGGAATTATCCCAGACCTGCAATTGTAATTGACCTTTTGATATTAGGGTGTGCTTCTATGAAATTCATACAATGCACTTTTCCTAGAGAGCTATTGTTTTTTATTTTGTTTTTTTTTCTTTTAACATGCTCTGATTAAATAATAAATTGTGGAACCAGGCTTCCTTATTTCTCCTCTTGCAGGCAGAGCAGTAAGATATAATCACCTAGCAGATTTAGCCATCATAATTGCAAGAAAATTTTCAAATGTTTCAAGGTTTAGATAAGAGAAATATGTTTTTCATAGTTTTAGTCTTAACGATATGTACTAAGATTGGCATTTCTCTAATGAGTAAATTCTTCGAGAGTTAACAACTCAATTTTGTAATTTGCTTTGGGTTTAAATGTGGGTTTTGAATGGCCATCTTGAGAGCCTAATTTGTTTCCCATATTTAATGACAGCCCTCTCAGGATCCATCCCGCACACACCACACTTTGCTACTGTGCTCTGTTGATGGAATGCCTCCTTTGGCTGCTCCCTCCCATCGGTGCCATCACCTACACACTTTTTTTCAAACCATCTTCAAAACCACCTGACAGAAATACTGATACTGTGGAGTGTTACCAGAAGAGTTATTGATGTCGTTTTTCATTTTAGTACCCCTCCCAAATAAATTTCTACAGCCAATCTTCCCTTACAGAAATCGCAATATAGATCATTGGCCGGAAGTCTACCAGAGAAAAAGTGATTGTTATAATTTTTCCTATTGTCGAGACTTCAGGTGAAAATAGGTCAGACATTTCCAAAGACTCAAGAATTCTTTGAATTTTGCTGTGCTAAGTGCTTTAATATTTTATGATATAAGATAATGCTAAGACAATGGCAGGTCCATTCGACCAATGAATTGAGTTCCAGCAACAGGAAGTGATTAGAATCACTAGAAATGTAGCAAACTTATACAACTACTTAGAAGAAAAATTCATCGTGACTAAAAATATCTCATGCAAGGCTTCTTATATGAATAGTACCAATAAATCATTCGATATTCGTTTTTTACAGAATTAGAGTAAGAGTTCAGTAAATAATCATTTCCTGTTCTTTGTAGTTTATACCACCAGGAATAACTATTGTGCTCCAGTATGGAAAAATATTTTGTTTAAGTGATAATGTGTTTCCTTTGGGTTCCTCCATATAGCACAATTCCTACCTGAATGTTCCATTCCAACATTCTAAGGCTTTTTAGACCTTTGCCTCTCTCTGCTTGTCTAATAAGCATGCCCAATTAGCATCCAGATTGCCTTCAAAAGAGTCATCCTGCAAATCTTAAAATGACTCCCGTTAATGTAGATATCTTATTCCCTTCTCCAATATTCACCCTTCCTCCATCTCCACCCTCCCACACCCCCCAGGCTCCCCCCGGTTCTTCCTTTCTCTAAGATTTGCAAGAGACTTGTCTCTAGAGGGGATCCCAGGTATTCACAGGGATGTCCCAGCTAGGTACTTGGGCAGCAGAGGAGTGGGTGCCTGGAATGAACTTGTCCCATAGTTACTTTGTTGAATATCTTAATTGTCAACAAAGAAATTTCGCATGATGGATGGAGATAGAGCCAGAGACCCACATTCACATCAGAACAAGGGACTGAGCTACCAAGGTCCAGTGGAAGAGCAGAAGGAGGGAGAAGATGAGCAAGGAAGTCAGGACCATGAGGGACTGGCCCACCAACAGACACAGTGTGCTTGATCTATTGGGAGCTCATTGAATCTAGCTGGACCAAGACTGAATGAGCATATGACCTAACTGGACCCTATGAATGTGACTGCCAGTGGGGACTGACTGAGAAACCAATGGTAATGGCACCGGGACCTATCTCTTCTGCATGTATTGGCTTTTTGGGAACTTATTCTATATGGATGCACATCTTCCTAGACCTAGATGGAGGGGGGAGGGCCTTGGGCTTCCCATAGGCAGGGTATCCTGCCCCATCTTAAGGAAGTAGGGGGAGGGCGGTGGGGTAGTGGGGGAGCGGGAGGGCCTGGAACAAGGGGAGTAAATGTAAATATTTCTTTTAACAATAAAAAAAGAGTCATCCTGAAAGGCAAATCTGATTTATTCCTTGTAAAACTATTTTTGAATATGTCTTTTTTCAGGGCAAAATGTTAAACTCCTTTAGCATAAATTATCAAGTCCTATCTATATTCAGCTCACTATGCTGGGTCCCTTTGAATCTTAAAGCCCCTCCAAAGATTGCAGTTCCACAGTTCCCTGCCTTCTGTGCTGATTTCCTCCATACCCAATGATCTCACTACTGCCCATCAATCTTGGAACACAGCCCAAATGTAGGTGTCCTGTGGTAGCATCCTTATTTCCTCATTATATGTACCCTTCGGTGCTTTTCTGATCTTTACTCCAAGCATCTTCTGCAGCTTCGGTCTTTAGACACGGTCTCGCTATGTCACCTTGGCTGTCCTGAAACTCTGTATATAGACCAGGATGTTCTCAAATTCACAAAGAGAGCAGCGTGCGTCCACCTCCTAAGCACTGCATAAAGAAACAAGGCAAAACAAAACAAAAACGACTGCTTCAATAATCACACGCTGCTATGTTCATTTATATGTTTATCAGTATCAGGGCTATTGTCCAAGGACCATCTTCCTGGGTACCAGGCAGACCGTCTGAGAGTTTGGAGCCAAGTCAAATATAGGATAAATGAGACTAAATTGTGTGTTCGCAGAGGGAAAATCTCTAGTGTAGTCATTTGCTTGTCCTTATTGGGGGAATTAGGTTTCAAGAGCTATGACCAAGTTGTTGGATAAAGAGTTTAAAATGTTTTAAATAAACATTCATCACATAAACAAACAAAAGAACCCAAGTTTGGTTCACTGCACCCTCATCTGCTGGCTTACAGCCACCTATATCTGTAGTGTGAAAGGACCGGATACCCTATTCTAGCCTGTACCTTTCATGGGTATATGAATGCATATGCCCAAAAATTTAAGTAACACATGCATATACACATGACTAATAGAAAATACAACCTTAAAAAGATTTTTTAAGTCAGTCAGTAGTGGCACAAGCCTTAAATCTCAGCACTTGGAAGGCAAGGGCAGGTGGATCTCTGAGTTTGAGGCCAGCCTGGTCTAAAAAGGGAGTTCCAGGCCAGTCTGGACTGTTACACAGGGAAACCCTGTCTTGAAAACTACAAAGATTTTTTTTTTAAAGTATGGAAGTAAAATTTATAGAAATACTTCAAGTAGATACAGTAATTTTATCAAAATAAATAATAATATAATATGCTTTGCATATTCTTATTTGATGATACCATCATGTGATATATTGCTTATTATAATTTAAAAACCAAATAAAGCAGTACTAGTTAGAGCTCCTACAGTTTCCACAAGTATTTATTTGGGACATTTTGAAGTCTTTCTCACATCAAGCAGGTCACATGACCCAGTGTGTTGAATATGTGGCTTTTGTTTGAGTGTTAAATTTCTGATTTTGATTGAAGTGAGTTTTTAAAGTTTGAAAAGAATGCACAAGCTAAACTACATTGTACTTCATGAAGGTAATATGCTTGTTGGCACTATTATTTTTCCTTTCTTCTGTTTGCAAAGGCACATACTTATACACTGATTCTTACATATCTTAAAATACATATTTATTATAAAAAATGGCAAAACATAGATATTCCAGAACAATTTTTATTTTATTCATTTTATTCAATAGTTATTTTTTTCATGGTGAATATCTTGTAATTTCATGCTGTTGGAATGAGTCTTCCATCATCTATAATATAAAGAATTGTCTAACTTAGGAAGTTTATTTCCTCCTGTCTCCAAACTGTGTATTAAATGGGTTGAATAAAGAGGAACTATACCAGAATACAAATTAACCCTCAAGCAAATATCACTGATTTTTTCCCTTTGAGGAAATAATGTTATTTATGCAGAATATGTAGAATTTGTGGTTGGTGTATACTAGACTCTATGTTTATGTGGGGCTATTTTGTTCTAATACCTATTTGGATTTTGTTCTTATTGGGCACTGCATATTGTTACAATTCTTCAGACTCCAGCTTTTAGAATTTTTTTCTTTATATACCAGGCTGTACAAATTAAAGCTGGTTTAAAGCTGTTTGCTTGGTTTTAATTTCTAGCCTGAATAACTATTTAGAGTTATAATAAAAGTTCTTGGATTAGGACAATATTCTTCATGGAAATGTCGGGCATGATATGTCCTTATGGAAGTGTCTGGTCCTCTAGTGCCCCACACTTTTCTATCATTAGACCCCTTTTAATTCTGAGCACCACTAAGATTTTTATTTCCATCTCTTTCTTTTTCTAACGGAGTTACTCATTCTTTGGATTTTTACCTTTATCCACACTATTCTATCTCTTTACTGTATGTGTGTTACCCTTCTGAATAAATGCTCCTCATGCCAGCATTACCATCTTCACTCAAATGCTGAAGCCTCTGGAGCGTTCATTTTGCAGCTGTCACTCAGATTAGAAATATCCAGGGTAGAGCTGGCAGTGTGGCATGATCCTTCATTTCTATGCCACTCTAATAATTTTTAACCTTTTACTCTTCTCCTACTGTATATTATTTGGTAGCTATGATTTTGCGTATATCTTCTTCATTGAACTCATGACTTAGAAAGTGTTCATCATTCCAATGCTGCTCTTCTCTCAAAAGTCTTATAATGCTCAGTTTCTTTGCAAAGCCTTTTTTCAAAACTACTATAATACAGGAGATTCCACTCTCATGTCTCTTTACATTTGCTCTATGCAATATAATTGATGTGTTCTATGGTGCACTGAGAAGGCCCCTCTGTAGTCACCACATTTTTCATCATTGTTAGGTATGCTTTGTTCGTGTCATCATTAAATTTTATTGATATTTGTTTCACAAGGCTATGGACTCCTTGAGTTTTTCATCTCTAACTTTATAGTACCCAGCAGGAGAACATACCAATTGCCTGACTACTGCTTACTGCACTAAGGTTATTCAAAAAAAGAAAAAAAGAAAGAAAGAAAGAAACAAAAAAACCCAACTCTTTCAATGCATGTGTTTATATTACTTTTGGATATCATCCTCATCTCTCAAATATTTCAATGTTACCTGACACACCTTGATTATTAAAATGCTTGGTGAGTATCAGGATCACATTTTAGACCTTCCAGTTATTTCAGTGTCTCAGACAACATCCCCAAAACATTATAGAGAAATTTGTGTCTGTTGATACTTTGACTTTTGAGGAAGGCGATAGTTGTTTAAGATGCTGACCCTTTTTCATCTTGACCCACTCACAACGCATAACTGAAAAGTACATTTTTCCTTGAGAATGTTAGAATCATGAGGAGACTATTTTTCTAAGCCAGTGTTTACAACATGGGATGCTAATGCATAGTATTTAGAGTATGTCTGCTAATAACCTCGCTTCTTTCCTCACATTTTAGAGTGTGTTCTTTCTTTTTCCTTTCTGTTGATATGAATCCATGAAAGTAAGTAAAGACAGGGAGCCTTGTTCCAGCTCCGAGTCACCCACGGAGGACCAGATTTTCTCTTTGATATCTTTCTCATTGTTGTTGAAGGTTGACATTTACACTTTCTTTTCTTTCAAATTCTAGCTCCTCCACAGTTTGTGGTTAGGCCAAGAGATCAGATTGTTGCTCAGGGCCGGACAGTGACATTCCCCTGTGAAACGAAAGGAAACCCACAGCCAGCTGTTTTTTGGCAGAAAGAAGGCAGCCAGGTGAGTGGGGGCATAACTGCTTTTGTGACATCTCAGTGACTCTCAGAGCTTGCCTCTCCTCCTCTACTAGTAATGCTCACTGTAGTTTATTTCTAAGAAAGAAATGATTCTAAAATAACGGGATGTCAGGTGATCCAACACAGCACTCTTTATTTGCCAGTGTTATTTTTAAAGCCCTGCATACAACACAAAATAGCAATAAAGTAGTTAGAGCCCCAACCTACACTGATATTTAAAATTTCTGATGGCAAAGGTCATGTTGCCTTCTTGCATTCAGTTGCATGTTAAGATTAATTGTATCACATACACAGTGCCTAGAGCAACAGTCCTTAGCACATAAAAAATGAAATGGCTTCTTGAAAATTCAGTATTAATTGTCATTGAATCCACTTTCAAACCCCCCCCCATCCCCATGTTTGGGCAATATAAAAAGATCATAAACTTAAGCACACTTCCGTTTAAAGGTGGAAGAACTCTTTTCTTCCTTTTCCCCATTCTGCACAGGAAACAACACCTTTTATACAGGAAACAGTTATCTTGTTTTAGCTGTGATCCTTCTGAGCAAAAGCATCTATCTGTCACTGTCTTTCTGAAAACTCAGCTGGATACAGTATTCGTCTCAAGTAAAATTTGGATCGATGGTAGAGAAGGGTTTAGCTTCTAGGTTGAAACAATACAAATTTCCATCTTGATGTAGATGAGCAATTAAGAAACTTAGCCTGCGAACTTGTCTGCACATTCCTTTTGAAATGAGCTGGGTGTTCATTCTGGCGGTGCTATAAATAACTCAACAAGGCACGTACTTCTCAAAAAAAAAAAAAAAGCACTCAGTGCTGTTTCTCAGCATGTTCACTTTGTTCACTTGCCACTCCAACTTCTGAAAGAAATTGGGGGAGGGGGTAATGGCAGCTATCTCAACGTCCCCAGCTGATATTGACATGCTTTCTGAAACCTGCACGGGATGACTTTCTCCTCACGACTTCATTTCAGTTTATTTTTTATTTTAGTTCAGTAATTCTGAAATAGAAAAGTTTACTTCAGATTGGATTATAAAGCATGTTAAAAGAAACATGTCCTTTTGCTAATTAAAGATATAAGTGAAAATAATTTCACACACCTGCAAATCTCATCCCTAATATAGCCCTAATACAAGTCAAAATGTATGCTGGTAATCTGGTCCAGTGAACAGAGAGTATTTAACACAATCAGCAGTGACTTTGAAAAGTAATTGTCGAGAGAATTTAAGTATTCCTCCTGTATTGTTTGTCAAAGTGAAATTTAGTTCCAGAGATATTGTTAATAATCTTACATAAAATTGCTCATTAGGTATGTTGATTTGTTTATAATATTAGATATAATTTTATTTCTTTCACCATTATCTCTTCCATGGGAATGAAAAAAGAGAGAATAAGTGATTAAGGATGGGGGTGAAATATTTGAACAGACTGTAAATTTCCATTCAGTTAATTGAGATTATCAAAATTCAATGAATTGAGACATATCAAAATATCTTCCTGCTTCCGGTATTCAATTTTTATAGTGATCTGTCCCTATCCATCATCGAAAGAGCCACAAGCGTAGACTTAATGGTCCATATTCCTCAATATGTGCTGATAATGCCAATTAGTATTAATAAGATGCTCAAACACTTCCAGGGCTCTGCAGAGCTCCTGGGCTTGGCTTGTAATCCATTACTTTTGCCTGTGTCATCTAACCTGGGAATACAGATGATGGATTCAACTCAATCAAATGCCACTTTCCATGTCAACAAGTCATTTAGAAGGTAGAATGATATTACACTGAAGAGGAAGAGATCCTGGGAACAATTAGGCCATCTGATGGATTAGTGCAATGTAAATTAGTATTCTAATGGCTAATTGTTGAAAAGTGCACATTATATCATTTTCAATTGCCCTTAAATTTTAGGCCCTTCTCTTGTAGATGGCTTATATCTGTAATATTTTTGGTTCCATGGGAGATTTAGTTTGTTCTCAATTTATCTTTCAAGTATATGAAAATGCCTAGCATTGTATAGTAAAATAATTTTGAGAAGAGGGCAACAACATTTTAAAATTATATTGCTGATATGCTGGCAAACATTGCTCCTTTTCGACAGCATTTAATAGCATGGTAATGTTTATGTAAAGTGGGCTTATAGTGTCACACTTGAATCTAATAAAGTGGACATCCATCATGTCGCAATAAAGAGAAGAGCTTCTAATTAAAGTAGGACATCATTTGCTGGATTAAAGTCATTTAGCGTAATTGAAAAGTGTTAATACCCCATTTTATCCTCTTCCACTGGCATTACTTCAAGGGTAAAAATATTTTAAGGTGAAAATGTGTCTTGTGCCTTTAATTGAATGTTATTACCTTCAGATTTCAACTTATTGAAATTGTTTAATTACAAACCTGGAAAATTAATTACTATATTGCAAACAGATCCCAGAGGGGTCTAATGTTCTTTTTTGTAAGTAAATACAACTTAAAAATTGATATGTCGTTATTTATAATGCAGCTAGAAACATACCTCAGTATGATTTATTGTATCCACATGTTTTTCTTAATTGAACAACAGTAAAGCATCATAGGTCATCCAAATTAATGATCCAGTTCTCATAGAAGAATGCTGAGTTCTCGTGTTTGATCTGTCTGAGGTGTGTGACAGGCTTTAATGGAGTAGGCAGCAAACACTTTTTAGAAGAAAGTAACACTGTGAGGGTCGTAGAGGATTCATGTGGCACTTTCAGAGCCATGGCACAGTCTCTATTATTTTCAACAAGTTACTTCATTTCTTTTCTTCCCCACAGAACCTGCTTTTCCCAAACCAACCTCAGCAACCCACTAGCCGGGCTTCAGTGTCCCCCTCTGGGGACCTCACCATCACCAACATCCAGCGTTCAGATGCGGGGTACTACATCTGTCAGGCCTTAACGGTGGCAGGAAGCATCTTGGCTAAAGCGCAGTTGGAGGTTACCGATGGTGAGATTTATCACTTGAGTTTTCTCTTGAGTATAATGTTTCTATCTAGACACACACATCAGGTTTGGGGAGACTTTTGAGTCGAATCATTTGTGTCAGCGCCTGTAGAATACCTTTGTCTTAGTAAGTAGATATCATTTACATGAGTAAAGTAATAATTGTTAATAATCTTTCTCTCTCGGATTTTATACCACCCATCCCCCGCAGAAAGAGAATCTCAAAGACAGCTTTTTAGACTTTTAAAATTTGCAGTGGTGCATAATTTTAAACAAGTGATATGACTCCTTGTGTTTACAAATGTCATCTGTATGTTTTAATTGAATATTTTCCTGGCATGACTGCTTCTAATAGCTATTAATACTTTTATTTGACTAGAATATAGGAAATATCATCTTTAAATTACATCAGTGAAAAAGAAAGGAGATTTTAGGTAGCTAATCACATTATGACATTCTTCCAACTTTAATTATACTCTCACTAAGTAAAATTAATTAAAGACATTCTGGGGTAGTGATGAATGCCAAAATTATTATTTTTTACTTGCACATGTGTACTTTGAATTTTAATTTCTACTAAAAGTTTAAAAGGCTCTGATTTTTTTCACCAATAGTTTATTGAACTTGACAGCTTGGGAGATTTTTTAATGTGTCAGCTGTGAACATGAATTTTTCCCAATCACTGATGTCTTAAATTAAAAATTATTCATTTTTGTTTTATTTTTGTGAGTTTTTGCCTTATTTTGGCTTTTTTTTTCCTTCTTTAGGTTAGTTTCTGAGATACAGGGTTCTTGATCTGCATTCTCTCAGATTTTCTTACTGTTATCCTGGTGAAAGTCATTGTGCTTTCCTATACTCCAAACACACATGCAAAATGAAAAGCCATTTAAAATTAATAGAAAGACAATATCTTTTAATTTCTGTCTATGGCAAGGCTCAATGTAGTCTGTGCATGGCTGAGCAGTACAGACAGACACTGTCTAGAGAGAGGCTGAGGCTGTGGGCTGTATCTGCTGGAGCTGTACATGAACTTACTGCCATGGAATTGAATAAGAAGCCCAGTTTAAGGATAACTTTGATGAGCAAGTCTTCTGTAGAGGGCAATATCTTTGTTCCTCTGGGTTTCCATATTTCTTTAGCAGAATAAAACATAATGATTTTAAAGTTTCTCATGTTTTCTACCACCAAAAATGTCTAGATACATGTTTGAAAAAGACATTTGGACCAAAGTATTCAATATATTCATATTTAAAATATATTAAATATATTTATATCCTTAAAATATCATTAATTTGAAGAACGTTCACTTCTTCTTTGATTCTACAACTTTTTTCCTCCAAATTAAAAAAATTGTAATGACCACTCTATGGGTAGAGCCAATAGCATGTAAAGAGCCTAGAGAAGTAAAATACATTTTCCACCTTATGTTGACATTAAATGTCACACTGTGGCCTTATCTGAATGTTTTACTAAGGATTTATGATGTGTAGTTAAAGAAGACCACAGAGTTCTTCACAGATCAGTGAAAATCCTAAATGTTCATTTAACCTTTGACTTTGGTGTCATGAAAAGCTGTGGTCATCTTCCAGACATAACATCCCTGCAACTGAAATTCCTTCTAGCCAGGAGATTATCAATTACCTTATTGATTGGAGTCACTCAAAAGGCAATGAGCTACTTATTTAGGTAGTGCAACAAAGGGAGAAATTCTAATTAGTTGACCTTTAGTTGTGTCTAATGGTGTCAGAAATAGGACAATAAAAGTAGGTTATAAGAAATTACTGTGAATTCTACATCGCTACGTAACCTGAAACAGATAGACCACAACATTTAAAATTTGATAAACACATTTTACTCTGGTAATGAAGACACATTTTCTCCCTCGATTATAAAATTATAATGTTTTATGACTTGGATTTAGCTTGAAAACCCATAAGCCTTTCCATTAAGCTTCCATTCATCCAGATATTTTCAGATCTGTTACAATACTATAATGCTATGCATCGTTATTCAATTAAATTATTTTATTTAATCTTAAATATAAAAAATAGCTAAAACAGGAGGTTGTAATTTGGGTTTGTGACAAGTAAATCATTGTGGTCTTGTTTCTTGTAGGTTTTAAGTAATTGGAATCATAGATTCATGTTGCTCAGAAGTCAGAGCACCCTCACATGCAGGGACCTATGACCTGCTTTCAGTTCAATTACAACTGTTTGGTCCTTATCGAGTAGCTCTATATATAATGCATTTAATACAATTTCAATAAGAATACTGTGTTTTTGTTTATACATTGCATATATATATGTATATATATATATATATGTGTGTGTGTGTGTGTGTGTGTGTGTGTGTGTGTGTGTGCATCTAGATAAACATGCATGGTTACATGAACAATATAGAAAAATAAAGTATACAAACTTGTAGCAAACAAAAATATGTGTTGTTGATCCTACTATAGATGTTTCCTTTCTAAAAGTTATTATTTTTAATTATATCATACTGATTTTGTGATAATCTGGTGAATTTTTAAAGAAACACAATATTCAACTAATTTTGTTTTTCTACCATGTCAGACATTAAAATTTTTTATATCATTTAAAATATTTCTTAAAACAATAAATATTCTATTATAGGATGATGTTCCATAAACAAAAAAAACACACTGTGCTAGAACTTGGTGACATTATGTTGAAAGTAAATACTAATTGTGTGAATTTAATCATGCCATACATTCTAGTTGACTAGTTTCTGCTTATCTGTATGTATCTACTCAATGAACCCATTCAAATGATATGACTATAGTTTAAAGACCGAATGTCATGAATTTGTATATAAATTACTTAAGTTTTAATATTTTATCATGCACAAATATATCAGTCTATGTAAATAAAGCTTTCAGCAGCTGCTATGAATACTAATTTATATAATGCACGTGTATTTATAACAAAAACAAAAATGATTAGACTTACATGCAATATGTCACATAGTTTTTAAAAAGTATGTCTATGAACAATAAATGAACAATTTATGATCAACAGCTATAACATACCTATATTTTTACTTTAATTTCAATGTGACTAAGCTCTTCAATAAAATTTAACCTTCCTAAAATGTCAAAATTTATCCTCAAATCATTTTGATTATAATGAATGCACAGTAAGTTAAGACAAGAGTATGGTTTTCATGCAGTATGTATAGATATATGTTCAATTGTATATGGGTGGAAAATATAGATATTGAAAAGACTATGTACATTATAAATAACTATAAAATGCCTTAAATATTTACTATTACCATTCAATGTCAATATGTCAAGATTACTGAGTGTCATAGAAGTCTAAATTTCCTGAATATGTGTTTATCTTTTAGTTTTGACAGATAGACCTCCACCAATAATCCTGCAAGGACCAATAAACCAAACACTTGCAGTAGATGGTACAGCTTTACTGAAATGTAAAGCCACTGGAGACCCTCTTCCTGTAATTAGCTGGCTAAAGGAGGGCTTTACTTTTCTGGGGAGAGATCCAAGAGCAACGATCCAGGAACAAGGAACACTGCAGATTAAGAATTTACGGGTATGTAAGATTTGGCTTGTTATTGACTATTCATCTTATCAACAGCATGGCTCTAAATAATACTTATACAGTGTACAAAAAAAATTTTGACACCTCAGCATGATCACTTTACTTTTTATGATAGGTCTTGTTATATGTTGTCTTAGCTATGATTAATTGAAATTATAAGAAAGGCTATCACTGTCCTTTCAGCTTACAATTTCACTTGTATATCCATATGCATGTCCTCAGTGAAATTAAAGTTTTTATATATTACTTTAATTTTTGTCGTGTATGTATGTATGTATGTTTGAATACATGTATATGTTTATTTGTGCACGTAGAAGTTAGAGGACAACCTCATTCCTTCTTCAAAATACTTTCACCAGAGCCTTCCTGGAACAGAGAGTGTGGAGAATAGCCAGAATATCCCCTGGGACTTGAACTCAGTTAAAGCATAGCCCAGAACCCCACTCTTCTCGATATTCTCAGTGTTGAAATCACAGACACACACAGCACCATTTCTAGGTTTTTAAGTGTGTTTGGGAATCCAACTCCTATATTCATACCTACAAAGCAAGCACTGACTCAGTTCTCTTCCCAATATTGGGACTACAAATCTTTTACAGAAAGTTTTGGAGAGGAGTAGAGAGCTGAAATCATCTACCAAGATGAAATGCTGCCAAATTTGCTCTCAAAATCAAGAAAGACTGTGAGGTTATGCGGATAAACAATAATTTTATGAAAAGAAAGAAAGACTGAGACTGTGTTCATATAAGGCATGTTTGGATAGCTGAACAAAGTCTTTAGTTTCTATTTAGGTTGCTACAAATTTCCCATTTACACCTAGATGAGAACAAGTCACAGGTATTTTAAATGAGTGTGCATGAAAAACAATGACCGTGACTCAAAATGAGATAAGCTGGATTTACATCAAAGGTAACTGAACATAGCTTGTGATTCTGAATGTTGTATTAATTTTAGGAAAAATTGTGGTTTACAGCAAGACACAGTTATTTTCTCACACTTTCTGTTAAAAAAATTGAATTGAAACAATGGCATGACTTTGCTAGGACTTCTGCTACAAGTGTTGCAGTGCTGTGATTAACTGTCCGTCAGGGTTAGGGATTTGCCAGAAAATCAAGGGAAGACTGATGTACTTCCAAACAACGTGGTATGATTGTTGGTTGCCTCAATTTTCTTGGGATGAATAGATTAACTAGCCACCTTCTTTTGAGCATTGTCTGGTGATAGCCTCTAGACTCTTGCTATCTGGGTTTTCCTAATATGTGTGCTTATATGACTATGAGGGTAGTCCACTTGAAAGCTGCCGAGGAAAGTGACATTTCAGTTTAACGGCATTAAAGCTCAGATACGGTATCTGCAACCTTCAGGTAGGTTACTGACCAGAAACCACTCTCAAGGTCTCATCTACACATTAGTGAGGTGAAGGATTACATAAGGAGTGAAAACCTGGAGGTTCTTAAGCTCCCAGCACAACTCAGTCTCTCAACTATATATCATAAAGTCACCCACACAGCCACAGTTAGCACACATGGTAGTAGAGCAACATTTTAAAATAATCACAGGCCTGGTAAAGGAAGCCAGAAGTGAGATAAGAAATATGATACTTTATTAAAATATTGGTAATTATTTAGTGGAAGAATGATTAGTAAAATATGGCACTTGGGCAGAAAAAACTGAAACCAAACAAAGGAAAACAAACCAATAAATAAACCAAAAATATAATAGAGTCATCAGGCAAGTCATCAGGCAAGATGACTCTGTGGGTGAAAACACCTGGCACCATGACTGAGGACCCTAGTGCAATCCCTAAGACCCACGTAGAAAAAGGGGAGAGAGAACTGAAGCTTCAAGCTTCCTGTCACATCCCAACAAAAGCCTTGACACACATATATCAAATAGATAGATGATAGATACATAGATAGACTCAGATTATAGACATATAGCTAATAAATCAATAGATAACTATATGAAAAACAGATGATAGATACATACATACATGCATGCATAAATTCATAGATACATAAATACATAAATATACAAATAGATGATATATAGATGGATAGATGATAAATAGATAGTATATAGATATAGATTGATAGGTAGGTAGGTAGATAGATAGATAGATAGATAGATAGATAGATAAATAGATAGATAGATAAAGGATGGATAGATAGGTAACTAAAAGAAAAAAAAATAGAGAAAAAATAAATAAATAAATAAAAGATGGAAAGAAGATAAAAAGAGAGAGGTGGAGAGGAGGAGAAAGGGAGATGGATAGATGGATAGATAGATAATATATAAATATATAATATATAGAATGAAGATAATACAAATTTGCTGAATTTTGAAATTTCATGTTCAGAACCCAAGGCTATGTATATTCAAGTGAAGATGATTCTTTTCTTAGGATGCAATATATTTACAACTAAATATTTATATATGTATACTGTACATAAGTTTGCAAAACTTTTAAACTTTAGTACATGTATGTATGATCTTAACTTTATTTAAAAAATAATTATTCCTCCCTTAAAACTCTTTACCCTGCCCCACACATGAACACATACATAGA
The DNA here is from genome assembly GCA_028555095.1 of Dicrostonyx torquatus. Taxonomy (NCBI): domain Eukaryota; kingdom Metazoa; phylum Chordata; class Mammalia; order Rodentia; family Cricetidae; genus Dicrostonyx; species Dicrostonyx torquatus. Next base: position 726,608 of record JAQHUG010000155.1, on the reverse strand, counting down.
CAAATTTTTAATCTAGGTTCCACATATGAGAGAAAACATGAAGGAATTGTCTGAGACTGGCTTATTTTGCTTACTGCAATGATTTCCCTAATTTTGAAGAAACTTTTATTTCTCCAATGTATGTTTTTGACACATTTATTTAAGATTAGGTGGCTGTAGCTGTGTAGGTAAAAATATTGCCAAGTTCTGTGAAAGGAAGATAAATTAACATGGACTCTTTTTAATATGATATTTAAAAGTTCTTCCTGAATTAGCTAAGTTTCTTTGAACAAAATTGAAGTTATTAAAAAATTCATAACAGCTCTCCTTGCATAAACATTTTAACCTCATCCTGAGATAAAGGCAGACTTGGGCCATAAAGGTTAATGCTTTTCTACTGTATTGTTGCATTAAAGGACGTGTGCGCTTGGACAGTCAAGATCCCTAGGAATGTTAGAGAGAAGTAATTAAAGGTAGATGCTTGATGATGTCAAGCAAGCTTTGACTCCTTGCACAGGTCTTTGAGTAGTGTCTCTGAGATGTCATCCCCAGGAGACTTGTTTGTAGCTAACTGTCCAAGGAGAAAAGGGGTGACGGAGTGTGCTAACCTATTCATTTCTGCTAAAAGAAACTGGTCAAGGATGCAAGGATAAGGAGAGAAAGAGAGTGAAGCACTCTCGATCAGAAAGCTTCCTATCTAAAGTTAATGCACAAAGAAAGAACACAGTGATGGTGATCATAGCAACACAAAAGTAAGGCTCGGAAGCTATTTGGGCTTTGATCGGTGCCAAATTGAGCACATTGTTCTTTTTCTGTACAATGGATGCTGTTAGAGAAGGATTAAGACAGGCTTTACCACTTCACTGGTGTCGTTGAGAGGTTTCCTATAGGTCAGATCCTTTGTGTATCATGATTTCTTTTTTCAATGCATAAGGCAAGAGAACAAAATAGCATGATGGATGCTAAGTTCTCCTAGTCCAGCTAATTGGTATCTGAATCTGTACCTTTTGAGAAGTTGAATATTCCAATACTCATTAAAACCTACCTACCACAGCTAATGTCAGGCTCGTATCTCCACACAATGACAAGGGGATGTAGTTAAGATACATTACCTATATACTCTTCTTTTTACACAGAATAACAAGTGCTACATTTTAGTCCAACAGCTATAATAAAATGCAAATTCTTTTACACGTTCACAGTCCATATTCAAATGAACATCCCATTAAAATCCAACTTCAGCTCATTATATTGAGCATGTGAGTGATGCTTCTTAAATGCAAAGATTCCTAATGACTATAATGCACTTGCAGCCACATTTGAAAGAATGGCTTATCCTACGATGGCTACTCCCATCATCCCTGCAAGATAGAAGTCAATTTTATGGAAATAATATAGAAAAGAGTTACAAGCTAGAGAAATTTCAAATGACAGTTAAATACATAATGAAATTTAAATCAATTAAAATGGCAACATGACAGTAACTTCATATTCTAATAATTTATCTGAGAATCAATGACTCTTTGAGTTATAGATTAATTTTAAACCTGAAGGTATGATATTCTGTAGTCTACTACATATCAAGAAAAGACTCATGCTCATCATAGAACTTAAATTCTGCATCTTTTGCTTGCTTAAAACTGTTCTTTGTCTTTTGTTCGCATCTGCTTTCCTTACTCCACCAACCCATTGACAGTAAATGTTGGTACCGCAAGCTCCCAGACCCCAAACACCAGGAGGATTGTTGACTTTTATGTTTTATTGATCTTCAGAAATTCTTTTGATAAGATTTTCTTTTCTCTCTTTTTCTTACATTTTTACTTTTACATTTGTAAAAGACAGGTTTTGATCATTCTTTAAATAATTATGAAAGTCCTGGCCGTTCTTCAATGAGCAACAAAGACATTTTAAATGATCAATTAATTTGGATGTTTTACTTGGTATTTGATTCTGTTCTATGATTATATTTATTTCAAAATGGCACGGCTTCCTGATAATTTTCCCTTTAGTTTTTTGTTTTGCAATTATACCATTTTGTTATTGGGTACTACATTGATGGCACTTTTTTTATAAGCAAAGAATGCATTCCTTAAATGAAAGAAGATATTACTATAAAAGATATTAGACTTCTCAGAGGTGTGAATGTCTCATTATCTATTTAGTACTATATACTTTTATCTATTAGAATATATTTTCTCTGAAAAAGAAAAGCCAGCATTGCATTCACGAAGCATTGCATTCATCTAGAATTCTTCATGAATTCTGAGTTGGCTTATTAATATCTGATACTGATACAAAAAAATCCCAAAGAACATGAAGCTAAAAAGCACATATTACAGTAGAGGAAGGGAAACTTAACAAACTTTATCAGACAAATTATATTTAGTTGCACAAATATCATTTTGAAAAATATTTAATCAATGTTGTTACAGAAGGTTGCTTTAATGCCAAATACACACAAAATTCCTGTATACACATGTATGCCTAATCAAGACTGAGTGATTAAAAGTTGATCACAATTGAATTCTTTCTTTCCATGTGCTAGATTTCTGATACTGGCACTTATACTTGCGTGGCTACAAGTTCAAGTGGGGAGACTTCCTGGAGTGCTGTGCTGGATGTAACAGGTGAGTTCTTAATGAGAGTCAAATTCGAATAGCAATGTAATACTGGATCAAGATTTTATATGCATTGGATGTAAATCTAACTTGTCACATTCAACATCAGTTTTTTTTTTATTGATTGATTTTATTGAGCTATACATTTTTCTCTACTCCCCCTTTTCTCTCCCTTATCCTTCAACCCTCTCCCATGGTCCCGATGCTCCCAATTTCCTCAGAAGATCTTGTCTTTTTCTACTTCCCACAATGTCAATTTTGTATTCGAACATTAGGTGGAAGATAGCATTGCATCTGGGGAACTCCATGCATTTGTAACTCATGACCTTGTTGCTTGATTTCTTCTGAAATGCAAGTGATTACACTGATTATGCATGAAAAGGAAGACTATATTTATTAGCATGTTGGAAAACCAGCTAATAGCTTATAACTGTCTGATTTATGAAGATGAATTGCACACTGTCAAGTCAATTTCTTTAATGTTTCCTTCTCTCGAGCATTATTGTCTGCTTGCAAAATCAAGAACGAAATTTACTCTGTCTGTCCTCTACAGAATCTGGAGCAACAATCAGTAAAAATTATGATATAAATGAACTGCCGGGGCCACCATCCAAACCACAGGTCACTGATGTTACTAAGAACAGTGTTACCTTATCCTGGCAACCAGGTACACCTGGAGTTCTTCCAGCAAGTACATATATCATTGAGGCTTTCAGGTATGAGACATTTCCTGTTTCATATCTCCACTGGACTTCTGTCTTAGTTACTATATCCTTATGTTAAGGACAAGTTCATGTGCTTGAAGAATTTCCATTTATTTTTTATTTTATTTTATTTTATTTATTTTTATTTTATTCAAAATCAGATATCATGAGATTTTCACTTATAGTTTGATAACAAGATTAAAAATAAAATTCATTGCTTATTTCTATTTCTAATTTGTATGTCTGATATAAAGAGGTATTTTGTTATATAATTGCTCCATCTCTTTTACCTGACCATTGGGTGTATACATGCAAGAACACATCCCCTTTTGCCTATACTGTATACTTACTCATCTTTTATCTTTTTACTCTCCCAGATACCTTCTAATATTTTAAGTTTCTTCATATATGTGTATATATATATATATTTATATTTATATACACATCACATACATTGGAGGATAGGTACCATATTTGAGAGAGAAATTGTATGTATTTTTCTCAGTTTGAGTATATTTAATAATATACTTTCCAGATCCATTCATTTTTCTAGTGGATTTCATAATTTCATTTTTCTTTAAAGCTGAGTTAAACCCTATGTACCACTCACTATAGGACAGTAGGCCTAAACAGAACACATCATAACTAGACATATGTACTTATTTTAGTTATGTTACATGTATTGGGACACTAGGCTTCGGACTATTAGTCCTAGTAATTAGATCACAAATGTAAAATAATTCCAATATTTTTATATCATGTTCTTGAATAAATCAATTGGTTATTTCTGCAAGAAATCTGAAAACCAAAGTTAAGATATCAATTTCATGTGCTTCTAGTTTTTGACTGAAAAGACATTTCAGTGTGTTATGTGAAAGAGTTGTCCTGACTACAGGCATTGTAAATTTACATACTATATTTTTACATTCAGTTTCACTGTGCTCTTGTTTCATGTTACACAGTTTAAAAGAAAGCCACTGTCCTTTATCAGCATCAGGACAAATGATTCCTTTTTGTGTTAAGCTTTTCTGTTCCATTTTTAAGTTAATGACACATACATAATTTCAAATTGTAATTTTCATTATTTTTTGTCTGATGCTTAAGGATGTTTTTGATGCTCAAAAAGGAAATAAAAATCACATTTTATTTTTAATTTTATCAAAATCACATTTGACCTTAGGCATAGCGTTCTAAATTGGCATCCATTGGAGCCAGTTGTAAAAGGCTCCATACACAGAATCTGCTACTGCATCATTTAGAGACGAGAGATCACAATACTGTGTAATGTACATTTTATTAAAAATGTAACCAAGGGAAAAATACTCATTACATGCTTCCTTTCTTCTTTTACAGATATGTAGTTTTAAAAAGCTCTATTATAAAATTGCATGTGGAACTGATGCAAAAAAAACAGACCTTGTAACAGGAAAATGTATTGGCATATATTACTCTGTAGCCCATTTATTCTTTCTGCAGGTTAATTCTTTGCAAGGTATATACATACGCATTTATGAGGACCATATTTATCGTATAAACTTGATGTTGTGATTTTGGCCTTTGTTCCTTTTACAGGTATTCATTTAGTGGGCTGCTGTGCATTTAGCAAAGGGCTGTCACATCTTCTGGGCTGACTTTAATTTTGTTGTGCATGGCACTCTGTTAGGTGGGCTCGGTTTTGTTGTTGAATAAAATGAATCCATCCAGATGTTTCATTATTGGGCTGAACACTTCAAGTGTTGTGTATGTGTGTGTGTTTAATTTTCGGCCATTGACCTTTGTCATTGACACTCAGTTCCATTTTGATATAGTACTATGAATAGTCTATAAATCCATTTCTGGTCCTTTTTCAGCCAGTCGGTGAGCAATAGCTGGCAAACAGTGGCAAACCATGTTAAGACAACTCTCTATACTGTGAGAGGACTGAGGCCTAATACAATCTACTTGTTCATGGTCAGAGCAATCAACCCCCAAGGTCTCAGTGACCCAAGTCCTATGTCGGATCCTGTACGCACGCAAGGTAATTTCAGTAACGGTTAAAAATAATGGCTTTGGGATGGTACATCACCTTAAAACAATGGAAATTGCATGAGCAAAGAGCATGTGTACACCCTAAGTGTGCAGGATTCTCTGGGGGACTGCCCTTGCAAGGAAATGTTTCCATATCACTTTGCTATGAGGTATCCTTTCAGAGCTCTCAGGGTCTACATAGGTGAAACAAATAGTTGGATCTATGTGTAGTAAATGAGAGTCCCCGAATGAAGAAGTTTCTCCTTCTCTATTCTATGATAGAAAATGTAATAAACCCTTTAAAAACAGATGCCTAAACAAGAGTGCCAGAATTCTTTTTCCTGGTTCTGGTTTCTGTTTGTTTGTTTTTGTTGTTTTGATTTTTTAGGAAGATGGCTTTCCCAGTGGATTTTGAGCAGGAATATCAATGACTGTGAATCTGTACAACATATATTATCAGGCTTCTAGTCCAAAGCAGAGGCGCTCAGGGTCCCGAGTTAGGTTAGCATGCCTGCAGTGTGGTATGGTGCCAATGTTTAACAACTACCCCGTATTCTTATTCTGATGAGTTATTTCAAGGAGATATTTATTTCAGAAAATAATAAATAAACCCCTTTTCTTGGTACAGGTGATTTTCCTGACAAACATAAGACCACATCTCTTGAATATTAAAATGATTAATTCAAAATAGAAGTTTTCTTCTCCTCCCTTTTTTGTAATCTGCCCTTTGCTGCAGAGAAGTTACTAAAGTATGAGTATAATGCGGAAGGCTGCATTATCTTTTCCCGTCCTACTAGTAAGAGAACGAGTTAGTACAATAGAAAATGGGGCCTCTATTGTTTGTTACAGCCTGCTCCCCACAGGGTTCTTGAGAGGGTTAATTATTTCTTATTTGTAAGAGCTTTTGAACAAGATATAATTCAAAGTAGTATTTTTGTGCTATGAAAAGCACCATGCAGCCATAAAATATTATTATAATTACAATGTAGTTCAGGGGTAGTGACTAGCATGCCATTATCACAGAGAAGGGTGCGGTAAAGGAATGAAGTCAAATAAAGTCACCACGTGACGGTAACGTGGCTGACATGATGACAGTTGAGGGAGGAGGGGATGATACTTTGCTTTTGTTCTCTCCGCCATAGTGTGCTTAATTTTCCATGATGATGAAGGGTATGTAGGTAAAGAACCTGTCTCCAGAGAGAGAAAAAGCACAACAAAGACTTCGAAGACCTGAAAGTCGTTACATTTTACCTCATCCCTATGCAACTGCTTTTAATGTGTCTGGGTTGAATGAGTAAATTAAATGACTGTGAAATGGAAGAGATGTGCGACTTCTTTAATTCAAGAAATTTTAGAATGTCTATGAGCTCTACCTATGCGGCTAGAGGTCATTGTGTGTGCAGCTGCCGTTTTGAGGTAGAGAAACTAGACTGTGAAGCCTCTGGTGTGACGCGACAGAGGGCAGCACACCTTCACGATCTTCAGTAGCTGTGCAGTCACTAAATCTTGACTCAGAATAAAACTCTCCCTGAAAAGGTCAACAAAGATTAATTAAGTTGTTTTTTTTTTTTGTGTGATCTGGCTTGTTGCAGCTGAGAAACTTCAAAGATCTGAAGACCTATATTCTCTTAGCAGACACTTAATAGGAAAAGCCATGTTTTGCGACTGAATGTCGGATTTATTTTTGATGTCACTCATTCAGTTGTTTGGCAATCGGCAAAGCATTCCTCTTCAAAGCACATGTTGGCTTTTGAGGTCTTTCCAAAGGCTTTAATGACCATGTGCTTTGAAAATAGTTTACTTCATTAAACCTCTTAAAAACTTTTAGGTAAATATCACAGTAGACCATACATATATCAACAAAGGTTAATAGTATTCAGATAAAGGAACATATTGTTTTAATCAATTCATGTTTTACTTTGTTGGTTCTGCTGAAGATGAAAAAGTGGAAATTAAAGAAAATGACATTATGTGGTTCCTAATTATTTATGTCTCAGTTTAAGTTAGCACACTCAAGTTACACTTCAAAACTTTTGCGAGAGCATTTCATTACAATCTGAGGAAAAGGTAGAAGAAATTAAGAAAATAAAATCATTTAGAATTGAAAATCCTCCTTAAAATCAAAGAGCGCTAGGAAAAACTTTACCTTGACATTGAAGTGTGCTGGTTAAGGAGTGCTATGTGCACATGAGTAACTTTTAATGCTTGAGATCAAATTGATGGGTTTGAACGTATATAATTTTGTTTTTATGAAGGCCTTAGGATGTATATTTTATCACTATATGAAGTAAGATAATAGTTTTTAAGCAAACTAGGTATAAGATAATGGTAATGAAGGTGGACTATGTGTCATTCCAGGAGCATTATTTATTTATGCTTTCCGTCTTGTTCCAACACAGCGGCTATATGACCTAAAGATGATGGAATTCTGGTCCAAACAGACGATTTTGGGAACTTTCTACCACTCTTATAAGTTTGCCAATATTGTAAAAGATTCTAATTTGTTTTGTTCTCTTTTTCACTCTGTGTTCTTTAATGGGTGAATTCACTTCTCTCAAGCTTTCTTTTTTATTTTTCAATCTATGACTCAAATGGAAATTGTTGAAGGAGTCGGAACATACAATCTGCTGATCAGGCCAAGGGTATTAAAAATAATTCTAATATTCAGTTTCAGATATGTCTTAAAATGCAACTTGAAAAATACTTCAGTGCCTTATCGTCTCTACAGAAATGGTCTTTCTGGACAGGTTATTAGGGCACAGACTCCAGTCTAACTCCTAATCTCATAATCTTCCAAAATGCTACAACCATGTTGGAATGCAGTTACAAAGACTCTTTTGTAAATAGAAATTTTGATAAAGATAATAAATATTGTAAACCATCATGGAATACACATATACATATATCTGCTCATTTTTATATACATGTGTTTATATTTATATGCCAAACTGATTTATGTCATGAGACATTTTTTTTCCATCTGGCAGTTAGTCTTACATTGTATTATATCATATGCACTAGAATTTAACAATGAATTTTGTAATTAGGAGTGGTTTTATCCTCTAACCACAGATATCAGTCCCCCAGCACAAGGAGTGGACCACAGACAAGTACAGAAAGAATTAGGAGACGTCATTGTTCGTCTCCATACTCCAGTTGTCCTGACACCTACAACCATTCAAGTCACATGGACGGTAAGTTTTCAGAGATTGTATTAGTTTCTATATATAGCAACAAAATTTATTTGGAGTTTTCTTTTAAGAAGAAAAGGGAAATAAACCCAAAACTAAACTTAAAATGCTCATCATTTCAAATCAAAGTGTAATCAATGGAAACAAAGAAAATATTTAATAGATGAAACTGTATGAAGAGTTATAAGTAAAAGTAAGTTGTGATAAAAATAAGATCTTCCCTGTCCTTACTTCTACAAACTTCACTGAACTGCAATTAACATGCCAAAGTTTTAGAGTACAGTAAATACTTTTAGCATGATGAGTGTTCTGATATCATCACCAAAATCAAATCTACGAATGCTAAAATCATCACAGAATGAAACCCTATAACCATTGTGATCATTCTCTTCTACACTCATTCTTATTCCTCTTCACCCAGTAAATGCAACATTGCTATAGATTTATATGTCCTGGCATGTTGCTTTGTAGGGAAATTATTCTGTATCTAGCATCATTCATCCCTCACATTGTTTCTGATTTGCACTCATATTATAATAGGTATTATTTCTTTACTCCTTGCATTGCACCAATATAAAATATATTACATCTAACTTTTCCATATGAAGTTGTCATTAATTTGTTTAATGCACAGTCCATATTCTCTTTTTATAACTTACTTGGTAAACCTTTGGAATGTTTTGTTTTGTTGGCCGCTGTGAATAATGTTTCCATAACCCTTTGGGGATAACTTTTAATGCAGATATTTTCATTTACCTTTGGTATATTCCTACTGTTTTTGACCAACGTGTTAAATTGACACTTGAGCCGGGCGGTGGTGGCACAAGCCTTTAATCTCAGCACTCGGGAGGCAGAGACAGGCGGTTCTTTGTGAGTTTGAGACCAGCCTGGTCTACAAGAGCTAGTTCCAGGACAGGCTCCAAAGCCACAGAGAAACCCTGTCTCGAAAAGCCAAAATAAATAAATAAATAAATTGACACTTGACATTCTGTTGACCTTGCTAAATATTTCCTAAGTGTTTGTATAATTTAGCTAGTAAATTCATAGAATACTGGTCTCTTCCAATGTTTTTCCAGTTTTTCTCCCCTTCACCAACACTTAACATGCCCTTTTTTTAGGTTGTAACCATTCTAGTGGGTAGGCAGTGATGCATCACTATGAGTCCAACTTTCATTTCTTTAATTAGTAGCAATGATATATTTATCTGTATCTCTAGTCGTTGTTTTAGAAATAGCTGAAAAACTTTTAAAAACTAAACTGGTATTTTTACCTCTTGACATCCAGATCATTGTAGAGAAAAAACTCTATCACACTTTCCACCAACTTTCTCAGCCATTCAGGTTGAGATAAAAAATACTTACTTTTATCAATTACTTGGTAAATTATTTGAGATGTAAAATACAGTAAAAAATAATTCTTTGGGTTTCTTCTCAATATTAATTACTTTGAACAAGTCTAGTTCCAAGGCAGTATATTTTTTTTTAGCACAAAGCATGTTCTAGACCTCAATGCCATTGAAGAGTCACAAACTCAGTTTAAAAAGGTAACAGTGATAAGTGCCATAAATGTTAAACATATCAAAAAGTTCAGTCATGTAGGTGTGCAAGTTTATTAGGTTCCAAAAAATATTATTGCATTGGTTTAATATACATTTAGAATGGACCTACTGAGGCATTGTTCCTTAGAACAGAAGTCATTTAAACAATATTTAAATGCTATTTAGTCAAGTAGCAATTTTAAAAAAGAAGAAAAATATAGACAGTTTGCATAGGTTACATAAATTATTGAACTTACAGTATTTTAGTGTCCGGTGTGCTAGGGTGTGAAGACAAGAATATTTTAGTTCCTCTTTAGCGTTAAGGCCACTCAAAGTGGCTCACAATGGCCTTTAGGTGTCAATCAAAAAATTGTACATGACTTTTTTCCTGGAAAAATCCATTCACCTTCAAGATACATCAAAGATTAATGTTAACATCAAGTAATTAGCATTGGCAATTTGCTAAAACTGAACAGAGATATAGTAAGAGTAGATGAGAATAATTTTAAATACTATTCAACAGATGAAGTAGCAAAAAATTACTTGCTTTGAAAAAATGATGAGTTTAGGGCAGTGTTCTTGTGTTTCAAGGAAAGAAGAATTAGAGGCCCTTCGTTTAGCACCATGACACTTGGCCTGCAAGAAGTGCTTCTTCAAAGGCAATCGCCAGAACCCCACTAAAACAAGACATTTAGCATCCGGATCACCAAAGAAAACTCTTTGGGGTTTCCTGTTCAGGTGGAGGATTTTGTTCTCTTACTATTTTTCTATTTTTTTAATGGAACTGTATATAGTGAACATAGCTTTTGGCAATTCAGTAAAAATGTGGATTTGAAAGTGCCCTATTTCATCTTTTTTAGTATGTCTGCTTTTTTTTTTTTTTTTGACAGAGATGACTTATAAATGCTCTGTAAATCTCCACAGACTACAGGGTATATTTATTTACATTCATGATTTACTATTTAGTGCCCTGCTGACATGTGCTACCTGAAGAAAGTCAGCATTCTTGAACACAGAAGGTTAAACAGGTGAAGGTAGAAACCAAGTCAGGTGACACAGCTGGAGACTGAGATTCTCTGTGTCTTCTGCTTCCTCCTGGAGGCAAATGCCTTAGTAATGCATCATAAGTACTACCTTTTATTTTAGGGACTTAACCCCCCGAGAATTTGTACTAGACTTTGGTTGGAATAAACTTTAATAGAATGCCCATCTTCTAACCTGTTTATTCATAAAATTATTAGCAAGCACAAAGCATACCTTAGGAACGGTCAGGATGAGCAGGAGTGGTGGCGAAGAGCCTATCCCCACTCCAGGTTCATTGGCTTTGAGGTCAACATACAGCATTTCCATTTTTCCTTTCACCTGTAATAACATTTTCCCTCCCTCTAAGCAGTGCCTCCCAACTGCACAAAATTAAGTTAAACTCTTGTTATTAAGTCGACCATTACTATCCACTGGGTGATGGCAGTGCTCACTGGAGTGAGAGAGCAGTGCTGTGTAGTAAACATTAGCTTCATAAAGTACCTAAAACACTTAATTAATGAAATCCAAACATGGATAAAACCAATTTGCCCTGATTTACAGACTCCCTTCATCTCCAAACAGCTGCTTAATGTTCTTCTTAAAAACACAGCTTGCTTCTTTCAGTATTAACAAGCTATTATTGTGAGTTATGTCTTTCTTTCAGTATATAAATTCACTTAAAGGGAATTCAGAGAAGTTTATAAAATGTAAGCTTAATGTTGTTTTAACATACACAGCAAGGAATTTATTTAAAAAAAAAAAACTCTGGCAGTTTTGATGAAAGGCAATTCTCCCTGGTTCTCATGAATTTAAATTTTGTTCCTTGGTTGCCTAATTTTATGTTAGAGAAAGTTCTGCTTTCAAAAATTATGTCAGGTTGTTGCAAACCCAAATTGGTAGCATGGCTGAGCATTTTAAAGTCATGCATGAAGCTCCAGATTAGACCGGAGTTTAATTTTTCTTAATGCAGCCTCGTAAAAGTGTGATTCTAATTCCAGAGAGTCTTTGTGGGTTAAAATTCTATCAACTCATAGAAGGGATTTCTAGTTTTTGAGAATTGCTATCAGCTGAAGATGTGCTTGTAAGAAACAAATGCATTTTCTAGCTAGGGCATTCCAAAGAGAAAAATATTCCTTTGTTTTATTGTTTTAGTTGAAGTTTTGCATTTGTTTTACTTTATGAAAACAATAATGTGATCTATTATTCATTGATTTGTTGCTTTCTCTCAAAATAAGTCATACTCAATGAAACAAAGATTAGAAGTTTATTTCATGAAAAATCCTTTTGTTTATAGCGTGCTGAT
>JAQHUG010000155.1:673883-699479 GCA_028555095.1 Dicrostonyx torquatus | reverse complement strand
AAGGCATTTATCAGCTGTAGAAGTTCCTTGGTAGAGTTTTTGGGGTTGCTTAGGTACACTATTATATCGTCTGCAAATAACGAAAGTTTGACTTCTTCCTTTCCGATTCGAATCCCCTTGATCTCCTTGTGTTGTCTTATAGCTATTGCTAGAACTTCAAGTTACTTCTTTCAAATCTATTTCTCAGGAAGGTAGAATGGCTCAGTATATAAAAATGCTTGCTGCTAAACATGATAACCTGCATTTTATCCCTGAGACTCATATAATAGAGAGAACCATCTATCACAAGCTATTCTCTAATTTTCACACATGTGTATGGCATGAGTTTGCCCCACCCACACACTCAGAAAAATATTCAAACCCCTAAACAAAACAAAATTAACAAAATACAACATGTAAAACATTTTCTTCCTGACTCTAAAACCTTTATGCTGAATATTCTACTTTCACTAAATGTTTTTCCTTTCTTGCACTTAACTCATATTGCATTGACTATATTTTGCTTTGTGTTTGTTTGTTTTTATCTGCCTGCCTATTTTTATATGGCTGGCGCTACTTTACTGGATCCTGGACTTTGTTATGATATATTATGAGCCGTTGTGATTAGTAAAAGTACGTTTGTATTTTTCCCACAAACTAGCCTTACTGGACTTTTATTTTGAATTTTCAATGTCTTACTCATTTTCATAGTATTTGTATGAGAATTTTTTAGGTCTTCTCCTTTTTCTTAGATTACATCTCAGTTTGATGTTCTATCTAAGGTAAGGGCTTTTGAGAATTTCACTAAAGGTATTTAGTATGTCTTTCTGCTGTCCCTAGCTGAATGGATCACTAATATCAAGAATTGACTTCTCTATACTGGATATTAGCTGGCCACCCTCTCTTGTCTTTCATTCTCTGCTTTGTACCAGATCTTTTCAGTATTCCTTAATGCAAAGTTAAATGTTCACCTTAGGACTTCAGGGCTGATTGTTTGCTATTTAGTGATCATTACCCTGAAATGATTCTGTGTAGTTGTGGATTTCCCTTAAATTCTCTATTGTTCAAGCATTCTAAGCTGTGAATTCTGGCATTGCATAAAAATGTTATTGAGGTTTATCAGTGTGGTCACAGGCTTGCTTACGCTGCAAGAGACCCTCACTAAAGAAAGCAAAAGCTTATCAATGACGATTTCTCTACTACAGCTTGTCATTAAGCCCTTTCAATTCTCTTTACTCTTATTGACATCATAGTGACAATATTTTTTTAAAAAAAGAGTACACATATATAAAAAATGTTCATCAAAAGTTCATTTTGTCTCCTTATTTTCTAACATGATAAAATGATATGCAGACAAATAGTTCCAATTTCTGGGAGATCATTTCTTCTCATGCACAGAAACAGTCTTTATATTTAGTCACAAAGTTAAATGTTTTAGACTTCCCATCTTTCTTTGTTTGCTAAATGAATAGCAATGAAGAAAAAAGTTAAAGTATTACTTTTTCTCTAAATTGCCTTTCTCTTCTTAATTAGTTGTTCAGACTGAATTAATTCCTTAACCTGAGGGAAACCTACAAACTTACCCTTCTGAGAGTTTTCTGAAATAAATTAGAATAAGGAAAAAATATAGGTGTGCCCCAAACGTTTTAAATATATATTCACATAAATATGTGTATGCATAAATGGGAGTCATTTTAAGATTTTATTTAAAATGTTTAGAAATAAGCCTTTTTTTACTTGATTTTTTCCTTTATTTTAAGATTATGATTGCCCAAGTGTAGTGCCAGATACCTGTAGTATACAATCTCCATACCAGAGAGGCTGAAGGAAGTAATGAAGAGTTTGTGGTTAGCACATTGAGCTTAAGGCCAGCTGGAGCTGCATATGGAGTCTCTGTCTCAAAACAGACAAAACAGTGTGGAAAAGACAAAAGTGCATCTCTCTTCACTGTGTGTTTTAACTCTAAACGCATCACTGTGGATTAAACAAAACTGAAAGGATATTTCTTCCTGAAAACTCCTAAAAATAAAATGAATATAAATTGGATTTACTGAATATGGTTTTTCTTACTGAAGATAAGTAAGATTGTCAAGTAGCTGTATTTCCCTCTTGTGTCTTGTTTTTCTGTTCTCTTTAATATATATATATATATATATATACATATATACATATATATGTATATATATCTTAGAGCAATGGGCATTTTCTTTTCTCCTTTTCTTTTCCTAGTGGTTGTCTATCTCACAGTATTTGAATAGCTGCTCCTATTGGAACCAAGAAAACATTACACATACGGATGCTTTGTTGTGATGAGCACAGTTCTTCTCAGAGCAATTATATTATAGCAAAATAATGGATTTCACTCAGATGATTTTAAATAAATCTCAAAGTCTTACCAAAGTGTATTACATCCCGAAGACTGAGTCTCCTAACTGGATTTTAATCACACGTATTATTCTATCTTAGTATATCAAAGAAGTGTTTAAATTTTTCTAGAAACAAGACAATGAAATCTATTGATGCCTTTCCTGTATCGTATTCAGGTAATCTGAATATGCCATGCTTATGGGGTAATCATGAACACAGCATGTAGTAGCAGAAATGAGGACATGCACACGTGCACACGTGCAAGTCCAGTTCGACCCAGAAAAGATTTGTCCTCCAGAGATCCATCTCTCTTTAATATCTACTGCTGTCCTGAGACACTTCCTAATTGTTTCTTTAATTATCCTTCCATATCAAGCTTCACATCTTGTCTGATAAGGATTTGTACACAACTGCTAGTTCTCAGTTGAATAGTGGCTTAATGATGTCTAATCTCCTTTTCTGCTTCAATTTATGCTTCCCCTATTGTATATTCCATACTGGAAACAGCGTGAAAAGCAACTCAAGCTTACCTGCTTTTCCCTTTGCTAATTAAGTCGTGCATTGGCATTTGATACAGTTTATGGTTCATAATTTTAGACTGCTGTTATGCCAGACTGTGTAAAGTTTCAATTATTTCATCTCAGTGTTGTGAAAAAAACAATAACTTAAATACTGTGAAATAGTATTGAAATTTGTTAGGTTTTTCTTTTTTAGCAATTTTCAATGTAAAAGTGGGCTTAACATGAAATTTGGAGTAAAACAACAGTTAAAAAATTTTAAAAATTATCCACACCAAATAGTCCCTGAAATAACAGTAATCATCTTGATAATAAAACTATTTTTTTAAGTACACATCTTTCATCTTCCCAGAGAGTTGGTGATCATCATAAAATTACAAACTTTCACAGAAATAGGTACAATTGATTCTGATGTGTCTAATTAAGTCTTTTTCTGACAAATTACTTTTGTTCTTCATTGCTCTCCAATGAGAGGAAGGTATTGCATTTCATTTTTTTTTGTCTGCAAGAACAATAGAACATAGTGGTAACACCACCTTGTCTCTGTTCCTTTCACGACAATTGACAACATTGTTTCAAATATTATCAGCATAAGAAGAAATAATATACTAGGGCTCAGAAAAATGTTGTGCAATATTAAATAAAACATTTTAAGGACTCCCCTTAAAAATGTGCAAATCTCCTCTTACTCTTTGTTCTATATCAGGCTGTGTGGAGTTGTTTTGTTTGTTTATTTTATGTTTGGGGGCCTTTTATTAACTACTAATAATGAAAAGATACACAAAATAACATATTGAAAATGTATTCTTAAAGTACAGTTTTTTAATTTTTTATATACAATCTAAAAGTGTACATATTTCAGACAATAAAGATTTATTGTGTAATTTAATTTATTTTAAACCTGAAAGAGCACAAAATACTTTTCGGTAACACACATACACTTCTGAGTGTATGTATATAAACATACACACACACGTATGTATATAAACTTACATGTGTGTGTAAGAAAATTCTAGCCATTGTAATAAATAAGCCTGCAGTTTGATTTACTAAATTAAAATATTTTGTTGTTTCTCCATTGCCCAGTGTTACAAGGGTTAGAAGAATGATGTCTGGCTTCTTATTCCATAGTCATTCAGCAATTTATATTCTTTTAGCAAGAGCTTTACTATCTCTTAAAGACACGATGACCTACAGCACATACTGGTTTCTGATACACAAGGAACGAGAACGAAACTAGATCCCTGCCACACACTGTTAAGGGGTGCAGCTGAAGACATGTGAGTCATCCCAGGCTACCGACCACTGACTCACATTCAGTCACTGGATAGCCGGGAGGACGCGGGAATGTTTGTTAATTTTCTGTCCCAGAAGCAAAGACAAAAAGGATTTTCAGGAGCCTCAATCCTAAGCAGTTCACCTACAAGTCTAAAAAAAACCAGTAAAAGACTTAATGCAACTCTCTGCATCACATGGGACAAGGTTGTACTCCTGTTAGCTTCCATAGAAGCTTCTCATACTATTGTATTCTCATTCTAGCAATGTCTCAATTTCTGCAATTTTGTGGTTTTGATCATACTTTGATTTGTAATGGTTTTATGTATGAGGTGTTGTACAGCAAGTGGTTTCCACTTGCTAGATACCAGCAACATTCCCAGTTTCTTTTCTCTTTATAAATTTTACTCATTTATTTTACATACCGGCCATAGTTTCCTTTCCCTCCTCTCCTCCTGCCCCCCACTGCCTCCCATCTACTCCACCCCATTCACTTCTCCTTCTCCACTAATAAAAGGGGTAGACCTCCCAGACATATTAATGAACTTGGTGGGGGGCAGTCAAGGACATGACAGGGAACACACAGAGACAGTTGACCTAAGCTGGTGGGAGCTCATGAACTCTAGCCTGAGAGCTAGGGAGCCTGTGTGGCACCAACCTAAGCCACCTGCATGTGTGTGACAGTTGTGTAGCTTGGTCTGTTTGTCTCCTTCCCAGCAGTGAAATCAGGACTTGTTCCTGGTTCTTGATATAGCTTTTGGGAACACTCCAATTTTCTAACTCATGTCAGTTAAGACAACCCCAGATATTCCCTCAAGCTTTGACACGTGTCTCTAAGAGAAGAAAGACTCCTGTAAAAACTACTGCCCTAAGAGTCTGTAGTGCAACTGCATTTTAGAGTAGGAAAAGGAAAGTTCTCACAAAAAGAAGAAAGAAAGGGAGGAAGGAAGGAATCAAGGAAGAAGAAAAGATAAAAAATCACCATAATGAATCCAAATATATAAAAACAATAGTAACATTGACAACGATCTGAATCAAGAACATACAGATTAAGGTCTTGACACAAGCCTAGAATTTATGGTCTATTAATAAGTAGCAGGGAGAGTGTACCTGTTCAGGAGGTCAAAGACATATAAAATATAACATGTTATATAACATATAACACATCTCTAACATATAACAGTGCTGCATTTGCCAAAACAATTGAAAAGTTTTCTATGATGTGATCTGTTGGGCTGCCCCTTTTATATTTTGTTTGCAATTTACATTTCATTTGTTCTTGATTTATGCTAACTAAAAATGATATCGACATTAGATTCATTTGATTCTCATTTTCTAAGTGTTTTTAAATCTTGTAAATATATCTAAATCCTTGTTGTCTAGTGTAATTATGATTCTCCAAGTCCACAACCTATTAAGTAAGGATTGGGATTTGCTTAATTGGTTTTCAGAGGTCTAAATTTTCTCAACATGAAACAGTTGACTCAATGCCCAATTTTCAAGTAACTCTTAACTGCTCTTAGGGAGTGGATAAGATTTGGAATCTCTTAATGTTTTAATTATACATGGTGAGCTCCATAAATTAATGTTTTCATATTTGTTATTGTTCTATACAGAGAATTTCATGCCTCATCAAAAATCAAAGTGGTTTCATTGATGGTTTTATGAAACTATAAAATCTTGTGAATTATGTCCTCCTCAAAATAGGCGAAACAGTAGCAGAAAAGCAAAGTAAAAGTACTTGTATTATGGAAAATTTGATAAAAAATTACTTTACTTTGTTTAAGAAAAATACTTGTCATTTCAGCTGCTAGTAGTTATTCCAATGAATATTTATAATATGATAAATCTGAAGGTGTTTTAGAACCTGTCCTTGAAAATTTAAAAGTAAGTAACATGCTTAATGACACTAATAAACACTTGATTCCATACTTCTTTATAAACTTAAAATGTTCTTATCAGTATTCTTGACAGCCTCAGGACAAGGCTATTATCAACTGAGCATAGGACATGCCTATGGTATGGTTTGTATTTCTACCATCATTTCTCTTAATGTTTATTGACATCACTTTTTCTTCCATAGGGGGACGCAACGAAGTTGTTATTACTGAAAACAATAACAGCATCACTGAGCAAATAACTGATGTTGTGAAGCAACCGGCATTTATAGCTGGCATTGGTGGTGCCTGCTGGGTAATTTTGATGGGTTTTAGCATCTGGTTGTATTGGAGAAGAAAGAAGAGAAAGGGGCTCAGCAATTACGCTGGTAAGAGACTATTTTCAGCTATAAAAACCTCTTATCTTTTGGAATGTAACGCGATGAGAGGAAGAAATGGAATGGAATAACAAATGGATGATTTGGGCTTGTTATAAAAACCCGCTCTGTAAAATGCAATTAGAAGCCACATGCTTCAGTGCATTGCTCTTGACCATAGAGGTCTATGACCACAGACAAGCTTTTCTGTTTGTACCTGCAGTGACGCGTAGCGAGAGTAGACACTGATCAAATGCTCAACTATTTTTCTCAACTACTTCTTCAAAAACCACACACATGCAAAATTTGGAATCTATAAAGACATCTTTTGAGAAGTGTATTTACACAAGAAAGTTATTCAAATGCTCAGAAAAGATTTGAAAATCAGCTTTCAGTAAGTCACAATGCAAATTACACTGGGAAATATCCCAGATTGGGGGGGGGAGACAAACAAGCAAAAATGGGTGCCTATTTCAGTGTGAACAAACAACATTTTCAAAAGGAGGAACAGAAGGAAGCAAATGGAAGAGGAAAGAAACGGAAATAGCTGCAAAAAAATAAAAGGAAAGAGACCCGAGATGCTTTGCAGCCTTTCCAAAATTAGTGTTCTTATTGCAAAAATGCAAGAGATCTGTGCAAGGATGTTGGATGTCGTACACTTAAACATCTGCAAATGAGAAAGAAAGATAGATGAGTTAGGGAGTGATGCAGAATGAGAAAGAGAGATAGAGTCTAGAAGTGGGAGAGACAGAAACACTAATGTCATAGCCAGAGATTGAAAGAATGAATTCAGTGCTGAAGCTCTATTCTGTTACAATTTAAATTGTGGTTACTTTGAATTATTTTCTCTAACAGCAGTGAAAGTAGACTAACTCCAAAAGCACACACTCAGTAGAATTTCAAAGGAGCAATTTTATTTTATCCTTTGAACACTTGAAAATATTTTGAGATACTGTATTTCATCTTCTAATAACTGATAAATTCTCTGACAAACTCAGTAATTAAAATATGTGTGCTAGAAATGGAAATTTAATGCAATATCTTAACAGTAGAATAATGCACAGATTTCATTTTGTTGTCTTTCTTGCTGTGTTACAACATTAAACATGGCAACTTGACTATAACATTATTCTTATGTCTATAACATATGAAATGTATAGTATTGATTACTAATTAAGACTAGAAAAAGAATATCATATCCATTGACAAGAATTTTTCCAATATCACTTTACAGTAGTCAAAGCTGCCTGCTTCCTTATTCTTTGTCATTCAAGTGTTACACTTCACTGATTAGAGATCCTTCCCAGAAAGCACTGGTTTTTAACACCTGATGGGTGGTAAAAGCTTGAATTTCAACAGTATTTCTATACCAGTTTTGCAATCCGACCCTCTACTTTCAGCACTGTAGATACTGTCAATCATCCAATTGGCTTCATCTGTCATTAAGCCATATGTCTTCCTGTGACATGCTCATACCAATCATACGAAGCATAAGGTAGGCCCAATGTAACTCAAGGACAATTTTAGTCTTATTGCTTCAATTGACTTAGTGGTAATACTAGAAGATAAAACATAGAAGTCACTTTAATGAGAAGTCTGGATGTACTCACTTGTGAAATGGTACCTTTGTAACCTCCATTCTTCTTTAGTTGCTCACGCCTGAGCAATACAATAGCTCTCGCAGTCTGTAGTTTGCACTTTCAGTTCAATTACATCAGCCAGCCATCTCTTCCTGTCTCTCATAGCAATTCTTTGCGAAAACTTATACACTTAATTTGAAAATATCTGTTGGTGTTTGAGCTTGACAAGGATTGTCCATTTCACACTCTCATGACTCATGATTGATGTCCATGAGCTTGGAAGGGAACTGCTAACTCAGACTGCCCTTGCCCTTCAGGTATTTGGAAGAAGGCCAAGTCAGAGAGAAGCCTTTCAAAGCTTTAATACTTAATTGATAGATGGCTGAGGAAAGATGTCCTTTATCCTTGTCACTTGCCTTCTAGCAACTGCTGTTCTCTCCTAGGTGGGAAGCAAATGAAGATTTGCCAAATCCTAGGGAAGGAGCATTTCCTATCTAGGTTGTAATATTGTTTCCATATTTTCTTTCCTACTCACCTACCCTCTATTTTTTTATTATTTTTCTTTAAAGAAGCTGGGGATATGGGATTTTAATAAAGAATGCATAATGATGTGCATGTTCCCACACATTTGTAGTTACGGTTTTATGAATCGGCTGATGTCCCATTTTAAAAGCAGAGAGTTACTGATGGATCATTTTTCTTGAAAGGGTTTTATATTAATTATAAATAGGCTGTGTTGGTCTTTTTTATATTTTTTCATCAAAAAATTCTTTTAGAAATTTGTTATTTTGAAATTATAAATGCAAGATCAGATAAAATTAAAGCAATGTGATTTCACAAACAAGATGATATTTCTGGTTTCTGTTGAATCACCACTCATGATGCTTATGCTGATCCTGGTGCTGTGACCACTCAAGTTTATGTCTTTGTACTCTCTAATAATTAGAGACTCAACAAATCAAGTCAGTGTAGAACCACTTCTTAGATTATTATATAACCTTTTCTCAAATTCCAACAAAAATACAGTGAAAAGTTTGATGTATTCCCTCTATTGCGGATCATAGACTTTAAATAAAACTAAGTTGGTTAGAAATATGATATAGAGAGGGCAGGTTTGACTGAAGCACCCTTCCTACACCTTTGTCCCAAGTCTATTCTTAGGCTCTGGAAGTAAGAAATAGGAAGACACTAATTAGTGGAGAACAGAAATAGCTTGCAGGGTGAGACACCAAGTCTGGCAGAATACCTTCATTCACACTATACTGTATCTCATTGTATGGACTCTGGATCTTGTTTGTATTACAGAATTGTTCTTGTGAAATTTGAAAAGAGAAAAACACCAACCAACCAAACTAATAAAAACTCTTTGGGAGTTTTTATTTTCTTTGGGAACCAGCGAATTTATTTTGGTGTTTATAATTTTCTTTTGGTGACCAGCGAATTTAACACATTTACTACAGTAAAATAAAGGACAAAATCTCCATTGTATAATCAAATATCCCCAAAACAAATACAAACTAATACATTCAAATCATCCTTCAGGAGAAGCTGGTCTAAACATGTTTTGCTTTTCTGCACAGGCAAAAGCAGGGGACATTCAATGCAGAACTGATCCTCATTTTTCCAATTTTCTTTCTGTATTTTTCTCATACTTAAATTCTCAGATACAAATGCACAGCATAGTTTTGCCCATGGTTCTATGTGTAAAATAAACCCACAAGTGACAAATGTAGTTCATTAGGTCCTTCTGTTCCTCATTATATATGAAATGAGTTTTCACAATTTTAGAAGAAGTAGCTGTATTTACCTTCATTTTTACTAAGGAGGACAATTTCCTTGTCTCTGCGTGAAGGGATTCTGATTACAAGAAAACATTCACCACTTCAGATGCTACAAAGTGAGAGAGATTTGAAAAGAGATTTATAAAGAAAATATTGGATATTTTTAAATCCAAAGTGAACATATGGTCACAATTACAACTTTTTCATTTCATTTTGCCAAAAAGCAAACAATTAAATTTGAAGCAAATCTATGTAGTACAACTAGAATTAAATTGAAATATACCGAGCTGGGCAGATGGCTCAGAGGTTAAGAGCACTGGTTGTTTTTCTGGAGGTCCCGAGTTCAATTCTCAGCAATTACATGGTGGCTCACAACTCTCGATAATGAGATCTGGTGTGTAGGCAGAACACTGTATGCATAGTAAATAAATAATATTTTTAAAAAGTGTCCCATAGATTTAAATATATCATATATGTACATGTATAACTGGATAATATTTATTAATATCTCATATAATTCAATGTTATATTTTTCAATTTGTTTCTTTGTAAAATTTTTATTAATTTATTTTTATTATGTGTATGGGTATTTTGCATGTGTGTTTGTCTGTGCTTCGTCTGCATCCTGAACTCCTGTGGAAACTGAAGAGGTCATAAGATCCCCATTCCTATGACTGAAGTTACACACAGTTGTGAACTGTCATATGGGTACTAGAAATTGAGCTGGAAATCTCTGAAAGAACAACCAGTGCTTTTAATCACCAAGCCATCTCTCTAGCCCCTATTTATTTTAATTTGTAACTGTTGGAATAATCAAATTTTGATAAAAGTGAGCTATTGTTTACGTTAAAAGAAGAAGTTACATTATGTAACTATTACCTATAAGGACAATATTTTAGAAAGCTTGGTACACATCAATAATTTAACATGATTGAGAACATTATAGCATGGTAAATATTCTATGCATGGATTTATAAAACATGGTGAAATCAAAATTATTTGGCAGAGCTCTGCAAGGGCAGTTCAGTGATTTGATGGAATTTTTATAGTCTGATTATTTAGTCTTTTTTAATGCTTATTAAAAAGAAACGAGTGCATTCATATTTGAGTAAGAGCTTATCCTGAAGGGGAAGAAGGCTTGGCTGATACAAAGTTTTCATTTGGAGTAGGCAAATGTGACCTACTAGAGATAGACGCTCTGGAAGCTTCTTTACTTCAAAATGTCAAATTACTTCCTAGTTCCTTTTCTTCCCTTTGCCTTCCAGTTCTAGCAGACATGCCACAGGATTAATTCTGACAGGTGATTTTAAAAGCACAGATTTATTCTGTATCTGACACAACTTGGAAAATCTCTTTCCCTCCTGACTTTCATAAAAAGCAAAATAAGTTCAAATGCTTAATGCAATTCTGAAACGTTTTAGATGTTCATGTCTGAAGCTTCTATAGGTTGATCCCCAGAACTTCTCATACCGAGATGGTAGAAGGAATTCCTGATTCACAGTCAAGGTGTCTTCAGTTTTCTCTCAGATGAACACAAAGTGACCGGCCTGTGCTTAGAAAAACAGTGACATGAGGATCGTCACGAATTCTCCTTCCTGATCCCAGGTTCTTTCCACATCAAAGCAAATATATCTTTGAAATTAGAACTTCCTCAAAGCAGCTCTCAATTGGCAATGACATTATTTTTCTGTGATTCTCTCTGCATGACTCCTAAAATTGCTTTGAAAAGATCATGCACAGTTTCCATTGTATTAATTCTAATTGTTCATAAGTTGTCATTTGCTTTTATTCTGTTGATCTATTAAAGCTGTTACTTTTGTTCTCTTTTCAAATCAGATCACAGTCTATAAAGGAAATTTATTGTCCTCTTTCCACCCTCCTTTAAAGGAACAACAAGGGGCAGGATTTAGTAACAAACACCTAATGCCTGCATACCAGAAGAACAGTCAGGCTGATGTCTGAGCAGAGGCCATCCTGGTCTACACAATGAGGCAGGCTTCCCCCTCAAAAAGTCAAGTAATCAATACTATTATGATAAGAAGTATGGGCACATATGTCTCCATTTCTTCTTCCTTTCTTCTCCACACACTTGACAGAAAGATTCAAATTGGAAGAATCTCATATCCACCAAAGTGTGTGTGTGTGTGTGTGTGTGTAAGACATTTTAAGTTACATGAATAATTACATAATGTTCTGTGAATTTTTCTGTTTTTGTAATTGTATTATAAAGAAAGAGACATATGTCTTCATGGGATCTTTGACACCCAATGCCAATCTAGACCAATTTAAGAAAGATTTAAATAATGATTGAGATACAAAGAGAAAATAAATATCTTCTGAATGTACAGTATTAA
The DNA here is from genome assembly GCA_028555095.1 of Dicrostonyx torquatus. Lineage (NCBI taxonomy): Eukaryota > Metazoa > Chordata > Mammalia > Rodentia > Cricetidae > Dicrostonyx > Dicrostonyx torquatus. The sequence goes on along the minus strand of JAQHUG010000155.1, from coordinate 687,371 downwards.
TCACTTTGAATGTCAAATCTTTTAATACTTAACTTTTAGTTTATTTTATTAAATATAGTTTACCATAGCATCCAAACACTGAAAATTAGCTTTAATTAATGGTATCTTTATGCTTATGTTCTAGATATTATATCATAAAACTTTGTATTTTACTGCAAATTTGCCTTTGTGACACTTTTAGTGTCTCTGATTGGACTATCTCTTTTTCTCTTATATTAATGATCTGTAATAACAAAAAGAGAAAAAAGAACATCGTATCGAGCAGGACTATTTAGCTTCTCGCACATTCCTTGAGCATCACTTTTGAAGTGTAATCAATCCAACACTGCCTTTTTGCACACCTACAGTGTTACAGCATTGTCTTAAAATAATTTTAGCAATTAATATTGTATTATAAACCACACAGCTAGTAAGATGCATGAGATAAGTGGTTGGTAACCATCTGTAGTGTATTTTTTGTCAGTGTGTGCATGCATATGCTCACATGTGTTTTTGTATGTTAGACTTTTAACTAATACCTTCCACTAATCACTTCTCGTTTGTTTACATTGATTGTTATATTTTAATTCATTTATGTTAAAAATCAATTAACAATTGTGCACAATATGGTAGAGTTGTACAAGTGAGACCAAATTTTAAGCCCATAAGTGGAGCAATGATTGATATCATCTTCTTTGAGTATATATCTGTAGCTAGTTATGGGCAGATGTGAAGTTTATGTCAGGATTGTTTCATAGCACATTTGAGAGGTTAAAGTGGAGAGGGCGGTATATGTGTGTCCCTACAGTCCATTTCTGGGAGTCACACATCAGGCTTCATGTATTGTAGACCAGAATTAAATTTTCTTTTTTAATGATGATAATTTTACCAACTAGAGACTTGTCAAGAAGAGACTGCTGCACCTTGTTATAAAACTGCAAAATTTCCAGAGTGGTTAGTCTTGTTATTAACCTCAAGCAAATGATGAGACATGGAAAACTTCCAAATTGTGAAAGTTATCTGTACATTTGGAGACTATACCTTGTTTAAAATTAGTTAATTCTTTAAAAAAAATTATTTTCATGTTTACCCCAAAGAAATCAGAGAAAACATAATTGGTGTCATCTAAAATCAGAATATGGTGTTCATTTTATACCTGTCATTACCTGTGATCACTTGAGCTGATCTGTAAATATTTGGGTCCAAATCCAAAGATTCTAACACTTCTACATTCTGGAAACTTTTTCACGGCAAATATGTTGTTTTACATAAAAAGCAAATTTGATACCTTAGGGACAAAATTTGATCCAAATAAACTTGCAATTCTGTGTATTTGTTACTCTGCTGTGCAGAAATACAAGACGGCATTGAGTTTCCTCAGCCTTAGAGCCCCAAACCCAGGTTCCTGTACAAATCACTGTGAAGCTCAAATACGTTTTAGCCAACAGATTTTTGGAAAGTGACGATGGTTCTTAACTGATATTTCAACTCTTTGTCACTACGTTGATCTACTTTCATGTTTCTGATTGAGAAGTGGAAACAATAATTGGAAAAGTAGAATCATGTTCATGGTTCTACTTGACATTTTTTGGAGTTCCCTTATTGAGATGTTTACACATAACTGGAATCCATTCAGTATCAACTATTTGCAAACTATATTGCCATGATAATAGTAACACACATTAATAGTAGTTTATGTCTACCATAATTGTAAGTGTTCAATGCATAATGCTTTCAAGTATACCTGAACTCATTTGTGATGGTCAGAAATGTGTGATCAATACTTTTTTTTTTTTTTTTGCTTTATTGGAAACATTTACCACATGGAGGAATACTGATTCTCTTCAATGTGTGGTTTTGTATTATTTATTTTAATTAGACAATCTCTTGTTGTGAATAAATGACTATATTTGATAATTGCACATTATTGTTGTATCATCCTTCCACTAAGAACACATATACACCACTTGTAACACTTTTGACACCTAAATACAAATGGCCACTGTAACTCTTCATTTCACTTGAAGAAACTTAAAGCAATCTAATTAATTTAGCGCAAGTGATGACTTTGCACTGAACCAAGCCATTACTTGTCATTACCTATATAAGTCCATTAATTATACTGTGTTGGAATTTCTGGTCTTCATCTCTAAACTGAGATCCAATAGGTAGCGGTTATTAATTGTGATTAACACTGACTACTATGTGTGTATGTTTTTATTTTTTATTACAGTAACATTTCAAAGAGGAGAAGGAGGACTAATGAGCAATGGGAGGTATGCTAAGGAGTTTCTTTTTATTATTATTTTAATCAGTACTGGGGAAATTCTGTAGTGAACAGCTATTATTGTAATAAACGATCACTTATAAGTCTTAGAATTCTATGAGGAATTAAATGGCTTACCACAAGGTTTAATGATCTATCTGCTGTGCACTTTAGAGGAATCAAGTCCAGATGTTTCATATCTCCCAGATGCCCCTGAAGAAATTAGTAGTAAATATCACAAGGAATGTGTTCATTTGTTAGCAGGATGTTTATTGCATTAATTAGACATTAGCAAATGAAGTTGCTGTTGTTTAAGACTCCTTATTGGCTCTCACTAAATTGCTGTGAGTGAACAATTACACATAATCGATCACAAAGTAAATGATTCATGGATGATGAATAGGCTGTAGACTGATAGGACTGGATTCCAGAACTTTGGATACTCAATTGAAATTGATAAAAGCTGATAACAAACCCATATATCCTCATCTATTTTCCCTTTGCCAATATGGAGATTGTAATTAGGCTCTGGTAATAACTTCCAATCTCCCATTTAATCAATATTTTAGCAAAAAGAGATTAAGTCTAATGAGAGCTAGCAAATACAGCAAAAAGCAATTGAATCTTCTTATTGCAGTTTCCATAGAAACACATGTTTCTCTTAGGGATTGTACCAGAAGGGGTCTATCAAAAAAGGTGCAACAATTATAGGTGATCTATTTTTTCCAAATATGCTAATATTCTGGAAAGGAATCAGAAGCCCATCTTTATATTACATAATGGCACTCCTTAATAAACGTGACAGGAAAGAAGTTTTCTTCACAGGATATGGTAAGGTATAAGGTCATATAACTGTATCTTACTACCTTAAAAAAGAAAACCCTAACTAGCCCTTTATTTTGCAATGTGAGAAACATAGAAATGTAGTATTAGTAGAAAAATATAAGAAATGTTCATTAATTTGACTCAAGCTATCTGCCTCCAGTCAAGTGTAAGGGCTTTGTGTAAGGGTGCCTACCTACACAAAACAGATTCAATTAGGAGCTACAGAAGTGAGGACTGGGTAGTTTAGTTCTTGGGAAATAGCACAGATGAAGCAGTTTCTCAAAGGAACTGTTCCCTTGAGATGTCAACTTGGTCTCGTGGTGCTACTATGCTCCCTATTCCACACCCGTTCCAGGGTGGAGTACTGATTTTATGTGTATGTGGGCAGAATCTCAGGCAAAGCCTCTTTGCTTCCACTGACAGAGAAGATCTATGTATAGCTTTAATGAACTACTGAAGTTCCTTATTTATTAAGAGCACTTGCAATTTAATTTAAAGTCAATTAAAACCGTATATCTCCTTACCCTTCTTAGTGCATAAGGAAGATGTCAAATTCCTTCACTAAGCCCATAGGCTAATCACCATTTCATTTCTGTCTCAGCCGTCCAGGTCTTCTGAATGCCAGTGACCCCAATTATCCATGGCTTGCTGACTCATGGCCAGCCACGAGTTTGCCAGTAAACAATAGCAATAGTGGCCCAAATGAAATTGGAAATTTTGGGCGTGGAGGTAAGTTGTGTGTTTTAAAATAATATTTTTTATTATTGGGGTGTCTATTTTTAGTTTGGTGTTCTGGAATTTTTATTTTAGGTTAGTTTTCTTCTAAACATCTTATATTTTTGTTTTGCATATGGGTTAAAAAAAATATGTGGTTACAAAGACACATGGGCAAGCTAGAGGGAAGTTTGTATAGTTCAGTTTTCTTCCTCCACAGTGTGGGCCCCAGGGGTCGAGCTCAAGTCATCAACCTTGGTGGAAGGGCCAATACCCACTGAGCCATCTTGCTGACCTCAGAATTTTAAAATAACACATAATAAATGTCTTCTTTTAGGCCTGGGTGGGTGACTCAGTGGGAAAAAAATGACTTAAGGTCTTTCAGAGGACTCATTTGGTTATCAGTACTCAAACTAGGCAACTCACAACTATCTGTGACTCCAACTCTATAGGTCCAACGTCTTTTTCTGGAGGCCAACGACACCTGCGCTCACACATGCTCAGACACACACATACACATAATTAAAAAAATATTTTAAAGAGTAATTTAAAGACACAAAACAATCCTACAACAGTTTGATTAAAAATGGAGTTATTTATTTGGAGGGTAGAAAACTTACAAACACCATCCTACACCACAGTCCTCTTATTGCAAACAGGAAACAGAGAGTCTAGCAGTCAGAATAGGAGCCGGAAGAGAGAGAGAGAGAGAGAGAGAGAGAGAGAGAGAGAGAGACAGAGACAGAGAGAGAGAGGAGTGCTGCCGCTTTTTAAAATGAATGAAACCACGCCCCAGTGGGCTGGTCTCTTAAAGGCTATTGGCTGAAGGAGCAGAAGGAGCTCCTGCAGCAGTAGTTTCTTTTGTCAGTAAGACCAGAAAAACATAGCAAAAGTGGTGCTCTTCGCTGGGCAGTGGTGGCGCACACCTTTAATCCCAGCACTCAGGAGGCAGAGGCAGGAGGATCTTTGTGAGTTCGAGACCCGCCTGGTCTACAAGAGCTCGTTCCAGTGCAGGTTCCAAAGCCACAGAGAAACCCTGTCTCAAAAAAACCAAACCAAACCAAAACAAAACAAAACAAAAAGTGGTGCTCTTTGCTAAAAATTTTAGGAGAAAACTTGGATATCTATATCTCTTTAAGCAAAATTAGGGTTTTAAGGAAATCATTAATAATTGAGAAGAGAAAAATATTGACTGAGCATTCAATTTTCAATGATGCTCCCAAGAATCCTAAAACTAGAAAGTAAGAGCTTCGATATTGTACTACTTGGTTTACCTACTCTGTCCTAATCAGCATATTTTTGTGAAGTACCTCTTGTGTGACTTTCAGTATGGGAGTAATGACAAGCATAAATAATAAACAGAAAGAGGTGGTCCTTATCATCATATAATATATCTATGAAGAGTAGTAGATAACTAAGTAAATAAGACAGGTTTAGAAAGAAACTTCTGAAGTTCTGTGGTCAATAAATGGTACTTACAAATGAAAGGTGTGATCATGCTGAGTAGATACTAATACACTCAAATTGGATGCTACTATTATCTCCATGAGTTTTATGTTCTGCTGTAAACATACACTGCTGTAAACAGCTGTTACTTTCCCCCAAATATGTCTTCTTTGATTAAAGGTAAAAGAAGTAATTCTCTACCGAGAATTGAATGGATGAATATCAAGGTGAAAACTTTTGCTGCATCTCTTTGTTCAATGTGATAGATATATTGAACATTTATCTTTTACATGGCACAAGCATAGACTATCGCCAACATGTAATAGGTACATTAGGTTACAAATGACAATGGCAGGCAAACTGTCTGATTGACTGTTCAGCTTCCAACTCTATATAAAATAGCATGGGAAATGTCTGTTCTTGAACACATCCAAATATCCTCTGCAGCCCACACACAATTCCACAACTTATGTGGTAAAAATAAGTTGGCCAGGAATAGCTGCCTCACAACATGACATGTTCAGTTAATACATACACAAAGAATATTATGACTCAGGCAAGCAACATTAATTTCTGGGATGCCTTATTCCAATGTAACCAAACTATATACATCGAAATTTGCAAAACTTTTCTTTATTGCCACCTAATTTTTGTGAAGAGAAACACTTCACAGATGCTTTCAAGGTCAATTTAAAGGGTTTGCAGTGTTTTCTCTGTCACTTTTCAGTGTTAGAGATTTTAAACATTTACTATTTATGTAGGAAAATGGATATATAGTATTTTCATACTTATTAATTTTTTATAGTTATAAAATAAGTAAAATATTTATAGTTTAAAATTTAAGACAATAAACTTAATCAAGATGAGTAACTTTGGATCTGCATGGAGAAAGCAGGTCAGATCAATTTTTTTTTAGTTTTTTTCTTTAGTTAAAAGAGAAAATTACATTTACTCCCCTTGTCCCAGGCCCTCCTGCTCCCCCACTACCCCTACTCCCTCCCCCTGCTTCCTTAAGAGGTACCCTGCCCTGTGGGGAGCCAAAGGCCCTCCCACCTCCATCCCAGCCTAAGAAGGTGTGCATCCATATAGACTAGGTTCCCAAAAAGCCAATACATGCAGAAGAGATAGGTCCCAGTGCCATTATCATTGGTTTCTCAGTCAGTCCCCATTGGCAGCCACATTCAGAGAGTCCGGTTTGGTCATATGCTCATTCAGTCTTGGTCCAGCTGGATTTGATGAGCTCCCAATAGATCGAGCACACTGTCTCTGTTGGTGGGCCAGTCCCTCATGGTCCTGACTTCCTTGCTCATCTTTTTCTCCCTCCTGCTCTTCCACTGGACCTAGGTAGCTCGATCCCTTGTTCTGATGTGAATGTGGGTCTCTGACTCTATCTCCATCCATCAGGCAAAATTTCGATGGTGATAATCAAGATATTCATCAATGTGAGATACCAGGTGTCCACAGGTCAGATCAATTTTTAAAGCTTCAAGTGTGTTTTATCTACACTATGCTGTTCTTTCCATGTGGATTTACATGTATGACCATATAATTATAGTCATTTACAAGAATTATTACAGGCATTAAGATTTTCCCATTAATAATGTGATGCCAAAACATGTTTAAATAAAGATGAAAGAGAAATTCAAATAATAAAGTGACTCACTAGCAAAGAATTTTAGTTTTTGTCAAGATAAAAATAAAAAAAAATATTAGGTCATTTAATTAACAAGTGTTTTTTTCTCTTCATGTCATCGGATTGTGGAATTATCGAAATGAAGACATAAATCTCAAAGAAAAAAGCTTTTCCACAAGTAACTAAAGATTCATTGAAGAAGAGAGTCATTCACACAAATAATGAAGTAAAATCTGAATAGATTCATAAATATAAGCACAACTAAGATGTTCTAAACTGCATTCATTATGAATGCAAACTACGGGATAGTAGTCCTTCAAAACTCAGATTTCAAATATTAACAGGAACCATACAGTCTAAAGCATTCAGGAGAGGCTGTTGGGAACCAGGGAAAATGAAAAATTGGAAACTCAACCTCCGTATGATGATGCCCCTTCCGATGCAACCTGTTGCGATCGAGCTGGCACAGAGGTCCAAACCATCTGATAGTACTAGACTTCCTTCCACATACAAATATTCACGAGTAATCTTCTAATCTTTAAAATTAGGATATAATTCTACTTATTATTGAATATATGATAGTGATGAAATGATATTTGAAGACTATGCAGCTGCTAAAATCAATATAGGTACGGTTTCACTTGTAGACTGACTATAACTTATCCTAGAAGGGAGAAATTCTGTGCCCAAAGTCATAGTCAGTGTAGTAGTAGAGTAATGTTACCTGTGGTATCATTTTTCATTACTCTTTCACCCTTTCTTACCCTTTGGACACCAAACAAACAAACCAAAAATTATTTCAAGAGTTTACAAATAAACTGTCCTTTAACCTAAATCTGTAACATTTGTGAATTATAGGTTCAAGGTAAGTCAATGTTGGTGAGACATTCTAATTAACTAATGTTCATGAATGAATTGCAGGCTAGAGAAGGAAGAAAAAATTCTGAAAACTTCTTCATGGGGATATTTTCACTAACTAGTATTATCAAACATAAAGAGTTTAAGAGTAAAAGAATGCTAACATTTAAATGTTAATTAGTTTGCAGTTAAATCAAGAACGATAAGAAAGTAGCACAATTCTGAAATCTGAAAAATGTTTTCACTTGTTCGTACAACCCAGTGAAATGTTATAATCTTGAATATAGTTAACAACCACACTGGTCTTCATTTAAGATACTTACTTCAGAAAATAAAATATACTTTAACATAAAGAGATTGGAGGCGTTGGGGACTCAGAACCTTTTGAAACTGCAAATTTTTTTTGGTGTACAAAATTATCAATTTTATGTTACAAAGACAAATTCTCTAGCTATCATAATTTTAAAAAGCAAATCTAATTTTTAAAATCTCCATTTCAAGTACTGGTGAGAGTCATCAAGTCTAAGTTTTGAGACAGTTGAGCCAGGCAGTGGTGATGCACGCCTTTAATCCCAGCATTCGAGAGCCAGAGGCAGGTGGATCTCTGTGAGTTCGAGGTCAGCCTGATCTACATGAGCTAGTTCCAGGAAAGGCTCTGAAGCTACAGAGAAATCCTGTCTCAAAAAACCAAAAAGAAAAACAAAACAAAGACAGTCGAAAAGTTGATATAATGAACAAATCAAGTCATAAAATGTCTTAAAGAATTAGGGATCTTTGTGAGTTCGAGACCAGCCTGGTCTACAAGAGCTAGTTCCAGGACAGCTCCAAAATCACAGAGAAACAGAGAAACCCTGTCTCAAAAAAACAAAAAACAAAAAAAAAAAAAAGAAAGAAAGAAAAAAGAATTAGGGTCCAAGGTTTGTAGAGCACGGGTATTGTGGGAGGGGCTCTACAATCAGATTGATATTAATTCTAAATGTCTAAACCCAGTGTTAGCAGAATCACCAGTTCTCTTTGATTTGAAGAGAGAAAACAAGCTCAGGAGGGAGGGAAGCGGGTCTGGTTTAGAAAGCATCAGTTCACATCCCCAAATGATAAATGGGCTGGTTGATGTTCATTGTTATTCCTAAAGTTTAATTTACCTCTTGTTGTTGTGCAGTGTGAAATAATTTCTGATTCTCAGAGCTGATAGCACAAATTAAACCCACTGATCACCAAGACTGATTTTTTTTGAGTTAAATCCTCTGCTTTGTGAAAGTCACTTGTTCTTGAAAGTTTCCCTTTGTTATTTCACCAAAAAGAAGTCCGTTTTCTTTCAGTTATCCTCCACTTCCAACACTGAAATAAAGAAAAATAGTTAAAACTCAAGAAGAAAAAACTCTATTTCATAGTGAGGATAGTAAGACTTCGAGTCATTTTTAACTGTACCACAGCTATGCGTTTAGCCTTTGGTGCTGAAGTGGAAAGAGATGTTTTCGTCTCTCATTTGTATATTCCCTCTTAGCAACACTCCTGTAAAAGGCTAACAGTTTCTTTGCCTTTAAAACCAAGAGAACAAAGCCGGGCGGTGGTGGCACACACCTTTAATCCCAGCACTAAGGAGGCAGAGACAGGTGGATCCTTGTGAGTTCGAGACCAGCCTGGTCTACAAGAGCTAGTTCCAGGACAGGCTCCAAAGCCACAGAGAAACCCTGTCTCGAAAAACAAAAAAACAAAACAAAACGAAACAAAAAAACCAAGTGAACAACTGAGAATGTTTTCCAGTAGTGGCACATCTCAAGTTCCTAATTCATGCTCGAAGCCAATGGGGAAGAGCTGTAGTGAGCAGCAAGACGTGAAGGAAGTGGGTTGAGCCTGCCTGTCACTGGGGTTGATGGTCTGACAAGCGTTGTATATCATCTCCCCTTCATTGGCTCATGAAACCCATCTCTGCCGCGATGCAGACACGCAGTGTGACACATTTATTTTTCATCTTCAGTCCTGAGAGTTTGGGTTCCTGTGCATCATTAAATAGTTTCATTTCCCTATATTCATTGCAGAGGTGCTGCCGCCAGTCCCAGGCCAAGGGGATAAAACAGCAACGATGCTTTCAGATGGAGCCATTTATAGCAGCATTGACTTCACTACCAAAACCACTTACAATAGTTCCAGCCAAATAACACAGGCCACCCCGTATGCCACTACCCAGATCCTGCATTCCAACAGCATCCACGAACTGGCAGTTGATCTTCCTGATCCACAGTGGAAAAGCTCCATTCAGCAAAAGACAGACCTGATGGGCTTTGGTTATTCACTACCTGATCAGAACAAAGGTAACAATGGTGAGTCAGTTTCTTCTATCTTGAGAATTTAACTTCACATCATTTATGCATGATATAGAAATCTGTATCTGTTGTTTAATGTTCAATTTAGCGATCCATTCCAAGGTTTATTACCTAAACTCAAATATTCTCCTGGCATGTATGTATCCAGCACCTTAAATAATCACTACCACTGCCACCACCACTGCTGAATTCACCATCACACACCAACACCAACTGGTTTCATTCTTTTAGCATTTTTCAATATAATAACCAGCAATCCATCTCTACTTCCATTAGGAAAGGGTAGATAAAGCATTCCTCTGCTCTCCCACAACATCTGCTTCTGAGTTGCTAACTGCATGTTCTGCATGGGCTTGTGCTGTGAACTAATCCCATGATGCCACTATGACCTCTGCCCTTTAACCCTTAGCCTTACTTTACATCCCTGACTACCGATTGGCTGAGGGATTGTCTAATAGAATGCCACACAACCAGTCACAGGATTTCAGCACCACCAGCTCCCACAACAGCTCAGAAAGGAGTGGCAGTCTCTCAGGTTGGTCCGATCACAGTAAGGAGAAATATTTGTTTGTCAAGAGCATATGACCTGTGTTTCTAGCTGCCATTTAAGAACTATTTAATCACGACCCAGTAGCAGCCAGCAGCCATTTATCTACCAGATGACAGTTGTTGACCATAGTGAAGTTATACTTTGATTGGGGGAGGAGGAGGGATAAAGGCACTGTCACCCCTTCATGAACTGTGAGATGGTGTACATGAAGAAAAGTAGAGCTGTCTTCATAAGGACTGCTCTTGAAGATGTGTTTTGTCTGTCCTGGGTCCTATTTATGAGTCAGGAGAACTTTATAATGGAAAGGTTATACACGATATTCAGTTCCAGGTCATTGATTCTATAAAATACATATGATGGAATTATTTTGGAGCCTTATATTAATGATTAAGCAATGCAGCCTCATAATTTTGTCTTGGTTTTCTAAAATATCACATGAGAGGCTAATTATCTGTCTAATCAGGTGAAATATGAAAAATTAGCATCGGAGATTATTAACAATTTAAAAGCTATGCATATAATATTTTATGTGGCTTCTTATTTTTATACTTTAAATTTGTACATGTATTTGAATGAAATGAGATGAACTAATTCTAATGCAGACATAACACAACACATAGGCCGGAATATATTTTATTACCGTGAAATGCATTTCTATCCTAACATGCAACAGTGACAGTTACACCACGGGGATTCTTGCCTGTAATACAAAAATTTTGTGGTAGACATAAGTTACCTTGCCATTGTATTCACACCATTTGAGTGTTGACTTCACGTCTTTATTTCTAATTGATCATGCCACACAATTTGTTTCATCTTTTCAGATTAATGACATGCCATTTACAACTTCAAGAGCATAAAGAGTTAACTTTCAACACCACTAGGATTACATTTACTAAATTACTTTTCCTCAGGAGATAGAATCCTCTTAGACTGAAATGTTAATGCCCTCTTTTCCCTCCAAAAGGAGTCATTGCTCTCCCTGCTTATTGGTAGGATTAAACACATTATAGAACAGGAAAAAATTTAAACATCTGTTATGAATTTAAAGTGGCTGAATAATACAGGGGAACTTTAGGAATGACCTTATATGTCATTTTTGCTGTCGTTTCTGTATAATTAGCCTAACAATAGTTCTGTATAATTAAAAAGTAATTTTGCTGAAGCTTCCTTTTTTACTTCATTAAAGATATGTAAATACCAAGCAATGTATATAAGGAACACGGCATATCATAAAACATGGAGTCTTTAGACATGCAAGTCAACAACTATTTGGTATAGATCCATTGTCATGAGTTTTTAAAAGTTATTTTTGAAAGAATTCTAAGCAGTAGTGCTTGCTGCATTGTTGAGCCCAGTAAAATCCCAGACGACGTGTATGTACAGATCTAGGAGTTATAATGAATACTTCATCTACATTTGAATGCTAAATTACTTCAATCGGTGATAGAAAGAATTTTCAGTAGCTGAGATTTTAAAATGATTGTTCCTTTTTAAGTTTTCTGTTCTGTTTAAACTCAAGTGGAGTTCATTATTTCTGTTCTGCTTCATAAGGATGTTTCCTAGTGCTCAGATGTAAGACTAAGCTGCCCTATGGCTAGCTAATCCAACCATAGTATAGCATTCGTAAATGATCAATTCACATTGATACTGATAATGTTTTAAAAATCCCCCAAATTAAGAAACTTACAATTCTGATTTATTTAAGTGAATACATTTCATTCTTTAAAATATTTTACAATATATTCCTTTTAGAAGCTCAAAAGCTTCTGTTAAAAGTTTAATTATTAAAAATTAAAACAACTATTTTTAATTGTCACAGAAATAATAATCATATATAACACATATATGAAAAATTACTCATTATGATTTAATGTACCAACTTTTAAAAAGAATATACATTCAATTTTATTATATATATGTATGTATATATATGTATGTGTGTCCATACACACATACATGAGATATATTTGGGGGTAGTGATGAAGTCAAAGCCAGGACCTCATGCTTGCTAGGCAACGATTACTTACTTCGTTCCCCATCTCCATGCATTTATTTCTAACATAAATTGTTTTCATAGTTTTCCTTTCATATAGTTCATTTATTAGATAAATATAATCTAAACACAGTTTGACTTTGAGAGGTCAAATATTTGGGCAAAGCCTCAAAAACACATTGCAGGAAGTTCTCACTTAAAACGGTGAAGCTTTTGGTTGTAGGTTGCAGCAAGAGATGCTTCATTTCACTGAGGATTAAGGTCTCAGAATCAGAATTTATCTAGTAGGTCAAGTACTATGTACCCCACTGTCATAGAAGCTCACCACTTAGCATGTAGCTAACACACACAGCCATGCTGGGGAGGACTCCTCTCCTGATTATTCAAATGAGAAAAGAGATATTGTACTTCCTAGAAGAGGGGAAACAGACATTTGGTGGAAGGTTCTGAGAAATTCCCCCAAGCATCAGGTGTTTCCAAAACACAAATTGTAAAGAGGCTGAATTGCTTTCTTGATTTTTAGTAAGGATTTCAACTTGGGTTTATATAAGGACTGAAGTTGGTTTAGACACTATGCAAACAGGTGGCATTTACCTGGTGAACTCAGATTTCTATGTGAATGAGAGAGTTAACACTGAGCAGTCAGTTAGAATCACAGAATCTCAGAATTTGTTTAATTCAGAAACTCAGGCTGTTTCTGGCATATTCACTGAGCCTGGAAAATTGGAGACTTTCAAAGGTGGCTAGAAAATGGATTTATTTTATAATGAAAGAGGAGTTGGAAGAGAGCAACAATGACTGACATTCTGCCCTTAATATTTTACATACAATGTCTTTTTATTTCTTTTTTTATTACAAGAAAAATTTACATTTACTCCCCTAGTTCCAGGCCCTCCC
>JAQHUG010000155.1:625351-664989 GCA_028555095.1 Dicrostonyx torquatus | reverse complement strand
AAAGCATTTGTGCTACTATGTTCATAGCAGCATTATTTGTAATAGCCAGAACCTGGAAACAATCTAGGTGTTGGGAGTATTTTTATAGACTTTGTAGGTTGCTGCATAAGACATTAAGAGTGTAATGCTTAAATAAAATGTGCAATAGTACTAATTGCAATTAGTAACTAGAGACTGTATTTTCACTATTAATGTTAATCCCAGCCAGGACTCTCTACTGACTGTCTTTTGTCCTCATACCCACTGTCACTGCCTTGCTTTCATCCCCATTTATTTTCATATGGGCCATTTTGTTAGAACATTACAAACAGTATCCACCTGAACCAAGCGAATCTTATAAAATGAGAAGTAAACCATTAAGCGGAGCTGGATGTGTGAAATGTACAGTCACCTGCTCCTTCCTCTTCTCTCCTGGGTAGCTGCACTAAACCTTTCTAGTCATCCCTCTGAAGTGGATTCAGAAGTGAATACCAGGAGGTGATGAGCAGTTCTCTACATGATATGAACTACATCCTGACTTGACTTCCTTTATTCATTTTTGTTAGCCTCTTTGGGATATTTTTTCCCATTTTTTAATTTTTTTTTCTCCTATTGGTAGAAACAAAATTGAATACATAAACTTTTTTCTGCCTTCCTTGTCCTGGAAGGGTGATCAAGTACATTCCTTGTAGTTCCAATTATCTTTGCCGAGAATCCTGGGGATTATTGATGATAGTATCCACCCTAATTTAATGAAAGGTTAATAAAATTGATTTTAGTAACTTAGCACACTATGTAATTTGTTTACCTAGTTTTACATTTTTTCATGATATCAAAGTTTTTAAATACCCTTTCCTTTACTCAGTATTACTTGAATAATAAAAACGAATCAAGTTTAATTTACTCTAATGCTTTTCTCTTTACCATTACAAATGATGCATATAGCACATGCTTATCTTTCTTATTCTACTCATGCTATATTCTAAATTTCTATGTCACTGTCTAAAGAATTATCTATTACTCAACAAGTAGGAATACTTTTGTTACGAATGGGCTATTACTATTTGAAATATTTAGTATATAGTACTTCATAGAATAGCTTTGGCAACATGCCATTATAATTATTAAAAATACACTATTAATTTCTCCTAAAAATATGAATTTTGAACAAACTTTTCAGGGTAAAGTTGACTTTAACTATTGGTAAAGGCTAACAGCAATCATGGTCTATACTGAAAATGAGCAATTATTTTATTAGGTTCTAAATATGTATTTCTTACCTTAATAATGTAGCACTCAAACTCAAATAAATAAGTCATGTAAAAATTTAAGCTTTATTTTAGTAAATTTTTTTCATGTCAATAAATATGATTTTGGCCTGCTATAAGAGAGCTCAATCTCCTTGAAGTAAGGATACTATAAACATATGAAAAGCTAAATATTAAACTGAACAAGTAAAAGGATCAACATTGGAAATCTAAAATCCATTTTCAAATCAATGTTCAATAAGATTGCCAGTACAAATTATATAATATAGTATTCTAGCACGTTAGTCTTGTCAGTAAGTTTTACAAAAGTTATGTGAGTTAGAATTGAAGTTAAAGATGTATAAGATTAGAATAGAGAACCTGGAGAGGGAAACTCTCCAGGCTTTTTTATTTAAAATAAATTTCTACATAATAAATACATATTTTGAAATGAATTTGTTTCTACAGCCAAGGGTACCAAGCTACAAAATTGTAAAGAAGAAAGGAAACAAAGCCATTTAGTTTCAGCGTGAGATTCCTGCTGACAAACTGTGTACTCTGTCTAGAAAATACATTGAAGCTTAACTATGTTAAACGAACATAATAGAATGAAGAGAAGTAAATGGTTCTCTTTTACTGTTCTGATGTCTCCATAGATAAATTTGTAAATAGTCAGTAGGATTGATTAGCTTTGAAAACCTTAAAGCATTAAATACAACAAAGGATGCTGACTGCAGACTTTAGAACAATAGAACTCTTTCATCAAATGAAAACTGTGATCTCCATAAAACAAATTAAAATGACAATGTGCTAGAAAATGCATTTTTTCAGTACAGATTGGCACACATTATACAGTTAGTAAATAGGATTCAGATTTAGCCCATAGCATTTTTTTATTTTTGGAGAGATAACACACTGAAATGTGTCTGCTGCTCACAATAGTATAAAAGACATGTAGAGACGGCCATCCCTTCCAAACCATACATGCTGCTAATGTGGGGTTTTCAGCTTTATGCTCACAGAAGCAGAAGGGTAGGTATTAATGTAGCCTCCGCAAGGCAAAAGCAAGTGGACATGGATACAGAATCAAAGATCTCAAAGGTAAAACTAACTTTGAGTAGAGAATATTTGGTTTATGGTAATAAGATTTTAGAGAACCATGGAGTCTGGAATTCCAAACTCGCTATAAGTGATGAGGTCCTATGTAATCGGCATATTCCTTGCTCTCCTCACTTATGGCCAATATATTTCTCTCTTTATCTCCTTTGGGAACTGAGTTCTCCACTACCTACCTCTGGGCTTGCACATATGTAACATAACATATTCCTGCTGCTATTGGCCAACAGAGCTTTGACAGTCCCCAGACAGTTTGAGCTCTCCAGGGATCTATTCCTCCAGGTATCTATTGTCAGTTGCTTGTTAGTCTCATCAGCTGATTCTTCTATGTAGAGGTATCCTTCCATACTCGTATCTTCCTGATATCCCTACCAACTTCCTCCCTTCCTCTTACAATGTTCTACCCCACTTCTTCCATGTTGTCTTAGTTGATGTTGTATTGCCTTGAAGAGACACTACGATCCCAGCAACTCTTATGTAGGAACACATTGAATTGGGGCTGACTTACAGTTCAGAGGTTAAGTCACTTATCAGCATGGTGAGAAACATGATGTTAAGCAGGCATACACGGTATTAGAGAAGTATCTCAGAATTCTATATCCAGATTGGAAGCAATAAAGAGACTGGGTCTGACTTCAACATTTTGAAACCTCAAAGCCCACCTAAAGTGACACACTTCTTCCAGCAAGGCCACACCAACTAAAAGTGCCATTACCTGGTGACCAAGTATTCAGATCTATGAGTCTATGGAAGCCAGTCTTATCCACATGTCTTTCTGCTTTATTTTTTTCTTTGTGACCCACTGGGTTTAACCAGAATTATGAACATGGGCATGGGGTGACTCTTTCCATTAGTACATGATTAACTCCCCAGTGGCTACATCACAGAAGACATTAACTTCCTTTCTTCTAGCAGTCATAGCTCCCCTGTGCCAAGCATGGCTCGATGAGCCTCTCTCCCATCTAAACTATCATTACTGATTTAGCATTTTTGGGAGAACAACTTTTGAAAAGTCTTTTCTTTAAATATTAAGATATTTATTCGTTTGGTGAAAATGCTAGAACTATGGATTTGGTGTAAATAGAACTGTTATTGATTTAGAATTTACTATATTAGTATCCTATATTCTTGATTCAGCATGCCTCATAAAATTGTTTTGATATGCTACCTACATCTTCAAAATAAACTTTATAAACCAAAAATGTATAAAAGGATGGATTTCGTGCCAATTAATTTTACTGAAATTAGATATTTACTTCTTTTTCAAGATATTTGGAACTTCTGATATAAGGGTAATGTGAGTTTCTATTGATAAACTACATGAAATTTTTGATGATTATTGAGAGTTTCATCATCAAGCTTTGATGAAAGGTATATTATATGGAATAATAAATTTCCATAGGTCTAGAGGAGTAAATAAAATTCCTGCACATATGTTAGATGATCAATCAGCATTTTTGGAACATTCTGTTTGAGCACAAAGATACACAAGAAAAGGGAGTGGATACATCTCCATGCATTGGCTTTATTAATATCTTTAATTAATAATTTGGGGTTTCCACATGAGTAACATTGGAGGAAAGTTATTGCTATTTGTAGCTGTGTGGTAACAATTAGCTAAGAAGGTCTTTTAAGAATAGGTTGAGATATTTTGAGATAATATAGATAATTTGAAATACAATAATAAGATTATTTACTATAAATGTGATAAGGAAGACACCATTTGGTTGTTATTTATTGCTAGTATAATTGTGAAATTATGTGTGTGTATGTGTCAGTGAACATATTTTCTTATTTAATTTCAGCTATGACAGTGACAGCTGGTGCCCACCTTTACCGGTGCAAACATACTTGCACCAGGGTATGGAAGATGAACTGGAGGAAGATGATGATAGGGTCCCAACACCTCCTGTTCGTGGTGTGGCCTCTTCACCTGCTATCTCATTTGGACAGCAGTCCACTGCCACTCTTACTCCATCCCCAAGGGAAGAGATGCAACCCATGCTGCAAGCTCACTTGGATGAGTTAACAAGGGCCTATCAGTTTGATATAGCAAAACAAACATGGTAAATATCCTCAGTAAGCAACAGGCCCTATACTTTATACATATGTAAATGTTCTTGGATGTATATTAAGCAGAGATGCTCATAAACATGTGTGGGTGGGATGAAAAATGATTTAGAATATGTGTTAGCCGTCTGTATAACTAAACTGGTGACAGAAATTTAAATAATCTGACCAACATCACAAAGCTGGTTAGGGAAGTGAATGAAGCAGGGATTCAGAATGAAGTGCAACACCAGAATCCTTTCTCATTCACAAACCAGCTCCAATTAGTTTATCCTTGAACTTGCTTTTAATGCCACAATAAAGGACTCCTTTCAAATTCTTTAAAGTGCCTGTGATTAATTCTGTATGTGGTTG
This sequence comes from Dicrostonyx torquatus, assembly GCA_028555095.1. NCBI lineage: Eukaryota > Metazoa > Chordata > Mammalia > Rodentia > Cricetidae > Dicrostonyx > Dicrostonyx torquatus. Next base: position 660,223 of record JAQHUG010000155.1, on the reverse strand, counting down.
TGAATATGTAAATGCATGCTTCTGAAAATTACTATGGACAGTGTCAGTTATTAAAAGACCCTGTTTGGACCAAATTAAGTGGGTTAGAAAATAAAAATAATAACAATAAATGCCTCAACAGAAACTCGAGAACACAATACAATTTTTTCTAATAAGACTGCAAATTCACAAATCACAGATAGAAGACTGTTAGGTATTTTGTGAAAATATGGTAGTAATAGAATTAGGATCAAACATCATGGTTTTTAAAGAATTTTAATTTTTTACACTAATTTACATGTCAGTATATATGACCTATCAAAAATTATCTTCTGTTAATTTACACAATTTGACTTGAAGTCAAATGAAAGGCTTTCCATTCTTGGCTAGTTCTACCTACTGAGATGTATTCATGGTGAACTATTCGTCATTTTTGGTATTTATGCACTGCTTCTTAATAAAATACAGCCAAGATACCAAATAGGGAAAAACATTCCATGCTATCCCAAACATGTTCTTTGCAGAGGAGCAGAAGGCATTTATTTTTTTCACAATCAGCAAATGTATTCTCCATAGTCAAACATGCTTCTCCATAAACCATAATTTTTCACATAAAGTTCCTTTGTAGAAAATACAACTAAGTTTAATACAACTGTATGAAGAGACATAGGATTTTCTTATGTTTCCTCATTAAGTCATGCTACATGTCACTTATGCTTTAAACTCAACTCTGATTCATATTAGAATCACCTGAACAAATGTAATATACCATAATACCTAGATCTTACCTCCAAGTGGATTCTTATTGCTTAGTATAGGATTGCAAGGAGGAGGGGCAAAGTTAGGTCCACTTCCATGAAGATAGATGGGTCTTATCAGATGTATGACCTGGGGAAATTTGTCATAAATATGTATACTTCCCCCATGTGTACAATAATAATAATGATAATAGTTAGCTTCCATATGAATTTTAAAGGGCACCCTCCCAAAGTACCCTAAATTATGGCTAGATAAATTTTCACAGAGTTCCAAGATCACTCTGAAGTTTTAGAACATGCCAAAGGAGTTTTAAGAATTCACTGGATCTTCTATAAAACAGTTACAGATTACTCTCATAAAACACAATAGATTAAAATAAGCCAAAGGAAGAGATGTGGTACAAAATTCTGATGAATTCCAAAGGCAGAGATCTTCCATTGGAGTTCCAGGTAGCACTGTTTACCCAGCATTAGCACAATGTAGGGAGTATTACCAAGCCAGAGCAGAGCTGAAAATATGGCCTTAGGTCTATTAAAGTTGACTGCTTTCATGATTGACCTCAGTAGTCAGCCCACTGAGAGATGAAGTTGTTACTTTGTGACCTGAAGCCCTATGATAACTTGTCCTGTGAAATATTGTGCAAACCATGGTTTCCAAGTCGACAGGTCCTTATACCAGAAAGAACATATTATCAGAGTCGAGATTACCTCCAAATATTAAACATTTTTTTAGTTAAGGTGAAGCTATCTACCATGCTTCATTTTTTTAAGATTTCAATGTGTTTGCATTTCTTATGTTCCTTAACCTGTCTATATTTTAATTTCTAATGTTCAGAAGGCGTTGGACTTTTACCTGAGTTGGGTACTGCTATCTTTTCACACTTAAAATCCCCCATTGAGTAATTGCTTCATAAGTATGTCCCAAATGGGTGAATGAGCTATGTAATTTCCATATCTCCAATCTTAGCATACACTAGACCTTATTTCTTTAGAATGTTCACCTTGAGAATGGTCCTACACAGTCGACCAGTATTCTGAATACCACAGTTAACTTTCACACAAGGGTTGTAATTCATCCTTTACCCAAAAAATACCTCGCTTGCTCTTGTTTAAGATTACACATCTCATTCACAGAACTTTAAAGATAAAGGATCCCAGCTGCACCTTCGGGGATGTTACTCATACTGACTGATGGAATGTACAAAACACTTCCTATTACCAGAAGATAGTTATAAATCTTGCACACCATAATCTCATATTTCAAATTACCCTCTAATTCTGTTTAAATTATTGAATATATTTTTCATCTCTTCTCAATTTTTCCCATCAACACATGCCAGCAGCTATATAGAATTACATTGTTGGTCTGTTTTTTTCCTCACCCACCCCGAAATCTACATCATTGCAGTGAAATGGACCACATATGTTATACTGCTTGATATCCTCCTGTTTGTCATGTAACTCCCTTTCCTCTTTACAAACTGAATGTGACACACGTACAGCAATGTGGGTTTGTCAAAGCACAATATTCCGTCTAAGTGAGCTTATTAAAACTTGCTTTTCCTTCCTCACTATAGATTAGTGGGTCGTGATGAGTGCCAAGGGATGCATGCTGCCTGAAACACCTGCTCCATAACATTAGCGATTAAATCTGGCTACACATGTCCAGAACTAACATTCTTGAGGGTTTACCATTGAAGGACATTATAAATTCACAGATGAAAATCACAGAAGAATATTAAGCACATTTTAGAACAGGAAACATTTTCTCAAAAGACTAAAATGAGAGCAAACATAACTCTTCACCTTTTTAAAAGCCAGAGGCAAAAATGCAGTCTACTTATTTGTGATGACTCTTACATGGGAGGGGCCTTTTGAATACTTCTGTAAGAAAACAAGAAAAAAATATTCAGACATAGAACACGCCCACTCTTTGTTGACACTTGCAAGTAGTCATGAGTTACTTGAAACTGAGCATTTTGTAAGTTAGAAGGAATTATTTAATAATCTCACAGCACAGCCAGTGCACCGCAGAGCCCAGATCCACATTTTTGTTAATCACAAAATGAGAGCCAAGTCACTCGGGCTTTCTTTAAATATTTTCTAATAAACAAATGGCCGTGCATGTTCTGTTAATTTTGTAATGTTGGGATTAGACGTATTTACTCATTACTAAGAAGTTATTGAACACGCCTTATGTTATAAATTTCACCCCCTTTAAGATTTGGTTCTTGTGATACATTGCAAATACCTAGAGAGCACAAAGTATTTGTGTCTAATCTATCCTGGGATAACGGAACAGCTGTTCAGCCTGATGTGATGGGAATCATACCAAAACCAATCTTCATAGAGCAGGAAGTGTGCCAGAGGAAGGGCTGGGTGATCAGGACCCCACCTGACAAACTTTCTTCAAACGTGCTTCATAGGTTAAAACAAGTGAGTTAAACTTCAACCCTGACCATGAAACCAAATAGCTATGGTTACGGGGTGGAGGGAGGTAGAAAAAATGATTTGTGATAAATATTTCTATTCTTTTGGAAAATTTTGTCAAAGCAAAAGTTTTTGGTATATATTTTCATCTCTGTGTATCACCTTATAAACATCAAAACCACAGCTTTTGTAGTTTATGTGTTGCGGTTTAGTAAGGCTTGTAGTCATATCGCAGTATCTTTGCTAACATAAAGAATGTGCTATGAGTTAGTAAACATGGAAGGCAGTATGGGTTAGCATAACACACCATTTACCATGAATTATAATTTGGTAGAATGTTAATGAATTGCTTCTTGTCTTCTGTTTCTTTCCATTTAAATTCCAGGCACATTCAAAGCAATACTCCACCTCCACAGCCCCCAGTCCCACCATTAGGTTACGTGTCTGGAGCCTTGATTTCTGATTTGGAAACAGATGTTCCAGATGAGGATGCTGATGATGAAGAGGAACCATTGGACATCCCCAGGCCCCTCAGAGCACTCGACCAGACACCTGGATCCAGTATGGACAATCTAGACAGCTCTGTGGCAGGTAAGAAAACTGATAGAATGGGAATAAGTGACCTATTTGCAATATTAAAATGTATCACAAATCAAATGCTCCCTTATGTAAAATTTATTCAACTCCATCTATTTTTGTAACATTTCAAATATGTTAATGTTAAACACCAATTTCAAAAAGGATTTAGAAATACTTTTGCTTTGCTGCTAAAATGATAAGGAAATTCATGAATTTTAAAAAGCTTTAAAGACATGAAAGAAAACTCAATTATATCCCAGGCTTTTATGAAAAGTTCACTCTGCTGGGGAACCAAGTCTATTATATGAAAAACCTTTACTTTTAGAAATGATATAATTTGTATATCAGGAGCAACATACACAGTGAATGAGATCTTAAAATATGTCTTGATATTTCACTCTGTAAAATCATTGACTGATGAAAATAAGCACGTCTTCAGCATGAGCGTCTCTTAGGTTGCACGTGGTATTATTTCTGGAGTGGAAACATGCATAGCGAGATAAGCAATGCATTTATGCATTTCACAGTGCTGAATCTAATCACCAGTCCTCTGCCAAGAAGTGTAATTGTTCTGACTGTTTATTGCTTAGGCTTCCCTCCCCATTTTTCCTTGTTCGATAAGCAAAGACTTCACTTGGTGCATGCCTGGGATGACTCTAGGCCTGAGAAGCAGCCTATTTCCAACGATTTCAAATGGTCCAGTTAAAATCCCACTTATACACAAAGGAAGTGGCGAGAGCCAAACTTCAGTCTTTCCCTGAGATATCTGTCCCTTGACTCACAAACATGCCCTTTCCTGGATAATGAGGACATAGCTACTCCAAATGTAAATCCAAGCTCTGCATTCACTTGGGTCACCTCGGACCACCTATGTCTATGGTCACTTATGGTCCTTTCAGCCCCAAATGCCTTTTGTCAGTCTCCCTGGATTCCTTGAACTGGGGCTTCTGAATAGAATGAAAAACACTGGTAGACCATGGCATAATAGTACAGAGGACATATCGGAACCTCTGCCTTCCCTTTTTGTGATTCTCAGCATTGAGGCATAGATCTAATTTTCAGTTCATCTCTTCGCCTGGAGGCTGAACTCCTTATGAAGCTAATTAAGATTTTAAAAACACAGTTATATTCCTGGGATTGGAAACATAGATCCAACTGAAAGTGACAGAGCAAAAGTTAAAATTTTTGAATGCTGTGGAGTTGACTTATTATTACACTATTATGTTAAGCCTCTTTCCCTGGATTTCTAGCATAATCTACTTTAGGGCAAATTCTGAATATCTTTGCATACTTCACTAGTAATACCAAATTGTTTCTCATTAAGAATGCAATGCAAGTTCCAGGAATAATGGCAAAAGTCAGCTATAGGCTCTGAAGTTCTGTATTAAATATTATAATGTCAGAAACAATATGTACATCTCTAAGTTAGCAGAACCCCATTTTACCATTTATGTACTCAACTGCTAGGAGCTAGTTAGGGTGTCATATGTGAGGACAGTGTACACTTCTCTAACTAATTCTATGTTCATGCCAGAGAAAACTTTCATTGCTAAGAAAAGAAAGTTTCTACTTGAAAATTCACTGCTTAATTCTTGCTCTATATAAAAAAATTCCTCAGGCCATATACGTATGTATTCCTCTATAATGAATGTGTTCCATGAAAGTACATCTCCTTAAGTGACCTTGTATCTTTCGCCACGCTCCCTAAACAAGAGCTTCCATTGTTTTCTCTTTTCTTCTACCAGAAACTCAGAGGAGAAAGTTTAATCAGAGGTTTAATTTACCTTCTAGGCTGTGTGTGTGGGGGGACAAAAGTTGTATATGAGCATAACAGAGTACTTACTTGTTGTGTATGAGAGGATGAAAGGTGTGTGCATGTAGATTAGATTGTGAGTGCACATGGAGAGCGCATGGGTCATGTAGAGAATATGCATTCACAGGGAGTGTGAGTAAATATATTGAGGGAGTGCACACGTTAGAATGTACATATTCATGGATAGAGAGACTGGGAGTACACAAATTTACATGAGTGAACAAATTGAGTGAGTGTATATAGAAAGAATCTGTGGATGGGTATAGGGAGTGTTCATAAGTAGATTCATTTGTGAACTGGCAAAAGGCCTGCATGCAAGGAGGCTGAAAACATACATGCATTCTGTGGATTTGCCCTGAGGTACATGTATATATTAATCATGATGCCCTCTTCCCAGTGCAAGTGCTACACCCAAATGATGCACAGACATACATTCAGACAAAAACACCTGTAAAAATAAATAAATAAAATTATTATAAAAACAGAATACTACTTTGTAAAGAAGCATGTTAATTCAGAATATATTCAAAACAACAGAAAAAAATTCTGTGGAGTTCCTTAAATTCTGAAATGAACATTCATTTAAACAAAGAGACAGAAGAAGAAATTATCAATGGTTCCAAATTATATTAGCTTAGTGGTAAAGAGCATGTGTTGACAAACACATTGCTTCATAAAATTATTGCCTAAACAAGCATTTATTCTGTATCCCTCACTTATAATCACTAGATTAGGAATTTCTATTAAATAATAATAATGATAATAATAATGATAATGAAGAAGAGGAGGAGGAGGAGGAAGAACCCAAATAAATGCTAACCATTCTTCTGAATGCAGTGGTGGCTAACTTTTGGATGGCCCAGAGATTTAAGAATAATTGTATAACTTTTTTTCTTTTTAAGAGAGGTTTTTACTACGTAGTTCTGCTGTCTTGGAGCATACTGTACAGACCAGGATGACTTCTGCATGCTAGAATTAAAGGTGTGCACTACCATACCCAGACTGGTTACTCAAATTTTAAAAGCATAGCAAGGAAACAAAATATAAACAAAAGATAAGAGGAAAAGAATTCTCAGAGGAACAAAAGAACCCCAAAGACATAAAAAGAATGCATGACTGAGATTTTGAAATCTAAAGTACGGACTACCTAGAACTCAGCACATGTGTCCTGCCCCCATTCTTAGGATTTACCCTAAGTTATAGTTCATTTAACCTTCAATATTCTGATTGCTGATGCTATAATATTATAGGTATGGGCATCAGATCAAGATCAGAAAAGCAGGTTACAGACACTTGATTACCTCAAGTGGTTAAAAAATATATACAAAAATCAGTTTTATGCTAATTAAAATGACTGTAATCCTGGCCCTAGGAATGTCTAACATTTATCTCTGGACTTATTCTATTTTAATATAAAAATGGTTTGTTACCCAACATGAGGTTTATCTCTTCTGTATGTATGTGTATATACACATACATACATACATATACATATATGCATATATATGGATAAATAACTGTTTCTAAAAAAAGAAATCACATAAAGTCATATGGACACATTAATCCTAACGCTTGATCATAATCAGAGTTTTCAGATGTGGCATTTATTTTTCTCATATTTGGTTCTACATTCACTTACAGCAAACTGTCAAATTTTGTCAGCATTTTTAAAGGAGTTATCATTTTTATATTTTTTTGGTAAACTGTGCATCTAACATATCCTGCACATCTGTTTGATTGCCACAAAACACAAAAACAGTTTTAATGTTGCAGTGTGCTCTTGTTGTGGCTTGGGAAAGAAACACCAAAAAGCTTCCATTATCAGAAATAAGCTAGTGAGATATTCACCTAAATGTCAACCCATCATCTTAGAGTACCAGAGGGAGACAGGATTTAGCATTTTCTTCTCAACTCACGTAGTAGAAGACATTTCCTGAATTTAACACAACCATGAAAAGAAAATTATAGGAGAGGGCAGAGAGGGGTGGAAAATGGTGTCCTTAACATATAGTTGAGATTTAAACTGCCTGGTGGCAGAATCAAGGTCAATAATGAGTGCTGTTGATTGGGGTAGAGATTGCCTTGAGAGATGGACCCACAGCACATGGTGACTAAAGGGAAATTCTAGCACTGCTTTCTTTTCTTATTTTGGGAGAGTTTTTGTTTTCTAGAACTCACTCACCAGAACAGTGTGAAAACAAACCATTTGACAGTCTCCATCTCTATTCTGCCTCACAGGTTTTTAGAAAGTTGGCCAATAAAATATCTCACCTGAGGTCTTCCCTCTGCCGCAAAGTTCTTTAAATTTTTTTTAATATAAAGGATCATTTCTGATAAACCACACGTGACAAATTTTTTGCCTTAAGCTACTTCAACAGCATTAGGACCTTAAGACAAATTAGATGCCAAAATTTGACAGATAAAAGGATGGATGTTATATGTATGATTTCTATTTGAGTGAAACAGGTTAACAGATGTCATGCAAACTAAGGAAAATGCTCTCTAATTACTTCTTTTGGTTACACACACACACATAGACACAGACAGACACACACACACACACACACACACACACACACACACTTTCACATACCGAAATAAGTGGTATATTTGTTACATATACAAATCTTTGGAGAATCAAAAGCATTTTCCACGTATTTTTCCATCTTTTTTCTACATCTAGAAAAGGTCAATATTTGCAATGATTTGATCAAAGACAATTATAGCAGAAGATTTGACTTAGCAAGTAGACAAGCTGTGCTATCTAATAGAGTTCCTGGATTAAATATTGGCTAAAAAATGGCTGGCCATAAGTTTTTGTAGCTCATAAAAATGGTAATGCAACAATTAGCAGGGTCGTATAAGAGAGCACAGACTTTACTCCAGCTTAATGGATCTGAGGGTAGCATTTGTCAGCAAGGAAGGATTTAGCATAAATTGACATGTAAATGAATTGACGACTGATCATAAATTAATTTTAGTGCTGAAGATGTAATAGAAACACAGCAAGATGCCACTTTATCATGGCATTTTATGCTCGGTAACATTTAAGCAACTTAATGTCCTATGTGAGATTCTTCTTTATCTGCTGGAATTAATTTCAGGTTTTTTTTTTCCTGGCCTTTCTGAGTTTTTAAGTTGAGGGGTTTGAAAAGATTGAAGCTGTAAACACCCATAAATTTGACTTTGTGGCATAAATTCATTTTTCATTAAATGCTTAAATATGTATTGATTATATTTGTGACTATAATGTGTCAGAGCGGTGGTACTTGCTTGCAATTTGTAAATGTTCTCCATCCAAGTTGTTTTTACCTAGTGTTCTCTAATTTTCACATTTGTGATCACAGATATGAAAGACACAGTTAAGAAAATGACATGCTATTTAATCTACCAATTAATGCTTTTCCTCTCCTTTCTCTCTCTCTCTCTCTCTCTCTCTCTCTCTCTCTCTCTGACACACACACAAACCTTTGCCCTTTGTAATTATTTAAATAAATATTTAAATCTTTCTTAAGGTTTAAGAGATAAAGGGAAACAGTGGCCACTGAGGGTCAAAACCAGTACCTGACAAAAGTATTTTCAGCATTTCACTGAAAGAATTTGAACATACAGTGTGTAGTATGGTAATGAAATATGTCCAAACAGTTTGAACTGCTGCCCATGCATGTCCTTATTAGTGAGCTTACCCCTGGTCCAGTGCAGTGTTTACTAGAAAAATATCAGTGACGGAAAAATCTTACTTTCCTATGGCTCTTGCTCCTACATTGTCAAGGAGGGACGACAACAAACAGCTGTCTCCCATAGACTTTGTTTTGTATCACCAGGCTTCTCAAGGCCTAATGAGGGGGCGTGCCCATGATGTGTATCTCTTCAGCTCTGACGTCGCATATGCAGATCTTTTGCTCCAAAACACAAAAGTAAATAAACCAGAACAACTAAAGTGTTTCTGCTGTCTGATAACCATGTGAAGAAACACTGTCTACGCATTCTTCCAGAGAACGGGCAGTTAATACACCAAGGAAGAACTTTGTAGGGAAACAGGGGAGGTTAAAGGTAGTCTATCTATCATGGTATGGCAAACATAGGCGTGGAGATTCACAGGAAGAACTCATTACTGTAAAGAATTAAACCAAGGTGTTTTGGGAGGAGAGCAAAGAGCTGACTTTCTGTGAGGAGGCTGTGCAGAATGTCACTAGTGATGCTGCTGTGACATGGGCCTTTCTCCTCTGCATTTTATACTATCTGAGACCCATTTGTAGAACCACAGGGCAGGCACAAGCACAACAGACACAAGTACATTGGGTTGCGCATACTGGAGAAAAGATTTGAATAAACAAAATGTTAAACTAAATGTATTAATATGTATGAGTATGACTAAGAGGCAAACCCAAAAATAAAATTGTGACTTGAAGCAAATTCAAATTACCAACATCTTTATGTGGCAAAGCATAACCAACATATAGATATGTATATGTATGTATGTATAGTATGCATCTTATTACATAATATGCATCCACTTATATAATTAAAATCATGTATGTTACCATTTTAGACAATTGCATCATTATCTTCCATGTCTCTAAATAATCAACAATAATTCACTAATATTATAGTTTATTTAGAAAGCAAATAAGTTTACTGAAGTTTCTAGGAATGCTTATAAAGACATTCTTTTGCAAGTAAAATAAGGTAATTGCTGACCATTGTGGCATATGCCTTAAATTTCAGCACTTGCAAGTCAGAAGCCAGCAAATCTGAGTTCAAGGCCAACCTGGTTTACAGAGTGTGTTCCAGGATATCAGGGCTTATAAAGAGAAGCCCTTTCTTGAGAAACAAACAAACTAAAAGATATTATACATCACAAGCACTCATACATAAAATTTATAGCAAAGACTAAAAGTTCCAAATGCATTTTATTCAATATGTCAGTCCTTATTGAATTTCTGATCTTTGATATCTCTGTATAACAAATATGGGAATGAATAACAGGTAGTTTAAAACTCTTCCTCCTAGTGAATGTATATTTAGCAAGTACAATCAAGGGATAGAAGCAATGTACTCTTATATACATAGTATTTAGGCAACCAAGGGGCTGAGACCAATGCTAAAACAAGCCTAAAGGTGAAACATAAAAACGTCAACTAAGGGCTAGTATTTCATTGACACATCAAATACTAGAGGTGGTAGCAATGCTGAAGTATACCGAAGTGGTAGGAGAAAGTGTGTGACTACAGATACTGCAGAGGTAGGCAGCACTCCACACTATAAGGACCCAGGGACTCAGAAGCCTAGCAAGGATGTGGGTGTGATGTTGATAGTCTAGAGATCTTAAAACTGAGATATCAAAGTGGATAAGTTCTTGAGAAAGAAAATGTAGACAACAATAAGGAAGACAAGAGGTACCACAAAGAAACAAGTTAGAGTTGAAAGACAAAATACGAGTAAGAGAAAAAGGCCATGACTATTTTGATATTGAAAACAATAAAAAATAACCTGCAGAAGGGACAAATAAGAGGTTTCAGATTCCATAAGTCTATTCTGAGCTGTGGTTCCACAGTCTGTGGTGACTCCTCACTGAATAGCCTTGGATTTTTTCCTTATCTCCTGTGACATTACACCACACTGCCCTTTGCATCATTTCTTCTTTCATTGTGGTCTATTGGTCCTTCACATTGATCATTAGCCCAGAAATGAATCTTCCACAGGAGGCTGGGATGCTAGTGTTATCTTAGCTTCCTTACAGTGAGCTGCCGCAGGGGATTTATTTGGAATGTAAACAGCTTGTCTCTGTACTTTTGCCACCTAGAGTCCAAACTGCCTTACTCTCTTCTACCTAACACTATTTATCTTCTCAGATTATCCAACATCTTTGCGATTCTGCTTTCTCTGTTTCAAAAGGATGTGCTATGTCACTGACCCTTTCCTTAACATTTCAAGTATTTCAAATGCTTAACTACACTATTGTCTTGAGAAGAGGGAGAAAAAGAAAGAAAGAAAAACACTGATATATTATATATTAGTGCTTAGAATGTTGGCAACAGAGATGGATGGAACAGGTAATAAAGAACTCACAATGAAACTTTAAAGGAGCAGTGAGGAAATGAAATAACCAACTTGCTCATTATACACTGTGTTAAGGCAGATAAAATATCTGATCTATACAACTCACTGGACCACTACATTTGTTTTTAGGTTCAATGGTAAATGGATGGGGCTCTGCATCTGATGAGGATCGTAACTTTTCTAGTCATAGATCTAGTGTAGGTAGCTCCTCAGATGGCTCCATCTTTGCCAGCGGCAGCTTTGCACAAGCATTGGTGGCAGCAGCAGATAAAGCTGGTTTTAGACTGGATGGAACCAGTCTTACAAGAACAGGTTGGTAGACTCCAAGTCAACACTCTTTGCATGAGAGTATCCTGTCCCCTGGACATTGACTTTTCCGTCTATTCTTTCTTCTCAGTGAACCTAACTACAAGCTTTTTAAAATATGCATGAACACAGCTGGATGGGCGCTATGTTACCAGAATCCTCCTTTGATGCTAATATTTAAGAGCCAAAAATGGGCTCCTCCTCACTATGTTGCATCTCATCCATCCTTTCTCTTCATGGTTCTACTGATTAATTGCACTGTTCTTCCTTTTCATATTACAACAAAGGCACAACTAATATTGTCATTAAACCTTCAGTAATTCACACATTGAAAACCCTTCACAAAATCAATACCGAACCTGGTGATTAAAATTATTCAGCTTTTATCTCCACTATGGTGCCTTGCCCCATTCCTTTCTGCAGAGGCACTCTCTGGGAAGGCTTCCCCAGCATGGGGTGAGTGGGTCTAAGACTGCTGTCTAACACTTCACTTGGCTGATGGTCCTAATGGTTTGACTAAGATTTTAATACAATAATTTATTACTTGTTTTAAAGGATGCTAACTAAAGATACACCAAATGCATTTGTGAGTTCAATAAAATAATATCCATATGTGTACTGCTCTTTAAGTAAATTCATTTTGATTACAAAGAGCAGTAAATAATAGCATCAAAGTCAAATTATTTAATTGTTATGTATATTTCATGCCACAGCGGGAAGGAAATATGTAAGATTAACTCTGGTAATTTGTCAATAATTTGTAAACATGAATATTTCACAATAGCCCTTATATTTGTTTCTGTAATTCCTTGATACATATAATACGAATATGATATGTGCATTTATTATAACAAAATAAACTTATGAAATATCAAATGTACTCTTAAATTTAATTATACTCAAATAATAAAGAAAAATTACTTCGAAATTTGCTACACTTTCTGGCCATAAAATTATTTCTTGTCTTTAAGTTCTACCATCAATATTTCTTTCAAGTATGCATTAAACATTCTTCAAACAAAATGGAAGAATTTTTCAGGCATTGCAAAGGTTTATTTTTATATAGCATCCAAATGCTAAAATATGTTGCAATATAACTGTTATTTGAATTTTCTTGCTTCATAAGATATAAGTCAGAATCTTTATGTTCCCTGAGTGCTTTCTTGTGGCATTTGCTATAGGTAGAGAAAGGAGAAGGGTGCAAGGGAGCTAACAAATTAGAAGGCATAAGTGCACTAGCAGCATGTATGCTAATCGCTAATAAAGCATTAGGCAATATCAAGTCACAATGACTTAGGACAGTGCAACTGCATATGATAATTCTATATAAAGTGAAAATATGCACAAGAGAATGAATATGTGCACATAAACTAGTCCTCTCTTACATAATAAGCTTAGTACTAAAGTAATTCACTGCAGAAAATGTATTAGCTGGCCTTTGTCCTAGAATATTTTATTCATGTATTTTAAATTATCAAAAGGAAAATGGAGCAATTCACTTAAAAAAAATTAAAGTATAGGGTCTATTCAGATAGTATAATATGTACAGAATACACCTATGACATTTTGAATGACACCTGTTAGCTTCTACACTGATCTTATTTCATTCTGTTAGAAGAGTTAGAATTCATTGTGGATGGACTCTAAGTGGTAAGGTTCCATATGCATTTCAGGAGACCTTCACATAAAACTTCAAATGTAATTCTCAGGCAATGTTATGATTCTAAGACTAAAACATGACTAATTAAAATAAAACAGTAGAAAATACATTTTTTAAAATCTGCTATCTTAAGTTGAGAAATAAATGTGGCATGCACTGGCCAAGATTTATGAAAGTCTTAGGAAGATTGTTAAGATCCTATAAAACTATGATCAAGCAATGGGAAGCTTTCGGTTGATGCATTTATTTTAGGTTCCTTTGTTTGAAATGTGTTTTCATTGAGTAGGGTGTTCTTATCATATTTAAAAAATGGATGAATTCTAAGCAGTAGTTCATGAATTTCATGGAGATAAGTAGTCGGGTTTTTGTGTCTTTGAACATCTGTAGGTGCATTCACTAGTGGTAGGTAGTGGTAGGTAGTCTAGTAAAAACAGAGACACAAGGCAAAACAAAAATTGAGTGTTAATAGGGATGTTCTCCATGTCCTCTTGGTTTTCATTTCAGGAAAAGCCTTTACCTCTTCTCAAAGGCCACGGCCCACCAGCCCGTTTTCTACCGATAGTAACACCAGTGCTGCCCTGAATCAAAGCCAGCGGCCTCGGCCCACCAAAAAACACAAGGGAGGGAGGATGGACACACAGCCAGTGTTACCTCATCGGAGGGAAGGAATGCCAGACGGTAGGTGTCTTTCCTTAACTTTTATCTCCTTGTGAAGAAATATGCTTGGCGTTGTCGTTAAATTTCAGTAGTATTTGTTATCGTTAAATACAGTAGTAAAGTAGCTACTGTAGCTTAGGCATTGCCTCAATACTCACTTGGCAACGTGCCATGTTTAAGTAAAACAGAATCTTTTACATTCATGTGGAATCTTTTATTATTATTACTACTACTACTATTATCATGCCACAAGAAAGATCTGGAATGCAACTTTTCAAACTTTCAGCTCTTCTGAAAATATTCAGCATCTCATTTGAAGTGTAGGAAGGAAGCTGTCAGCAGCATGTGCTCTTGTCATTGTATCAGGACATCTACAATCGCATGTTAGTCTCACTGGGGCTCCTTTTCCTTCAGACCAGTCTGTGAAGTGATTTATTAAGGTTTCAAGTTTCTGAATTTCAGAACTAGAAGGCAGCCATAGGCGACAAATCTTCATTTTCAATATGTGCTCACAATCTTAGAAACAGCAGAAAGGTTGGAAAAAGAAATTTGTTTCTCAGTTTTAAAGTCTAGAATATCCAACAGTGGGTGTCAGTTGAGAGATTCCTTTATGGATGGAGATGGTACCTCCTCATTGTGACCTCACATGAAATAAGGACTCTCTCCGGTGCTTTTGATAAGGTCCATGAGCCAACTTCGTGAGCTAATGACCTCACAAAGGTCTCAGTTCCTAATATCATACCAATAAATAATAGGATTAACTTCAATAAATGAATGATTCCACCCATAAGAAAGGCTCAATATTTTTTAATGTTAAAATATTAAACACTTCTGATTTTGTGGAACATGGGTTTTATGTTCTAAATCTCCTGCCTGTTGAGTGAGTGTACCAACAAAAGACTGATAAATTTTAAAATATAACTGGTATGGCTCAGTTTGTAGAATGCCTGCCTAGCCTGAAATTGAAGCTTTAGATTGGTTAACCAACGATACATAAGCTGACACATCCCAGCACTTGGGAGGGCGAGATAGCAATATACAAGGTTCAAGTTAGAAGAGCACCAAGGCAATAAGAAACCAGTTCTCAAAGACTATTAGTGCAAATCCAACTTCATTTATCAATGAATTGGTGACTGAATTTGAACAATGATGTTTTATTTAGATTTTATTTGCACAGAGTATATAATATTTGAGCATTTCATTAGATACTGCTAAGTTTTAGAAGACATACAAGCTCAATAATTATTGCTTTATTATGCTACTGAGTACTCTTAGTTATAATATTTTCAGCAAAGGTCTTGTGTCTTCTCAAATATTCATCCTAAATTTCATTCAAAGGCCTTGTTACTTAAAACATTTGAAATACTTACTGAAACCTTAGATGCAAAGATAGATTTCTGTTCTCTTCTTAGAAACACCACCTTATATGCTCCTAAATTTTATCATGAGATCATTATTTTACTAAGTATGAAAAGGATGCACCTTACTAACTGAAAGCTAAAACCATTTGTAAAAATTCTAAAGTATTACCGTCTGGTTTTGTTGTAATTGTCGGAGGTAGAAGCCACATACTGGTATTTTTATATCTTGGTTTAGAGAAGCCAGACCCAGTCAGTGTGCATCATACTTACGAGTGTGGAGTTAAACTTTAGCCTGAAAAGAAGAATGATGGTTTGGTCTTCATTTTTGTGGGAGAGAAAGTCAGCAGCCATCGCCACACTTTCTCTCAATTTCATCATGCCAAGCACTTTAGTTTCATTGCCCCTCTTTGTTCTTTGGAAAGTGGTTTCATGGAATATGGAAGTTAAGAGTACAGGTGTATTCACAGGTGTGAAATGTGTAACCCATATTGTCACACACACACACAAAAACTGTTTATGATCTTCCTTCTGCTTCAGATGCTCTGAGGATTAATTGATCACTTTAAGTAAATTGTGGTATTGAACTTATTCATTCAATATATGAGTTTCTCTCACTGATGTGGCCATTTTCAACCCCCAAAATAATATATATTCTTGATAAATTTATTCTGTTGCAGAAGGTCATTGCTTAGCAGCATTTAGTATAAACATTTTACACTGAAACTTTTGAATTATAGATTTTGTAATCCTTATGAACACATTAATTAAGGTAATTATTGTTGGCTATTTTATTTAATATTTAACCTCAGCATCTTAAATAATAACAATATTGTTAAACAATAACAGTCATATTCTCATTGACACAATTATCTTTCAAGGTCAGGTGACTTTCATAAACAGTTGAACATGCATTAGGATTTGGAAAGATTAGGATAATCACTGTGTGTGTTGAGTGTGTGTGTGTGTGTATGTGTGTGTCTGCATGTTCACGTGCATATGCTGAGGGGTGCACATGTAAATGTGTGTGAGCTTGCCTCATGTATGTTTAAACTAGCAGCTAATGATAGATGTCTTTTTAAACAACTATTTTTTTTTCTCTTAGAGACAAGGTGTTTCACTGTTTCTGGAGCTCAATCACTGTTAGTACAGATTGGTTAGAAAGCTTCAAAGATACTCTTGCCTGGTACTCCTCAGTACTGGGAGCCCAATAGCACTGGGAGCTGAGCAGCACTGGGAGCCCAGGAACACTAGGAGCCCAGTAGCCCAGGGAACCCGAAAGCACTGGCAGTCCAGAAGCACTGGGAAACCAGCAGCACTGGGAACACAGAGGTACAGGGAGCCCAGTGTAGCACCGCCTTTTCTTTTTCTATGTGAGTGCTGGGGAACTGAAATCAGGTTTTCATGAAGAGCAAGTATGTTACCCACTCACCCATCTGTCCAGACACCAGGAACAACAATTTTAGAGTTGGACTTTGTGGACTTTGATGCTAGAATGACAGATTGTTGTTGATAGTAGAATGTCCTTATAGCAAGTGACACACCCCTCTTTTCATATATCATTGTCAAGATTGCTGTCTCCTTGTGTCAAATCACCTTCTAAGGAAAGGAAGTGATTTTCCCTGTGTCCAGTGAGAGGAATTTGGAATAATAAGAAATGTCAGTTTCTGATGCAAAGGCTATGTAAAAACCCATACACAGTTATGGATATGTTGGTTTTTCTTGTGGAATGTCTCTTCTAAGCTGGGCTTGCTGAATATAAGTCTCTATCCCTTGAAGAAAATATCCTGACAAATTCTGGTAAATGGTAGGTTCCCCATCAATGTGTTTTTTTCTGAGATTATTTTCTCTTAAACTCTTCTGTCTTTCCCCTAGTCTTTAATTCATAGAAAAAAAAATCCTTCCTATATCTGCCACAATGCAGCTTTCTGCAAATTTATGAGTTTATGGGTCCCTCCTTTTAAACATTGAGTGAGCATATATCATAGATATGATGCCTTAATCTCCTGAATTTTTTATCTAGTAAAAAACAAACAGAAGTTCACACCAATATAAATGTGTAATTATGTAAATGGTGACTGTTGCTATGGAGAAAGAAACAACAGGAAATTGTACAGAATTTAGGAGGAAGTATTTTAATAAAGGGACTTTTCAGGGAAAGCCTCAACAACAACTTGACATATGAGAAAAGACAGGAATAATGTGAGGAGAGGAACTATGCTTATTTCCAAGAAAAGGTCATCTTAGAAGTTGATACAGCAACTAAAGAAATCCTGGTGCATATTTGAAGCTTTATTTTTAAAAAGAAGGCAAGCAGTATGACTGGAGCAAATAATATGGAATATGATGCCAGGCATCCAAGGAAGGAACAATGCTTAAGGTCCTGTATGCTGAGGAACTATCATGGACTTTTACAGTATTTTTGAGTGGGAAATTCCTAGAAGACTGTATGTGTACATGCATGTGTGTGTGTGTGTGTGTGTGTGTGTGCATTCTGAAAAATGCATGTTTATATCTTTAAAGTAGGATGATGGCATATATTTTTAATATTATTATATTAAATTGTTAAATATTAATAATATTAAATATAATAGTCTCAATTTTTGTGACAAAGAATTAAGTGCCCTAAAGTGTAAAAATAGAGATAGTCGGAGATCATTAGAAGCAATAACTAAAAATGGTTCACGTCAAGATGAGATCAGTGAAAGCAATAAGAGAGGTAAGATGTTGGAGACTGAACTAGTAGGATTTGTAAATATAAATTAATACAGGCCACAACCCTTTCAAAAAAAAAAGGATTCAAAGACTTTCCCAATTTGGGAAGTGAAAAAGAATAGAACTCTAGCAGACTGAGCAGGGAAACACTGTCATAGAAATATATGTCTTTATGAGATTATGCAAAGCTGTGTGAAAGTACTTCATTAACTCCTGACCTGAGCTGGACCCAGGGAACAAAATTTCATGAATTGAATCTTATGAAAAGAGATAGGCTGGAGATGCTTGATTTCTTTGTATTCATTCTCCATCCATTTACCTAAAATATAAATGAGAATAATAAGATACCTATGTCATTGGACTGTCATTGCTTGACAATAGCTAACCCACAGTGGGCCAGTAAGATACTCTAGTGAATTGACTTACTTGAAATAATTCCACTAAGAATTGAATAATGAATTTAATTTAAGTAAATGTATTGTATTATATACCTTTATTTTCCACAATCATCTATAATTCTATCTCTTTCCAGTTTATTTCAATGTGCATGCAATGTCCCTTACTTTTAGAAGATAAAATCTCCAAGGATATTATATAATTACAAAGCTATATAATTTCAAGTCAAATTAAATAGGCATCAGAATTTCAGCTGCCACAAGCTCATTCCATTTTGGCCATTTTAGAAATTAAACAGCTCAGATGGAGAATAAAAATCAATGGCAAGATATGTTATTTTAGAAACCAATACAATCTTTTCCCCTCACTGACAGACTAAGTCCAATAACTCAAATGAAATAATTAATTTGCATCCATAATAACCCACAGCAAAGGAAGCCAGTATTGAATGTAAAGGAAACACCAAACTCATTAGATTATCATGCAAACAGATAACACATTATTGTATTAGCTCTTCATTTTGGAAGAATTGTTTCAAATGCAATCCTATCCTTCCAGACAACATCCCCTTCTCATCAATGGTTAGTAGTTGTAATCTGACATGAAAACATTGGTGAGAGCTGAGAACGCTACTTCAACTTCGAACCTCAATGACAAATGCTCAAGAAACCATTAGTGTCTTTCCAATGGATGAAACTAATGTTTTGCTCATAAAACAGAGAATAGAGTTTTTCAAGAAGGCCTTAAAGTGAACACTCTCTTCTTAAGAGAGCTGGCTTCTTGTGTATAAAACATTTGGCTTTGCCTTTCTGATTTCATTAGTATCATTAGAAACAAAAAATGTATTTATTAAAAAAGGGAATGAAAAAATATTCTCCCACATTAAATGGAGCATTATTTATTTATTTGATAAATGTATATTTTATGTTACATAAGTTCTATACATAAGCAACATAATTGCCTCATCTTAGAATGCTCCAAGAAGTTTACAATAGCTTGAAAGAAAAATTAAATGATCCTGATACAAATGAATGTTTAGAAGATTTCAAAGTTCTTAATCATGTAATTTTAGAAATAATATTAGAAAGATATAAATGAGAATGTAACTTCATAATTCAAGACATTCAAAATATAAAGATGAAAATCTAAAGAGCTAGTAAAGGAAAATAAAAAATTAGCTCACATTCAACTTTTAGGTTTTCTTCATTTCCAAAGATTCATTTTAAAAGCTCTTTCAGGCTACCGTCAAACCACCCTGGGTATGTCCAGACTCCTTTAAAAAGTTCTTTCAAAATCGTATCTCTTCCCCTCCATCTCTAATTTCCACAATACATTGTCTACACTAGTCACCATTTAGCATATTCAATCGGTGCTCTGAACATCAGTTATTACTTATGAAAATTAATACAAGGGACGATTATAGTGTATTAGTTGTAACTCATTAGCTAACTCATGAAACGAACAAGTAGGATCAGTTTTAAGGCGGAATGTTAATTGAATTTATTACAGTTAGCTTAACCCTTTGACTGTTGCTCAACGTGGGACACACTTGCGCAAAGACAGTCCTATGCCACATATGCTTTGGACTCTAGTCCCTAATGTCTGGAGCATGATCTCTCCTATGGAGATTATTTATAGACCTTTTGTTCTCAGGGACTTTTACTAGTACAGCTGCTAGAATCTATAGTGATTTTTTCCCCTCATTGTATTTCTATCTTGAAGAGAGGGAGATTGAATTTAAACCACAACCCGTCCTTTACCTTGAATGTTAACCCGTAGCATGCTGCCGAAAATATGTTCCCTGTTGAACAGATGGACGAAAAGAGTCGATTTTTAGCTCAAAGATGCTATGGCAAGAAGATAGAAGACAAAGCAAAAGCATGCATTTCGAATGCCATTAATTGATTTTTGTTTTCAATAAATACCTTTTGCATGGGTGATGCTTGTAAGAGGGCAAGGGTTTTTTTTTTTTTTTTCCTTTTTGTTATTGTTGCTTTTTGATTTTTTTTTCAATTTTTCAACTTGAAGTTAAACTTGTATTTCTCATTAAATCATAGTTCATTCTAAACATTATTCAAAATTTTTAGATCTTCCCCCACCACCAGATCCCCCTCCAAGTCAGGGTTTAAGACAGCAGATAGGCCTGAGCCAGCATTCTGGTAACGTGGATAATTCACCAGAGAGAAAAGGAAGCTCTCTAGAGAGACAACAAGCGGCCGACTTAGAAGACACAAAGAGCTCATTGGATTGTCCAGCTAAAACCGCCCTAGAGTGGCAGCGTCCAAACCAGGATTGGATAAACTCTACTGACCGCCAAGAAGATACACGGAAAGCCCCACACAAACAAGGGGTTAGATCAGGTGTGTGCTGCACAGTCCCAGGAAAGTGGATTGCTATCACGTGTTTGTTTCCTACCTGGTATTTTAGGAATGGTAATTGTTAATGGCATCTGGAAGACATTTGTCTTAAATCTGTCCAAACTGGCATTCTTTAGCAGAGCTTAACAGCAAACATTCAGTGTGGCCTAGTCCACAAGTTAACCCTGTATAAGCTCTTTCATCTTAGAAACCTTCAGGTTTCATCAGAAATGCTCAGAAAATAGCTTGATGTTGATATCCCTTAACATCTATATTGTTTTTAAGAACACTGAATTTCTTCTTTCGTGGCAATTTAGTCTATTTGATTGAAGTAGCCACTCGTTTGAAAAGGAGCTCACATCTTTCAAAAGGGGAACTATTTCAGCTCACAAAACTGCATGTAGATGACCAATCGATATCATAAGGTTAGGAAAAGTAAAATTGAGTTCATATGCTCTCCAACAGACGAAATGAAGTTAAATGTTAACATTTGGAAGAGTTCTTATTTATAAGAAAAAAATTCCTGGAAATCTGACAACATAAACCCCATAATTCCTGCTTGGATATTTTTGGGGGAAAGTAATATTTTTTGGGGTGAGCTTCCACTTTTGTTAATATCTACTAGAAATGAGCACACAGACACACACTTCTATAAAGCATCCCTTTATCTATTCTGTATTAATCTGTACTCGGTCTTCTCTAAGTATGTCTTTGCCTCATGCATTTTCCTTAATCACAGTTTTTTCACCATGTGATGCTCAAGTCTTGGAAATTCTTTTGTGAAAGGGCCAGAAAATGATAATCACAATATTGAGATTTAATTAAATATTTTAGAATACCAGCTGTAAAAGAAATACAACCTGCCCCCTTTCATTAAAAACTAGCTAAGGAGTGAATGGTAAATTCAATCAGATGTTTTATTCACTAATAATGACATATACCCAGAAAATTAGAAGAAACAATAGTGGAGTTGGAAGGGATGGGAGATGAGAAATGACTGGAATAAAGAGAAGAGGGGTTCTAACCATTAGCATATTGATTGTAACAAATAATTTATCCAGAGAGACAATATCTAAAAAGAACATTAATACATTATAATTAATATTTCGTTCTCTTTTAATGAAACACAGAACCTTTCAAACAATGGATTTCTGGCTCAAGAAATAAACAGAAATTTAAGATTTAAGATTTAATTCACTAATATATAGTTCTATTTCTAAACTGATTGAGACATTGCTGGTATAATTTAAACTAAAACAAAAACCATGTTTCCTCAGTCTTAATGGAAAATTAAATTGAGCTTCACTGAACTCCAGAAATCATTCTCAGACATTACTTTTGTTTAGTAAAAATAATGGCTCTTTTAAGCAACACTCCGTTTCGATGAATTTAAACCTTGAAAATACTATTCTGTATTTATCCCAATCTCTTAATCCCATCCCTCTCAGTGTCTCTGTTAGAAAATGTTGCCCGCATATGGAAATACCTTTAATATCCAGGACTGATTAAACTTCATGGTTTTAATTTTGCTCAAGAATGGAAAATAATGATTGGATTTGGGTTTGGCCCCTGTTTGTGGTTCAATTTAGTCTTCTATGATTTGTTTCTTTTTTTTTTTCAGAGGAGTCCTTGGTACCCTACAGCAAGCCCAGTTTTCCATCTCCAGGTGGGCACAGCTCTTCGGGCACAGCTTCCTCGAAAGGGTCCACTGGCCCTCGGAAGGCCGAGGTATTGAGAGGCGGCCACCAGCGGAATACCAGTGACCTTCTGGACATTGGATATGTGGGCTCAAATAGTCAAGGGCAGTTTACAGGTGAATTATGTAAGTCTTTTGGGTGTTTTAAAGGCCATCGTGATTCAGAAAGTATATTGGCCTGATGGAGCCACTACATTAAGCATATTTCTGAATGATAGAAAATTTCCTCTACTAATAAAGAACAAATTATTTTGTTCAGGATTGGCCATAAGTTAAAGGATAAGGTTTATAGCAGTCAATAATGCAAACATTTCATTGGTAGTTCAAGTTTATTTAAACTGTATACCATTCTTTTAATGCTTGAAATTAATCTTAATATTTAAAGTTAAATACAATTCATTTGGTAAAGGGCCTCTTTGCACTTTTTAACTGAGTACAATAAAGAAAGGATGGAAATTATCCACTCTATATTTTGTTTGTTTACTGTGATGGGAACTGAATGTAGTATCTACTTTTTAGCACTGAGATGAACTTACCTCTCTTGTTAGCTTTTATGAACCTTTTAGCAGTTCCCCCTACTTGAGTTGGTCTTTATTCTTACATATTAAAAATAAACAAGCCAGATAGTGGTGGTGCACACCTTTAATCCCAGCACTCGGGAGGCAGAGACAGGCGAATCTCTGTGAGTTCGAGGCCAGCCTGTTCTACAAGAGCTAGTTCCAGGACAGGCTCCAAAGGCACAGCAAAATCCTGTCTCACAACACCAAATCAATCAATCAATAAATAATTTAAAAAGGAGAACATAAATTCTTCCTACATATACTTCATACCATGAAATGTGGATCTGCTGGTGATTTTGTGTCAGTGTTGGGAACTAATTCACCCTGTGATGAAAGCAGACTACTGACAAAACTGCAAAGTTCTATACGAACTTACTGAATTACTACCACCAGTGACTGCTATGTTTGCTGTTATGGCTTGTTTATAATTTCTGCTGCTATTCACACATGCATATGTTCTTTTTTGTTTTGTTTTGTTTTTTGTTTTTACATACTTTACTATATCTGTAGTCTGATAAGTACTGCAAGGAAATCTCCATGTGCATCACAGATCTGCAAGCTTCCTGGTACTTCCCTGCCCCTGTCAATCTTGAAAGAAAATTACTTAAACTCACAAATGTAATACTTAGCTGACAGTTTTTAGATGACAGCCCGGTTGCTTTGATTTTATTGCTAGCCAGGATAGAAGAATATTTAACATATGAGAAAGCTGTATTCATGAATATTGTTTTTTGTTTTTTTTTCAGAGTAACTGAGAGGGGACATACAAAGATGCTCTGAGGACCATCAGGTCTGAACTCATGGAAGTGATAACATTTACCAGTGCAATGAACAATTTCTTTATTTATGTACTATTAAAAAAACTGTAAATGCAATGTAAAGACACACAGCCACATGTATCCCACAGTTATTTTCTTGTGTTCTCCTCTTAATTACACCACCTACCTTAACTCTTTCTTGTCAGGAGTATATAAGAAAAAGAAAGAAAACAAAACTCACCCTCCAGGAAGAAAAGGATTTCCTCTGTATATAATTTCTTTTTTGCATTGCTATGCAAGCTCACTCTTTTCAACTCTGTTCATATTATTGTCTGTTCTTATTGGTCTGTTGTACTATATGTGAATTAATGGGCTGTGGTGCCATATATTAACTTTTAATTGTGTAACATTTTATGTTTAAATTTTGCACTGCAATTTTATTTGGTGATAAGCACAAATCTCTACTCCTCATGACATGAAGAAAAAGACTGATGTGAAGGGAGTTTTCTGTACTGTAAGTTAGGCTGGGTAATGCTGGTGTAACCAATCCTGTGAGATGGTTTTCATTTGGGGATGTAGAAATAGGAACGTTCAAAGGAATGATAGTGTTGCAAAGTCTTCTTGAAACATCAGATATTGAGTGAATTTTAAGAAGGAGAAAGATGGCTTCTACTATTGAAAAAAGCACGGGTCAAAAGAAAGAAGTTTAAGTCTAGATGAATATGGGTTAAAGTATGTTGGTAGCAAAGATGTACTAACTTGCTTTAAAATTATAATTAAAATTTTATTTAGAATCAACTTTACCATCATTGTAATTGACCCAATTGAAAATTACAATGAGCAAAATGAAATTAAGGTGTTTCAAGAGATCTGTATTTATACTACAGCTTTTTAAACAATAACATTTTTGAAAGACCATAATTAACCTTTCCAATTCATTAAGTCAGAGTATAACATAAAGTTCCCCAAGGAAGCTAAGAATCAACTCTAGAAATTTTAGCAACTAGTTAAAGAAGCAACTTGTTATTAGGGCATACTCAAGCCAATCTTGGATATCGCTCATCTTTCTAATACATGTACAGTACATACCAGAGGATGTGGCCACATCACTTAAGTTTATTAAAATCTAATGCATTACACATGCAACTTTGTTTTTAGTTTGATTAAGCAGTGAAATTGATGCCACCAAATGTACAGGCAAGTTGTTAAGCGCTGAAAAGCAGTACTCGCACTATGTTCAGTTAACAATTAGTAGATTTATTGGACTAAATATTTTCTGGTACATTCTCAGAAATTGGCTACCAATGAAAATCTGTTTGACCCATTTTGAATGAGTAAATTGGAAAGAACAGTCAAATGGGAGAAAATGCATGTTTATACACTTTTTAAATAAAACCAAATCTTGTAAGTGGACATTAATACAGTGTCCTGCCTCATTTGTTTTCACGGCTTTGAAAACAAGGAGTTTCTGGACATCAATTATATATGCTCAAAATAAATGTGACTTTGAAATGTATGTTAGCTACTGTACATGTATGTAAGTCAAGTAGATGATAGCCTTCCTCAAATTATCACTGATGACATTTTTCCATGTGCTACCTATACAATCTTAAATTCGAGTCCTGCCAATGTTTTTTATTATTTTTCTTATGATATGTTCAATAGATGGTATCTTGAAAAATATTCATTGTGATGGTCAAAATATTCAGTTTTCAAGTAGGGGATGTTTTGATTGACAATACACACTGTGCATTATTGGCTCAGATGCCAATTCATATGACATTATAATATGAAATACATAAGTTCATGGTTTCAAGGCTACTTTACCACAGACAAGGATAGAATGTGGTGTTCTTCATGGGTCTCAAATTTTTCTTAGTGCCATATAGTTAACTTTCTTCACTGAAGGGACAAATAATTCTGATACATCCTTTAACAACTTTTTACCATCAGTGCCTGAATGTTATTGAAATTTGATGTCTCTGGTACAAGGAAATGGGAAAAGTTGAACAGTTTCTGTGAAAAAGAAAGAGGATTATATAATTATTGTCAGTTCCAAGATACAATGACTTTATTTTGCATTTATACAGTTCCTTATCCCATGGCTTCTATTTAAAAGAATAAGATTTTTCAAGAAATATATTTAGTTGGATTTTCACTTTATGTTCACGAATAACATAGTTTAGTGTAAAACAGTATATCATAAGTATGGTAACTGACATTGGAAGATAATTATTAAACCAAGTACAAGAAATGAGATCTTCAGATCACATGATAGCATACAGAATTATTTGGGATTATAGCTCTATGTCTTCCTCATTGTTTCCAGCATAGAATCATAAGCAGTTAGATTGTATTCATACAGATTACAGACTCTGATTACTGCAAAATCTTTTACCCAATATCTGCCAGGAAGACAAGAAAACATGCTATGACCATTTGAATTCAGGTGTACTATCACAAACAGAAAGCCTTCATCATCTAGGTATTTGTACAAATACATTCATCATTAATATATATATATTGTTGGCAGAGGAACACATACCTTGTGAGAGTCCGATGTCTTCCCCTTTTGCAGTGAATTGAATGTGATAGGAAATCTACTGAGCTCACTCTTCTGCATAAGCCATCAGAAGGAATTCTGGGTGGAAACAAAACCTCATTCTTTGCTCATAGGCAATATTGCTGTGTAGTCAAGCCAGACCCAAGCATAGCTTCTTTCAGAGCAGGCAAAGTTTCCTTAGGGAATGCGATGAAAGCAGCCCCCAAACTCAGGTATGCCAGTATAAGCAGTGGAATCTGCCTACCCTTTCCAGGCCATTTTACAAAAGTAACTTAGGTGAGGACAGGACTATGAAAACACTGAACTCCTTCACAGGATTTGGAGCAGCTCAAGGAAGTATATAGGAGAGTCAAGACCAATGTGTATGACAACACTTGACCAAAGTGAAGTAAAACCTTGCAAATTTCCTTACTTTGACTAACAAAACAAATCTAGTATGTTCTATGTTGCAGTATAATGTTCTACATATTTAAATACATTTTCAGTGGGATTTCAGTTGCAAGATTGTAAGTGATTTCATGAATACAACCAAGTTCTACTTAATAAATTTATGCAATTTTTCATTAATGATTAAACAATTACCGCATCAATGAGCTCATAACTACAGATCACTTCCCTGAGAAGTGATCTTGTCAATATTGAAGATATGCAAAACCATAATATTCACTACTGTTAGCTTGTTCATCTACTTCTGTATATTGCGGGGGTCTGGGGGGAGACCCTGTCTTTCCACATTATCTGAGAAGTGAAATGATTTTTTTCTTTGCTTTATCATAATGGGTACTTCAAATAAAACCACATACATTTTTTAAAGGATATGCCATTTAGAGATATTTTTTACTCTCATAATTTTAAAAGTGTTCATTGTGATTTTAAAGTGTTACAAGACAATGGATTTTGTGGCCGTGGGTAGACTTTTTATACTTTGTTTTATAGATGAATTTTTTCAATGTAGTTTGAGTCAAAAAACACTATCCCAAATCTTGTTGTGTTTCATTTGATGTTGTTAGATCAGCAAAGAAATGGGCATAAAATTGATTCATAGTATTGTCAAAAAATTGTGTATTGTGTATTCACTGGGAAAAATAAAAAATATATTCACATTTCAATTTTGTAAAAACAGCCATTTATGTAAAACAAATTTGTCTGTGGACAAACCAAAAACAGACCTTTGTGTCACTTATAGAGCTCCGTGGATATTTTTGGCCCTATTCATATTTCTTTTAATAATTCAGAGAT
The DNA here is from genome assembly GCA_028555095.1 of Dicrostonyx torquatus. Classification (NCBI taxonomy): domain Eukaryota; kingdom Metazoa; phylum Chordata; class Mammalia; order Rodentia; family Cricetidae; genus Dicrostonyx; species Dicrostonyx torquatus. The sequence continues at coordinate 632,336 of JAQHUG010000155.1, read as the reverse complement.
GGATCAGAGTGCTAAGTAGGAAATTATGTTGACTAGGTAGTCATGATTAAAAGACACCAATAAAGACTACAAGTATTTAGAATTATACATCCTTCTCTGTCCAGCACTAATTTGCAGATCTATTGTCTTTCCCACAATGAAGTTTAGGTAAGCAGCAAACTTATTTGACCAACAGAACTGTAGTACTGATATTTTGAATGGTAAGTAAATTCAACTGAAAGCAAGTGGCCCCTTTTGGCTTGTTTGTCTTAGAAAGTTAATGATGCATCTCTGTTAGGACATGAAGACTGATACATATCAGTTCAAAGAATGAGTAGAAAAGAAATATATTCTCACTTGTACTTCATGAATATTCCAATCTTTTTAATTAAAAAATGCAATTATAGGCCATCATTCTTCCCAAAAATAAAAAATACATTTGTGTTCATTAATAATCACAGTAACGATAAAAATAAAGAGAAAATGGAAAAAAATCATGCAACACTGAAATATTCATTTTAAAGTACTTGAGGAGCACATAGTAAAAGGACCGTGTAATTCAGTTACATTTATTTTAACTAACTGAGGAGGGAATAAGATACTACGAGAATAATTGTAAATAAGGTGCATAGTGTGATAAATATATAAACATGTAAATTAAAAATAAATATACCAGTTACCTGAGTGTCAAATGACAGAAGCATGAGAAAACCACCATTGCGTTATTGAATCTCTATTTTGGAAACACCAAGATTAGGAAAATATGTAAAAGTATCCAAACAGTTTACACATACTTTCTTAATTATTGTATGTACAAGCTCAAGAAAAGATGTGTCATCGTTATGAGAATGCTCACACAAAACATAATACTGTGTACCTCCAATTTAAGAAAACCTGCTTTATTTTGTTCATATAGGAGAGCAGCAGATCTCAGGTAAAAATTACTTTCCAGATAAAAATGTGAAATAATACCAGATATTACCACAAATATATTTTTAAGAGTTAAAAAAAGATGGGTTTACAATTTTAGCTATTAAGGTCAAAGCACTGGCATGCACACACATGTATATAGGAGCACTGTAAAACATAACCTTCAGCCTCAAAGACATATATAATAAATTGGGCAGTGGGTCTATTATAGATCTGTTCATTGCTATTGCTTTATGTATTATTTAAGAAAAATTAGGAAAGTAGATGGCCTTTGCATTGCCTAGTCAACACAATGTGGTTTTTGCAGTAGAAACCTGTGAAAGAACCTGGGCATGTGAATGAGTGTGTATGGACATACAGTAGTGTAGATTTCCAGAATATCTGATGTTACCAAGATATCTTATATACTCAGGCATATATTGTTTTATATATATATATACATACATACATATATGTATATATATACATATATATATTATTTGTATGCTATATGTTTGAATGAGTGTGTTACATCACAATCAAAGAAAGATAACATTGCACTCAAGTATTACAGCCTTGAGCTAAGATTACATTCATTCCAGCCTACTGTTAACTCTCCTTTTCCTCAAAGAATAGCACCACTATACCCTTTACCTAAACCTTAGGCCTCGCTAGATCTAGCTTTTAGGTAGAAGACGACACCTTTACACAATTTATTCTCATGTTTTTCTAAGCAATACTTTTCAATATTTTGCATGTGACTAACTGATTTATTTACTGTTTGTTCACTCGTTCAATTTGAAAGAAAGAATAGTGACTCTGAGTTTAAATTAAATATCCAGAGTACTTGAAGGAAATGTAACCTTTGTCTTCAGAAATAGATTAATATCTTCTGTTAAATCTTGCCCTGGTTTCTAGGAAAGCATCATTTGACTAATGGTTTGTGCTAAGAGGAAAGACCAATAAACAAAGCTTTCAAATTCATTCCTAAGCAATAAATTCTATGCCCACTTTATTCGCATCTCCCACTTCCCTCATGTTGTCCATGTTCCTAGGCATTCTTAAAATAGTTTATGGAATATTAGTGAATATTTAAAAATAAAGAACACAACGTAGATATTTCTATACTAGTTGATGTCTTTACAAGGGCATTAAAATCTTCTAAAAAATATTTTTAAATTGCATTTATTTAATGTGTGTGTGTGTTGTACACATGCCATAGCATATACATACAGAACCAAAGATAGCTAGAGGTAATTAACTTTATCCTTCTACTACACAGGTACAAACTTGGATTGTCAGAATACCCATGTCAATCCCCCAGCAATGGTCTTCAAATCTTCCATGACAAAGAACTCCTTTCCCAGGGATATCTTATGATACTGGTGCTATATGAAACTCACCTTGAAAAAATAATCTTGTAGGGACTGCCTTATTGTTCATGGCCATGGACTTTATCTTTCAGTGCCCATTAAAGGCCATATCTCACTCTTTTTTATTTTAAGGGAAACATTGAGACATGAGAGGAAAATATGCAAATATCAGGTATTCTGTGGAGATAACAGAAAATCATATTCAGTGAGAAAGTAGTTTTTTAACTTGTTTCCAAAACTAAAGCTTCTGTCTTTGCTTTTTCAAAAGGTAAGATTGTACAGTGCTCTTTAGGTGTCCATAATTCCTTTGAACACTTGACTTGAAATTTGAAATCACTAGGCTGCAGTTCAGCCATTGAAATGCACCCAATACAACCTTTCATTAAGTTCAAATCGAAGTTCCTCTAACAGGATTTTTTTTTTAGCACAAGTGTCTTATCCTTCTCAGGTTCTGTGTCAAGTGGAACTTTGCTAAAAATAATAGAAGGCAGCATAAAAATTAGGGATGTGATGCTTATCTCAGCAAGATAAAAACATCTAAGTCTCAGTAAAAATTGAAAGAGTGCTAGCTAGTAACGATGGAAATCAGACTACTTGGAAATGTGTAAAGTAAATGAAGAGAAAATGGACAACTATTATGGTCATTGACTGGCCATGAGTACAAAATGGCAGTATAAGAAAGAAAAGTAGGATTGTGGGTATACTTATTTAAATTTACTCAATCTGTTTAGAATAGCAACAGATCAGCACACTAACTAGATTAAAATGTTCAAAAGAATATGATTTGGTAAAAAGATGCTGCTGAGTAACTATTATTCTGATAAAGGTATGGGTAAGGGGACTGAAAGCAGCCTGAGGGAAAAAGCTTTATAAAAGTAATGAGCCATGATTGTAAGAGAGGAGAAACTCAGAGTGTTTCAGTAAGTGTGAAAGCATTGCATTCTTACCCAATTTCCCAAAGGAGAAAAAAGGTCTACAAAGTATTAGCAGACAATATAAAAAGAAATAAGAACAGAGTGAAGACCCATAGTTGAAAATCAAAATAAATTTAAATTTTTACTTGAGTCCTTTATGCATGTTTAAATTTTACATGCTATATATTTTTAATATAAATTAGTGCTAGGCACATTTGCAGTATGTAAGAGTGCTACATTGGGTTTTTGTTTTGTTTTTTTTTGTTCCAAAATTCAAAGAAAGTTTAAAATGTGCAATGAGAATAAAGAACTATTTTCTTTATTAGTATTCAAATTGAAAATATGGTGTTTATTTTTTGGTATTTCATGTAAAATAAACACAATCCTTAAAATGTTGGACATAGTCAATAAACAAAGTAGAAACTCAAATATACACACATATACATAAATACATATATCCACATTCTTATAGGAAGATGGAACAAAACGTTTTTCAGCTCAGAGGTGGTGGATGACTCCATGAACATAGCACCTTTCAGCATAACAGGACAGATGTACATATGAACTCACAGAAACTGTAACAACATGCCCAAAACCTGGGAAAATTGAGGCATTGAAGCGAGAGAAAATCTCTACACTGAGAAAGGGAAGTGGACACAAATTTCTACCTACAGAAAGAAAATATGTATAATTAAATATGTATAATTCTAGGACAGCAAAAAATGCAGGTTTTTTTTTCCTCTCAATGAAGTGACTCTGAATCTATCAGCCACACTCCAGTCAGTCCTCATGCTCAGCAGCTGACCAACAGATTTCATGTGTGGGGGGGGGTTGTAGATTTATGTTTTTGTCTTTTGTTTGGAGGAGAATGAGAAAGAGAGAGAGAGAGAGAGAGAGAGAGAGAGAGAGAGAGAGAGAGAGCACAAAGTTTGAAGGAAAGGTAGTAGAGTAAAATTTTGGAGGACTTGGAGGAAGGGAAAGAATATGATCAAAATATATAACAAAATATGTTTTTGATGTAATGAAATAAAGAGAAAAACATTAAATCCTTTCAAATCCAAATTAAGATGGAGATACTCAGGGGATGACAAAAGGCCAAAATCCAGAGCCTGTGGTGGTTAAGACAACTATCACATGATAATAAATGATTTAAATAATCTGTTTATCACAAATACACAAACATACTTATGTAGATGTAAGTCACAAAACAATCCCACACCAGTTTGGAATTATGATTAATAAGGGTTATTTATTTAAAGGGAAAACTTATAGATCACTGTCCTAGACAACAGTCCTCTGCGCAAGGAACAGAATCTAGTAGCTGGAAGAGGAGCTGGAAGCAAGCGAGAAAGAGCAGGGCTATCACTGCGTTTTAAAGCAAAAGAGACCACAGCCAAGTGGGCTGGTATCTTAAAGGCTGTTGGCTGAAGGAGTGGAAGGAGCTCCCACAGCATACATCCATGTACTTATTTACAAATGTATCACCATCATATATACCTTATGTATATGAAGTAAAGGTATTTGATACTTAAACAGAAAAACATTATTTTAAATGAATAACTGCATATTTTACAAATAACTTTATGCCCAGAGAATTTTAATAGAGTAGGTAAACATATAATAATATCATGATCCAGGCACAGCTTTACCACTAGAGTAGAAGAAGAAAGTGAAGTAAAACATCTAAGATGATAAAGGATACCAAAATAAAATTTTTGAGTGATGGATATAAGTGATAGAAAAGGTCAAAATGGAACCAAGGACAATGAAGGTTGGTATATTGGATGATAACCGTGATTGAACTGAACGCAACCTGAGCTTAGCAGGGAGTGGAAAAAACAGATAGGGATATCTCAGAGACAAAGAAACAAATCAAACACACTGCATTAAGCTATAGGAAAATGTACTCTGGTTTGGGAGCCAGTTATAGATGACAATATTTGCATTTGGTGGAATAAAACCTATGGAAAATACATTATATTGTGCTCCACAGAGCATGGAAAACAAGCCTCATACTCAGGCACTGGGAGTCAAGTCAAGAATCTCAGATGAAATAATGCCCTCTGCAGTGCTCTTTCTCAGAAAAAGAGCTGTATTGCTGGATTTCATTTTCCCAAAGTAAAGGAACCAATCCATGAGGTCGCCTAGCATATTAAATGCAGAAGAAATGTAGTATAGAAAATAATAAATGAGAAAGTGAATGGCACAGCCTATTTGTCAGATAGCCGTGGAATAAGCTCTGCGATGTAGTAGGGGTCTGATGTGGGAGTGTTTTTCTGTATTTTGTATTACTCTTATTGGTTGAATAAAGAGCTGCCTGGCTTATAGATAGGTCAGCCCTTAGGTGGGTGGAGTAGACAGAACGGAAGTTCTGAGGAGAAGAAGAAAAGTGGGCCAGTCACCATGAGGCCCCCGCCGCAGAAGGAAGTACGGTAGAACCGTCCAGTAAGTCACCCACCTCGTGGTGACATACAGACTTTTATAATGGGTTAGTTATGAGGTGAGGGCTAGCCGGGAAAAGGATAGAGATAATGGGCAAGGAAGTATTTATATGAATCCAGTTTGTGTGTGATTTGTGTATTCCGGGTATACCCATGTGGACGTGCGGCCATGTGGCCAGGAGCCGGGCGGGACACAGCCCGCTGCTCCCACCATTTACAACAGGGGTGAAAGGTAAAAGGACTACAGAGAAGGTAGCATTAGTGTCTGAAATCACTAACACCTGAAAGGGTGCAGATGGAATCCAGCATGGCCACTTCACTGTCTAGGGAAAAAAGATACCCAGTCCTCAATGCTCAGAGGAGACCCTAGGCCTTGGAAAACAAAGAGTCAATTTCCTCTTCAACTCCTATGTTGTCAAACTTGTTAGTCATGTGATAAGACTCAAAAAGTGGTATGAAAACCTAAATCTGCAAACAAAATACATAGCATAAATAAGATCATGTGAGATATTTGTATGAAAAACATTTCACAGAAACAACAACAGGAAATGCCAGACAAAAGCATGATGTGACTGACTCAGCTGAGCACATACAGAGTCAGAGTGACTTTTTACACATGCCCTATTGAATGTAGCAGAAGCAAAACAGACCCCAAGGCTCAAATAGGAACTTCATTAGAGAAAATTAAGAACAAAAGACAATGAAGATAAATCTTGCAATAATCTGCCTGAGGATCAACCAGTAAAGAAACACAGACAAATACAGCTATAACCTGGACAGAACAGATGAATGACAACAAAGATAACAGTGGGTAATAAAACTTCAAGAGACAAATGGAATGAAAAACAAAATGTGGTCTTTCTCTTTTCCTCCCTCCTGTCACATCCTCCCCCAAGACCATAATGACTTGTTGATTTTCTCTTATTAAAGACCAACAACAGAAAGTCTTGGAAGCACAAAAAATAATTAGAATGTAGGACTAAATATGGGTAATTATAAATTGGCAAGGCACAATTAATCATCCATTCCCTGAAAACATCTTTTCTAAAATAACTTTCCAGTTGTAAAAGGCACAAGAATTTTAGTTTTATGGTAACCTTACACACTCTCACACATGGACACTACACACACATACACACACACACACACAGACACACACACACAGACACACACACAAACCTACTGGCTAGCAGCAGAAATTTCCTATAAATAATCAACACACATGTTTGGACAAGAGTTTGTTAGAATAGTTTTCCAAGTTAAAAATACATACCTGTTGACTCTTTATTTGATCTCTCTCTCTGTCTCCTTCTCTCTCTCTCTCTCTCTCTCTCTCTCTCTCTTTCTCTTTCTCTCTGTCTCTGTGTGT
>JAQHUG010000155.1:592380-617771 GCA_028555095.1 Dicrostonyx torquatus | reverse complement strand
TATCTATAAAAATAGCTCACAAATACCAATCTATTAATCCCATCAATTCCCCCCCCTTTTTTTTAAAGGTTCCCTGAGCTTATAAAATTCCTCCCCCAACCCTCAATTGTATACTAATTATAATCAACCCTTAAATGATGTCCCTAAATCCGAGTGCTAACTTTACTGGGTACAATTTTTAAACCTGTGAAAATTCTGTCTCTTATTTCACTGTCAAAAGTTTTGAAATCTTGGGTTGTTGGGTAATTCCCTTGTTTCTTTCAAAGGACATGACTGTTCATTAAGCTTGAAGCTATGGCCTTCATGTTTCTAGACAGTCACAAATATCTTTAAATGTCATTCAGGCATGTCTGTGCGTATAAGATTGAGGGGTTTTTGCAATTGGGTTCAGGGAAATGATGACCTTGCTGTCATTTATCATCAATAAGTTCCAAATGATGGTTCATGTCAACACTCTGCTGGACAGAAATGCCAGGCCAGGCCATTCCACCAGCATTCAGACAATGCTCTGGATTGCCCTTCTTGGACAATCTTCTTTATTTTCCTTTGCTTAATTACTAAAGTTAAAGAATATATTTACTTCTATTGCAAGTAAGAACAAACTACTTGTCAAGTGCACTCACTGATTCTATGAATTCAGGAAATACTTCTCAGCCCTGTGGATTATAGAGAAGAATGCTCACTGAAGAAGGAAATCTTTATTACTGTAGAGCAGAGCAAGCTGTTGATACTGTAGAGCTGTGACATTTTTCTAACTGGATTGCATCTGCACATTGTAAAGACAGTCAACTAGACTGTTGCTGGAGATAATAGGATCTGGGACTGGAAAGCCTTCGTATTTTATTAGGACTACTTTGATCCCATTTCTTTAGGCCACCAGAGTGTTATTTCACATTCCAGTGTCTGCATAACTGCATTTCCTTTGTTTCTCGGTTCCATTTAAAATTCTCTGGCACATCAAGGCTAGTGAATGTCAGTAAAGATAACTATCAACATATAATGGTCTCCAACTACAGCAACGTGTGCTTGAAAGCCTGAAATGAGCAAATCTCTCTATAGTAAGTGGGAGCGAAGGGACGACAAATTAACTCCAACCACTTGGTACCTCTGCCAGGTTTCATTTGCAATTTCACTGTGCAGAGATCATAATACTTACTACAGATGGTCAAGGAATGGGAGAATGTTCCATAAATAAGACCATCTAAACTAAACAAGGGGCAGGTATTCCCCATACGCATTGCAAAAAAAAAAAAAAAAAAAAAAACAACTTTATATAAGGGCTCAAAATCATGCAAGGAAAGAATGTGAGTTGGTGCCATGAGCACATCCTAAAATGACAGTTTAATAACTTCAACAAAACTCTTGTTTCAGTTCTTGCACGAAAGGCCATGGCAAATGAATTGTTTTGAAAGCGAAACTTATCTCTACAGATTCAGTGAGTCTCACCTAAGGAATAAACAAGTTCTGCAGACTTTGCATGGTTTAATTTGTGTAGCATGCAAGATACCTCCGTCCATCATCTGTCAAACGTCCACCCATGATGAAACAGTCTCCATGCCTACCACATCATGTGGCTTGTTAGACTTTCTCAAGGTGCTGGATTTCCGTGTAACATGGGTTTCCAACACTCTAAAGGCAGATACTGTAGGAGTTCATAAGATACCACTTCAAGTATCAGCTATCCTTACTTCTCTCACAAACTTTGTTGCCAATAAAACATAGTTTCAACCTGGAATTAAGGCAAGACAATTTTACAAGGGCACAGAGATTGGGAAACCTGATTATGGGAGGTCCAACTTACAGGACAGCTGCTAAGTTTCATGATAATATTATAGCTGAAGGAAATATAACAACGTACTGTCAGATAGGTACCATTCTACATCAGAAGCTTCTTCAGATATGGTATAATTGCATTCTGATAAATTGGCTGAAAGTCAAGAACATTATTAATTACAAATGCACTCAACGCCTGACCCTACCAAGTAAAACAGAAAAAGCTTTGCCTAGTCTATCTTAAATGTACTCATGACATTTGCCTTATCCTATGCTTGGGGAAATATCATCTAGATAATATCTATTTTATAACAAAGGGATAATATATGATAGATGAATATAGATACAGAATATGTAGAACCACTACAGAATATCGAAAGCAAGCCAGCAGTGCACAGTGCACTATAGTGTACTGGTTGTATAACTTTATGGTCCTGTAGTTTCCTGAGGGATGGGACTCAAGGTCACTGCCAAATATCAAAGGCGAATAACCTAGGGAAAAACCAAAATCCAGTATTTAACTTTGCATTCTAATGAATTTATCTTGATTTCACGTATTTATAAACTGGTGACTTTTTAAAGTCAAGTCATTATAAATGGGAGGCACCTTTATTTCCACTAGTCTTTCACTTTTAATCATTATAATAATCCACTGATTTATTTTTTTACAGATGGTAAGTTCTAATAAATTAATTCACTCATTTTACCACATAGCACCGTTAGAGCCAAAGTAGTGGCTAGAATTTTAAGACAGCCCTTGTGATCTCTGACCCACATTGTCCCTCCCCTGACATGACAAAAGGATTTTGTAGATTTAATTAAGGTTTCTAATTAGTTGACCTCAATATAGGGAGATTATCTAGGTGGGCCTAACCTAATCAAGGCTTTTCAAACCAGGGGATTTTCTCTGGTGAGTAGAAGAAGAGAAAGCCAGGGAGATAAATAGCATACAAATGATTCAAGGAGCCGCGCTTGACTTTGAAGATAGAGGAGGCATGAGACGCTGCACTGATGACTCAATGGTTCTGAGTAACTACAGAGCAACATCCAACAGGGAAATAGGAGCTCCAGTTATACAATTAGAAGACGCTGTATTTTCCCAGCCCTTTGAGTGAACTTCGAAGGTAATTCACCTGGTGTCTTCGGATGTGAGCCAAGCCAGACTGTCCTTTCATTTTAACTTTGTGATATATAATCAGAGATACATCTAAAATTTCCTGGATTTCTACATCATAAAGTTGAGCTCAAAAGTAAGTATTTTTTTGTTTTTTCACTAAATGTGATAATTAGTTACTTAGCAACTGGACCGATATATCTGTGGGACTTTGCATGATTTTACACTCTTCTCAGCCTCTGTATTTGTCTGTGTGTGTTGCTATGTCAAAAGGCTATTGGCTGGGTGATTTATAAACAATAAAGGTATATTTTTTTGCAAAGCTAGAGACCAGCAAGCCCAGGTTTAAGGTTTGTATAGTTGCCTATAGAAATTCCTTCTTCTAGAGGGAAGGACAATTTGTAATCACAGTTATGTGTAAAGCCATGTAATTATAGAAGAGTTGGCATCTTTATAAGGACTTAATACTGCTCATAAAGGAGAAATGCTTTGCCTTAATCACTTCTTAACCACCTTATATTTACAAACAGTATATGAGCAACAGTTACATTTCAGAGAGAAAAAATAATCAGACCATAGAAACTTCTCTTCTCTCCCATTCATATCTCCCCATTTCTATACCACCCGCAAAGGGGCACATTCTCATAAAATCATGTTATCAGATCCTTCCATAAATTTTGTTTTGACAAATTCAATCTAAATTAGCACCGATTATTCTAGAAAATTGACAGATGGGATAGAATCCTGGTGTCGGGTCATTCAGCTTGTGGCCATGTGAGAGAATTTTTTATAGACATTAGATCATAATTCCTTGTATAGTATGTATACAGCCTTCCCCTGTGACAAGATGGTTTTGTATGAAGGCAGGAAGGGATAGTTTATGACAAGCTGAGATCATGATGTGAAATGAAATGGCCTCTCTGGTAACATAAACAGAGGCATACAGTCAGAGAGTAGAGCACATGGAGAAACCAACTTAAAATAAAGTGACGAATCTACCAGAGTGAGAAGAATGCTAATTCAGAGAGGCAGTCTCTAAAATTAAACCAGAAAAGGAATGATATTCTGATACCACACACGGGGATGCTTGGGTAGATGTGCCTGGATACATTGAACTGAAGATCTTTACAGTTCTCTGTCATTGAGAAAGTGACCAATTAACTCTGCTTGAGCATACCAAAATCCTTTTCCTAAGTCTTTGCTTGCAGATTATGGTGAGCCCTCCCCTGAAGAACACTCTCTCTGACAAAGACACTAATATCTAGAGTCAAATCTTAAAACGTTTTCCTGGGAAGTGTGTTCACAGGGAGAGGACACAGATCATTTACAAAAAAAAAAGAACTATAGGTCTTGTGTAGTATTATACCATTAAAATAAAGAAAGAATATATCTGGCCAGTGAAAGGTAGACTAGTTACTTCATCATTGGTTTGGAAAAGAGAATGTAGAAATAAACACCTGGGATTGATTGATGCTCAATTTGCAAATCTTGGAATATTATTTCCATCCAAAGGAAATGTGCTGTCAGTATTTATAAGAAAAAGAGAAAAAAAAAGCAGGGAGACAAAATGTCTCACTAGTATAAGTCACTCTCTTCTGCACTCATCAAAGCCAGAGTTCACAGAGAGCTATTGAGTATTCATGATAAAAAATAAATAAAATGCTGCCTAAGCATAGATGGGGAAGGTATGGTTTCATTGTAACAATACTGATACAGTGACTATCTTTAAAAATGTTTGACTTGTCAGCAGCACAGATAGATGTGGTGTCTTTGCTCTGTTATCAGCTCTCCAGGGGACTCAGCTATTTGGTGGCAAGTTGATCACACCAGACCCCCTCTTCAGTGGAATGGACGGTAATTGACAGATATGCTCATATGAGTTTTCCTCATCTAACACTGTATTGGTGTAATATGTAATGCTTTGACGGAGGGTTCATCTGTATTTCTGTGCTTTGATTGGTTAAATAAAAAAGCTGCCTGGGCCATTTGATAGGGCAGGACTTAGATAGGTGAGGAAAAGAGAAGAGGACTCTGGGAAGAAGACTGGGTCAGACCCAGTCGCCATGAAGCTCCCGCCACAGATGGAAGTACCATAGATCTGTCAGGTAAGTCACCCACCTCGTGGTGACATACAGACTTTTACAATGGGTTAGTTTATGAGGTGAGGACTAGCCAGGAAGAGGCTAAAGATAATGGGCAAGGCAGTATATAAATTAATACAGGTCTCATGTGGTTATTTCAGGCGTAAGCAAGCAACCAGTGGCTGAGCAGGCCAGCGGCTGGCGGCTGGGGAACACAACACACACCTCTTACCCCATCTACAACAATGCTTACAATATGTCTGACCGTTATTTTATTCTGTGTAATATTCCTTTAGACCAGAGAACACATTTTAGAAAAAAAAGTGAGGGTATCGTCGAACATGTGCTTAGGAAATTGCCAGCGGTACTATTTTGTGTGACACCCAAAGCCTTGCAAACAGAAAGAATGATGCAATTGCCAACTGACACGGCATGGTAGAGTTACATATCACATACTAGCTTAGAAGATTGCCTTAGGTGTGCTATGTGCCTTTGATCAATCGCCTTTTGCATCATTCATCGTAGCTAGAGGAGGCTTGCATAGACAGTGGGATGGAAGCTGAAGTGGAGCTGCCCATGCTTTCCGGTGACTCCGTTAGAGGAGTCTTCTTTTCTCTCTTTTATGCACAAGATCAATTTTATTTCCCATGTTGAGTTTTTGAGAGTTTATTTTGAAAGAGGCAGAACACCACAGAAGATATTTTAGCATTTTATTTCAAGAGATATTTTGGAAGAAGGAGTGCCTAGGTACAAAGGTGGAAGGACAAATTCAGAAAAGAAGACGTAACTGAAGGTAAAATATGGTAACAGTTTATAGGAGTGTAATAACATGAGAATTTGACCAATCATGGACAGACTAAAAAGAAACCATGATAGACCTCAGATACTGATAATTTAAAGGGCCTATGACTGGATGGAAGATGTCAAGACTTCCTTAGACATCAGCTTGTATTATTAGTGAGAGGGATTACCAGGTAGTCAAAAAATTGCAAATCAGTGAAAACAAAACAAAAACCGCATAATAATGCAACTGGAAGTAGACTAAAAGGAAACTATCTGAATAGTGCAAAAGGATTCAAAGTGCATCACTTTTCCTTGCTCATTTCAAGTGAAATTCTGACTGGAGCCTTCACCTTCCATGGTTTCTAATTTCACCACTGTTGCTTTACCATCTCCATTCAAAGCAAATTCCGTTCTCCCTTTCTGAAGTGACTTTTAAGAAAGGTCCCATTGTTGTATTTAGCCAATCTGAGATAGTACTTATTCTTCTTGGGATAGCCATTATTTCCAGATTAGCCTCCATACTATAGAGTTAGACCAAGTTGAAATTTGGAGTATATCATTAGTTCATTTGCGTAAATCTCAGTACCTTTGAAACAACTCATGTATAATGGGACAAGTAACTGTACCTGTACCATTAGATGAAATAAGAAAATAAGATAATAGCTTAAAAGCACTTAGAGTTCTGTGTTCGAACTCTTAGCTGTCACATTTCTAGACTTTTAAACAGGGGTTCATTTTACGGCATCGTGAAGTTTCTGAACATACACTTGATAAATTGTGCTCATGTAACTTTTGTTTACAGACAGTATGTTACCATATCTGGCACAGTGTTCTATATGATATACAATTATAAATACTCCTCATCAGTCACATATACACATCCACACACAGATGATATATATCACTTAATACTCCAAGTTTTGTGTCAGTCTCTTTTCCCCTAGTGGATACTTCTTAATGACGGGGATTGTTACCACCTGACTTGGCAACCTAACAAGACAGCCTTACTTCTTAGGGCGGGGGGGGGGAGGGGCAGATAGATGGTATCATTGTAAATGGCATTTCAACTCTAAAAACCTAAGCCTTATTTCTGAATTATTGCACACAGTGATAACCAATCTTAAATCCTAACATGACAGAACTGAACATGCCTAGTTAGCAAAGCATACTTTGGGTTTGATTAGGAGGGCAGTTCCAGAGCCAATGAGAACAAGAAGCTTGAGACTAAATGAATACATAATTTAATCCATTGACAGGTTTGAAGCCACAATATATGGTGAGGGCCGTGGAACTCCACAAAGTAGGAATTTGTTGGAGGAAATGACCTATTTGTGTGCTCTGAAGGGCACCTCCTCATACTGACTCTTCTCTCTTTAATTTCTGTTTCCTGGGACAGCTTGGGTGAACAGCTTTGCTCCACCACACACTCAACCACAAGTCAAGAACAATGTAGAAGATGAACAGAAATATCAGCTCTCGATTATGAGGTAAAATAAATCTATTTGCTTACACACTGTTTGTGCTGTGTGTCTAGAGTGATAAAAATCCTTTCAAATGCAAAGCTAGAACTAACCTGTTCACTTTTTTACCTCCAGTGCTAAATGGGCTCTATGTTGTCTTTATGGTACTTATTGCATTCTTATCATTTTTCAGTTTTCCAATAGGTGAAAATTAGGATTATCGACTTTATGAATTGCTAAATTACTAATAAATTGTGGCAAAAATGATGTATATAAAAGACTTAACACCTGGTTATGGTAGGGGTTTTGAAGATACATGGGAAAATATCATTCAGATCTAGAAAATAATACCCCAAACTAACTAATATAAATTATAATAATAAGAAGAAAATATAAATGTATATATTTCATGTAGAACATTTCCCGTGATTCATTTTCCCAGAGACTTTTTATGTGTGGTTTATTTGTTAGTTATTATAGCAGCCCTGTGGTATTCATTATTTCTGCTTAACAGAAAATGGTAGGGTCAACTTGAGTAAGTGTTGTAGGAGGGAGCTTCTATATTTTGTGTTGCTTTCATTGGTTAATAAAGAGACTGCCTTGGCCTGTAGGATAGATCAGCCCTTAGGTGGGCGAAGTAGACAGAACGGAAGTCTGGGGAGAAGGGAAGATACCAGATGCCATGATACTCCTACCCAAGATGGACATAGATTAGACTCATGCCGGTAAGCCACAACACGTGGTGATACACAGACTATTAGAAATGGGTTAGTTTAAGATGTGAGAGTTAGCCAAGAAGAGGCTAGTGACAATGGGTCAGGCAGAGTTTAAATGAATACGGTTTGTGTGTAATTATTCTGAGTATAAGCCAGTGCCAAAAGCAGGCCAGCAGCTGGGAGCTGGGCCGCGGCAAGACACAGCCCTCTGCGCCTCGTACAACAAGTAAGAAAGAATGTTTGAACCCTATGTGATAAGCATTCATGCACAGCAATTCTAAGCCCCTCAAGCCATCCCCCATCTGTTAGAGTAGAATTAGCAAGATACTCAGAATTGCTGCAGGAAAATATTCAAGATCAATTGTAATTATTTCCGGAAAGCTGGGTAAACTGAGCCTGCACAGGAAGGAAATCTGGGGATGTATAGAGCTAAGGAAAGTAGAATGGGTGCACCTGGGGTTGATGTGCACGAAGAGTCGGGACAATGTGAATGTGAAGAAAGGTCTGGGGTGAGAAAATACCACATCCACACCCAACATGAAGAGTGCAGGCAGTTCCCCTTTAAGACACTTGTCCGTATTTCTCTTCTATTCATTTTACTGGATAATTTTGACAGTTCTTTTTACTCCTGTCTTTCCCATCCCCATTCCTCTTCCATTCCCTTACACTTTTCCTTCACTATCCTCCTCCCCCCTCTATGTCTTTATGGGAACCAGAGACAATGTTAAATTCTGAGTTTCTGTGATATAAATTTCCTGCCACTGCTGTTACTTTGGAAAATGGAGGATTTTTCTGGATTTTTTTTTCTGTTGTTTTATTTTTCAGATATATGAGTTGCATAAATTTAAAGCATATGTAGTGAGTAAGAAATGTGTTTGAAATGGAAGATTGGTAATTAAAAATCAGAGTAGAAGAGGAGCAGAATCAACTAAGTGATCAAATAAGAGAAAAATTATATTCATATTTTGACTTCTGCTCAGAATAAGGTTTGGAAATTATTGCTACTTTCCCTGAAACAGCATTCTAAAATCTCGGGAAATTGGCATTTGGAATACTGCTCAGTAACAGGACACTTGCTTAGCATGCACGAGGCCTGAGGTTTGATTTCTAGCACGAAGCAAAATAATCTACCACATGTGAATAAATTCAATGATTTTACTTTTCTTACCTCAAGTTAATGAATATCTGTCTTATTTCTTAACTAGATACATTGGTAGCATATAATTATCTCTTTTTCCGTATTCTTCATGTGTATAAATTTAAATGCTTGTTTTTAACTTTCTTGTCAGATTCTGGAGAGTGACTTCTCTCTACTCAGCATCATTTTGATCTCTCTGTATCAATTTCTATGATCCAAAAACAATTTGTCAAGAACAGTATAGTAAATATTTGCTAATCATATCTCCCAGGTATAATGTACCATCCCAGGTGTCCACACAGGCAATCCGCAGAGTTCCTATTAGTCACCTCTGCTTAAATATAAACTGTTTAAAATAGATGCTCAAGGACGGTAAGTCTAGTGGCCATAGTCCTAAGCTTCTTACTCTGAAAGTTACAAAATACAGCTTTGTAACTCAGGATCCAAGAAGTCACAGTTGGCAGGGTTGAGTCCCTGCCTTTTTGCAATCAACCGTAATGTCCTCTCCTGCAGTTTTAGGTCATCTGCCATGCTTCAACATAGTAGCAGTCCTCTTAATATGTACGAATTTAAGCTGGAGAAATTTTAGGACTTGTTTTGCAAAGAAGTAAAATTCCTCTCTGTCCAACTTTAATTTGACATGTTTAATTTTTAATTAGTGTTTATCCAGCCAAGCTTATACTCATCTGTGTATGGAAAATCTGCAATATGTGGGGGTAAGCAAGAACAAAGGAGTAATGATTACATATCATCTATTGGACATAATCATATTTAATAAGATTGTATTATATTTGTTGTTATTTGCATAATTTTCACTCTATGGTAGTCTTAGAAATTATTTAACTTATTAAATGATTTCATTAATGAAAAGGTATTTAGGACAGCTCTAGATATAAAGCTGGCATTATAGCTTTTGCAAATATTATTTATTTATTTTTTTTGGTTTTTCGAGACAGGGTTTCTCTGTGGATTTGGAGCCTGTCCTGGAACTAGCTCACGTAGACCAGGCTGGCCTTGAACTCACAGAGATCCACCTGCCTCTGCCTCCCAAGTTCTGAGATTAAAGGCTTGCGCCACCACCGCCCGGCTGTAAATAGTTCTGTCCTGTCCAATAGTGACTCCAGAGTACCTGAAAATTACTAATTTTAGAAGTTATGTTAATTAGGACTTCTGGTTGCAAAGAAAAAAATTCTCATTTGAATTAATGAGATAAACCAGAGAGTATTTCAACTCAAGGAATCCAAGGAACTAAGGAATATCGTAGGAAAGACAGAGGTGAGATGGAGGCCAAGGAGAACCTAAAAATCATACTTGGAAAGCTCAGACTTTCATGGATATACTAAACTTTCAGTTATTAACTTATATAATTTCTTTCAAATATATACTATAAAGCTTTCTTCTTTCTTCTATACAGCAGAAATATGACTCTGGTTTTCATATTAAGACTTTAATTATTGCTTTCTTTGCTCTTATCTCTGTCCTTCTACTGTCTTGACTACCCCATTCCCTCAAGTCCTCTTCCGTACTCCCCTTCTCCTCTTCTATTCCCTTTTTGCCCTCTCTACTCCCACCATCACCATGAAACAATTTTGCCAGGTGATCTTACCTTATTTCAACTTTCTAGGTGGATCTATATATGTTTTCTTAGGGTTCACCTTGTTACTGTACCCAATTTTTAATTGGGTTATTTGGATTTTTGATGTCTAATTTCTTGAGTTATTTATATATTTTGGAGATCAATCCTCTTTCTGATGTGGGTTGTCTTTTTGTCTTATTGACTGTATACTTTGCTTTAAAGAAGCTTCTCAGTTTCAGTAGGTCCCACTTATTTATTGTTGCTCTCAGTATCTGTGCTACTGAGATTATATTTAGGAAGTGGTCTCCTGTGCCCATGCATTGAAGGATGTCTGGATTGAGGCAGCCATTGTGGGGATAGCAAGAAACCTGGCTCTAAAGAAATTTCCAGGAATTCTAAGGATGACACCAGCAAATACCATAAGCAATAGAGGAGAGGGTGCCCGAACTGACCTTGCCCTATAGTCAGACTGATGAATATCTTAAATATCACCATAGAACCTCTTTCCAGCAACTGGAAACAGAGGGCGAGAACTGCATCGGAGCTCCCAAATTCCAGTTGAAGAGTAGGAAGAATGAGAATATGAGCAAAGAGGTTAAGACCATGATGGGGACACCCACTGAAACAGTTTACCTGAGCTAATGGGAGCTCTCCAACTTCATCAGGACACAGAATGAACAAGCTTAGGTCCAAACTAGTTCCTCTGAATGTGGTTGACAGTTGCATGGCTGGAGCAGATTGAGGGGCCAAGGATAGTGGCACCAGGATTTTTCCCTCCTGCCTGTACTGACGTTTTGGGAGCCTATTCCTTTTTGATATAGTAGGGAGAGCCTTCTACCTTCCCCAAAGCAATGTGCCTTACCCTCTCTGTGGAGTGGATGGGGTGGGGGGGTAAGTGGACGGAATGGGAGGAGGGGAATCAGTGGGAACTTGAATTGGTATATATAATGAAAAATGGTTGTTTTTTATAGATATAAAAATATTTTAAATAATTGTAATGAGTTTATTTTGATTGATCTAGTACGGCCAAGTTATGAAACTGGTATCATTGAATTTTCTCTCTCTCTCTCTCTCTCTCTCNATATAAAGCATTTCATCATGTTTGTCCATGTTCTCACACCTGAATCAATAGTGCTTAGAAAATGGGTCCCCTAACATGACTACTCTAGAGAACATTACAAATAGAAGAAATTCTAGAAGCAAAGTAGACAAACCAAGCAATAGATATTCAAAACTTGAAGTAGGTTTTAATGTAAAATCAGTAACCTCTTCAGAATGGTTCAAAATCAAGCTTGGGCCCCAGAACTCACATGGAAGTAGGTCTGTAAACTAGTTAGGCATGTAAGGTATGGCTCCCTTAAAGCTGTTTGCTATTCTTTCTCACAAAAGAGGCATTTTCTGCATTTATGACATAATAAAATAAAGTCATCTATTTACTATTCCCCAAACACAGTGTTAGATTATTAATT
This sequence comes from Dicrostonyx torquatus, assembly GCA_028555095.1. Lineage (NCBI taxonomy): Eukaryota > Metazoa > Chordata > Mammalia > Rodentia > Cricetidae > Dicrostonyx > Dicrostonyx torquatus. Next base: position 605,661 of record JAQHUG010000155.1, on the reverse strand, counting down.
AACCCCCATTGTTGCAGCAGAGAAAAATAATAACAAGAGTTCTCTCCTTTTTTATTACTGATATTATAATTTAGCAGGAGTTTTATTCCTGGATTCTTTTCATTAACAGGCAATGACATTTAATAAATATCTACAAGTAGCAATAATATTTTTTTTTCTCCTCCTTGTCCTTTCCACCCCTGGCCTTCACTTGATCTTACTAATTGTCTTGAGCCTTGCAGAGTACACCCTCTTGATGCCTGGATTCCTGTGCATTCCACCATCCCAGAGAAACTATCACTGAAATCACTAAAATAAATCTGAGCATTATAAAAGTAGTATACTACTCGTACCAGATAGGATCTCCCCCAGCTTGGCCCCACCAGTGGTATATTGTTTGTTAAGCATTTTACGATTTAGGAACAAAGCACAATAAAGTGTGATTGAATATTTAAACCAGACATCTGGAAGGATAAAAGTAAACGGCAAGGGAAAACTATCCAGGTGTTTTCTTTGGATGGGGAGGGTAACCCAGCAATACCATCCAAATTCCTAGGTGCAAATGTGACATCATAGAGAAGGGCATTGACTGGGAGAGACTATCCCCTATATGTTACGGCAGACAGATAGACATACACCTTATACACAGTGTGTGCATCCCATCTCATTCTCTGACTTGTCGAACTAACTAATAAGTTGCTCCATGTTAAAAAGTTTACACTGGGGTTTTCTTTCCTATTCTCACTGGGTAGCTGGAGCTACTGAAGTCAATTGAACTCAGTTGCTCTGTGAGCAACCTTGCTATCTCAAAGGAAAAAAAAATACAGCCTGTTTGACAGCGAGATGTTTGGAAGCATTCCAAGAAATATGAAAAAAGAAAGAAAGGAAAAGAAAAAGGGGACAGCTGGTCAATGCAGAGGAGGGATCATAGTGAAAGGTATGCATTCCTATTTGCAGTCTGGTCATAAATCATTATCCACTCTGGCATTGATTAATTGGCCTTTCTCAAATTCTCCAGGATTCTTATAAAAATACAGGGTAAAGAACAATTTCACACAGGGATACAGTTCCGAAATGTTGTCTGGAGATAAGTCCAGATACAGAGTTGTGTCACATCTGAAACTCATCTCTGCTTTATTTACATTTTTAGAGTGATTTTATTTCTTTTGTCAAATTCTTCATTCACCCTTATCTGTGCTCTACAACCGAGCTGGGGAAAGGTGAGGGTGACACAGTCTACATATCCCACCTGCCAGCACGACAACAGGGTAGCCCGTCTGCACTGAATTCTCCTGTTGTGATTCCGCCAGCTCTGTTGTTAATGATTAAGTTGTACATTGCCAATTGAAGCTAGTATCTAGAATAGATCAGAAGCACTCTGAATGTAAAATGTTGTCAGCCTCATTGAGCGTTGTCTTGAAATTCTAATGACTGAGAATTAATAAGCTTTTGAGCATGCGTATTTCTCTTTCCTGCCTTCCTTTCTTCTATTTTCTTCTTTTCTTCCTCAATTCTTCAGTGACTTCGGTCATATACATTGTGTGCTTGTTGCCTTTAATGAATGCCTGTCTTTACTCTTTCCATAATAATTCATAGTAATTGATATGTGTTATTAATTAAATAATGGCTATTAGTGCAAATGTATAAAAATAAAAAGGCATACAGTGCTGGAGAGATGACTCCACTGTTAAGAATAGTTTCTGTTTTTCCAAAGTTCTGGATCTTCCCATCCAAATACCCATGATGGGGGAACTCATAACTAGCTGTAACCCCAGTTCCAGATGATCCAATACCTTCCTTTGGCAAATCTGGGCATCCACACACATGTAGCATATACTCACACTAAAACACACTCAATGCATATACATAAATGAAAATAAAATGTTTTAGAAGAAAAAGGCCACAAGAAAAGAAATAGAAATAGATGAACAGATCTATTAACAGATTAAAAATCTCGCTATAGATCCTTCTATAGAGATGCTAGGTGTGTGACAGGACATGGATGATTTCACAGACGGTATTCCAAAGATGGGCCAATTATACAAACATCAAGAAATCTATATTCCTATTAACAGTAAACAAAACCTTTATGTTCAGGCAATTTAAAATATTAGTTATATGCAATACTATAAATCTAATGGAAGTTTAGGATTGGTTGTTTTTTTTTTGTTTTGTTTTACTTGCACTATGTACTTTATTTGCTGTGCTCAGTGTAGGAAAACTCAAAGTCAGTTCAAGATATCCCAAGCCCAAGTTCTTAGCACAAAGGAAATGTATTTGCCCCAGGTGAACAGAGAACAGAGAATCAGAGACAAAGACAGGAGATAGATAGCGAGAAGACTATGGGAAGATGGGAAAGGGGGCATGGATATTTCTCCCAAAGGAACAAAGGATTGCCTTTAAATAGAGAGGAGATAGACTTGAAATATAGGAAAATGGCAGTTTATAAAGGTACAAGGGTATTCGTGTTAGATTGATATGTTTAATTTTAATTGGGAATGATAATTAGGTGAGCCAAAGAGGGCTTTGGATTGTTGAACTTCAATATTTTGATAGCTGGACCTTGGTGGTCAACCTCAGAAGAAGGAAGTGGCCAAATAAGGAACTAGAGATTGGTGGTATCGTTAGCAATATAATCTAGCAGTTTTTTAACAAGGCAGGGCAAAAGGAATCAGAGAGAGAGCAAAGCCTGCCAGAGCCATGCCTCATGCCTGCCATGTCCAAGCTGGCCAGAGTCCCTTTACTCAGGCCTTGGCACATACTAGACCACACCATGATATGGAGACTCACCAAGGATGTCACATCATCCTCAGAAAATATTCTTATTGAACTCCAGAAAACATTAAGAGTTCCTAGGATTGCAAAAGAAAAATAAGCAACAGCGATAAATATTGCACCTAGCTATATTAAATTGAATACATATATTGGATTTAAATATTTGCATTCAAAATTATGAATTTTTTATTGCTTTGTTCTAGCCATCCACCCTGGGGTGGAAGACATAGTATTAGCTTACAGGAGGCCTTTTTTGTGTTTGTTAAATAATACTGCTCTTCTCAAAATTATGAAATAGAAGATAATTCTCAAACTATTACTGAGAGTTCTCAAACGATGTCTTAGAAAACCATATGCTTTCATAGGCCATTAACCTCCAAACTATTTTTATAATGATACTAAGGCAATATTTTTCTCTTTATTCTTCATTCTTAAGGTATACACAGTCAAGTTGCCCAAATCTATTATAAATCAATACCATTCTACAAAAATAGTTTAGAGGTTAATTGATGGTTTCCCTTTGGGTCTGAAACAATGATGAATTTTTGTCTTCTGCTAGTCATTCAGTGAGGAAGTAGGCAGAAACAGGTTTGGCTTAAAAGGTGAGTCAAAAGAACTTGTTTATGTGGAGTAAAGAAATGTAGATTCTTTATGAATATGAATTGCAAATGATGACAAATCTGTTTTATTCCTCAAAGTTCAAAGGAAGACATTGGAAAGTCTATCAGAAAAGCGAGAAATTTGCACTTACTGTCAGCTACTTACAGCTATCTAAGGACTGGTAAAATGACTCTGATAGAATCCAAATCTGTTAAGAGAGAATGTTATGCAGACATTGGGTTATATGGTTACATGGAAGTTTCAGTGTCAAAATGACATCTGTAGAGAGCAGATGTGTGAATGCAGACATACTCCATGAATGCAAATGTTGAAGAGATTTATAAAAACGTGAAGGAGTACATCTTTCACACTAGTACCAAGTTTATTATTATGTTTCTTAGATAATTGACTATGTCTTATCATTCATGAAATTCAGCCTTTCTTTTAAATAAAATGCTTTATATAACCCTAAGTCTAGCTACTTCTGAGATTTTCAGGTCTCTTTTTCTTTTGATCATCTTTTTTGTTGGGTTAAGTCAGAGACATCAATAAATCAACTTACAAAGTGACCAGGTTTTTCTCTTTAACAATTACTTATTCCCTTTACCTTTATCCACAGTAAATTCATAGTTTTGAAATTGTGTACCTATTTTGTCTAGTTATTTAAAACTTATCAATATAATACTAGTAATAATAAAGAGTCTAACCTACTAAATTAATATTGGTTCTCTGATTTACATGTGATATTAATACTATTATGTCCTTAAAAATCTTCCAGTTAACGTTCATTCTATACCACTTGAGATGGGAATGAACGCTTTGGGGTTTTTTATTTTTGTTTTTGTTTTTGTTTTGTTTTGTTTGTTGTTGTTTTGCTTTTGGTTTATCAAAACAGGGTTTCTTTGTGCAACAGCCATAGCTGTTGTAGAACTAGCTCTTGTAGATCAGGCTGTCCTCAACCTCACAATAATCCTTCTGCCTCTGCCTCCTAAGTGCTGAGATTAAAGGCATGCGCCTGGAGTGAATGTTTATTACTCCTTTCTTAAAAGAAATCACGCTGTGGTTCCTTAAAAATATGAAATAGCACTATGTTTATATGAAAAGGGAGTGATTGTGGTGTAGCTATATAAAATTTCCCATGTGTGTATACACTGGTGCCTTCCTTCTCTCTCTACCTTCCTTTTAAATCAAGTACTCTCAGAGACTCTGGAGCTATTGGACTGGATGACCATAAGTCAATGGAGCTCATTGATTCAGCTGCATTGACTGTGTAGTAAACAACAGGAATCTACCTGTCTTGCCCTCCATCTGTGTTTGATGAGCAATGAGCATTGCAACTCAAGTTCTTACAGTTGTGCTGTAAACACTTTACCTGGGGACAACAATTTGCCATTGTTTTTCAATGCCTACACTTTAAAATCTTTCATATTTCTGGTTACTGATGAGTGGTATAAATATTTCTCCTGATTTTAGTTTTTTGTTATTCATTTTAAACTTCATTCCAGTTTCAATGGTTATTTTGAGTACATAGAAATTCATTGAATAATTTTGGATTTACTTTAGATATGACTTTTATGACATCAATCTCTACTCTCCTTGGCTTAAAGGGGTTACTGTCCTTACCTCTGACTATTTTGTATCTAGGACATTACATATTCTTTCATCTCCTATTATTCATTTTTTAATGCCTATAGAATACTGCTTGGACTCAGACTTGTGATTTTTCTGAAGATTGGTCCAGTTTTCAGAATTCCTTGATTATCTTGCTTAAAAAATGCTTATCCCTACACTACATCAGAATATCTGTTTTCAGATCAGTTTCTTTCACCTCTACCCCAGTAAATTGCCATTGGCACTCTTATAATTCCAGGCCTTTTCAGAGTTGTAGGCATTCTACTCATTTAATCCTCATAAAATCTTGTTAGCCCTACTTTATGGTAGAGGATACTAAAGAACTAGCCCAAGGTCACACAGCTAGTAATTGTCAGAGCATAGAATAAAATCAAACCTTGTTTGTTTTTCTCCCTCCTTGTGTTTCATAGACAAAATCAACACCTGAGGAACACTGGGAATGGCTTGATAACCAAAATAACTCTTGCTGGCCCTGCCTCAGATTCTGAAATCCTAGGCATGCTACAGCTTTTTCCTTTAAGGTAGCTGTTTAAATGCAAATTATCTTGGGAAGGGTGTCACATTAATAGCTACTACGAGCTATTAACTCCTACACACAAATCAATGTTCTTGCTCTCCAGGCTACATAGGACTCTAAAAGACTGTAACGACTGAAAGGAATTTTGGAACAGAGAATGGGTAAGGTTGTGAGTGTAAGGATGCTGTCACAATGAGGGCCTTGGACAAATGACAGATCACAAAGGCTGGGAGTTGGGCAGGACCTGACAACTGAGGCTGCAAAGGAAGCAGCCTAAAAGCACCATTAGAGAAGATAATAATTGCAAAGATTGCCTGCTTTGCATTTTTGCATATAGCTATTTCAAATCCTGGCATACATTTTGAACATGCTTCAATTTTTCTGATAAAACTCAGGAAATCACTCTTCCCTGTGAGTGTAAGGTATATGTTAAAAATGAAAAATTAATCCAAGCCTGCCAAACCTGATTCCCATTAGGTCACAGCACGAGCTCATATTTGATAATCATTAACATCTTTAACCTATTTCTTAATGTATTTAATGAATAAGTGCATGTTATGTCCTTATCAGACAATTGGACTTTTCATTTTCAGCATTGTGTGATATGCTGCTAAAGGAATCTATCCCACAATAAATAAACTTCAACATGCAATTTTTTTCGGAGAATCATAATTAATACGTTGATGTTGGAAAGGTAATACAGAAACAGGTCTAAGTTTATACTTTTTCTCATAGATAACTCATTAAAAACGGATTCCGAGACTAATAAAGTGATTCTGAGGTTGTGTACATTACTTAATTACTTAACCTTTAAAAAAAAGTGACATTTGTGCCACAGTAGTGAATGTTAGTGGCTAATAAATTTGTATAAAATAGTAGAGGATTAAAAAGAAAAAAATATCATCACTTAGGATCAGATTAACAATGGAAAGGAAAGAGCTTGTCCTAAACCTCTAGGTGAACAATGGCACTTGAAAATGAAATACTGGCAAATTGCCCATCTCCTGTGGGAAAAGCAGGAAGGAGGCGGCAGCATCTTTGTAAGCAATCACACTGCACAAGGCAGGCTTCTTCCTGGGGCATTAACAACATCCCAACAGGACTCAGAGATTTTTGTCAAGAGCTACAATTTACACAATAATTACACTCATTGCAGCAAACACTGATCCCAAATTGCCTGGACTTCTTGTTCTCTTCCCCAAATCAACCATTTTATCCTTATCCCCAAGTTGTTTTTAAAGGATTCTTTCATTGGCATTTCCATTTTAACAAAGAGTATTTTGTGTGTGTGTGTGTTTTTCCAAACACTTCATAGAGCTGATTTCTTTCTATTAATGGACTAAAGGGGAAGAAAAAGAATGTATCACTTCGGAAGCTTTTGACATACTTAATCATACCTCTCCTGTATTCAGAAGAGAAATAGATGTTTCTTTTTAGTGTGGTTAGGCATGTTAATCATAATTTACTAAGGAGCACAAAACCAAGTGCAATGAAAGACAACCTAAATTTATGTGAAAATGACAAAGATTATATTGCGCATTTTACATGACAAAGGTAATTTTTCCAGACTATTAGTTGCTGGTTTTGCAAGGACAGATGCAAAGCTATCTCTTTCTTCCCCAGATGAATAGGATGAGTGAGAGAGGCACATTTGCTTTGGTGAATGCTCATCCACACACTGTGGATATTTGCATTGTATTCCCATGTCCGTTTTTCTTGATGACATGGGAATTCAGGGACCCTGTGATCAGATTCTGCCTTCATGGTGCCATGAAAGAGAAGTGATTTCCAACCACTCCAGCTCACACTATTGATGTCCGTGCTCATTATACATTATTAAGTTCTCTCTGGTGTTGGGACACCAAAGAGAGATCCTGTTAAGAAGCAGAGAGTGCAAAACAGGATCAGTGGGGTATTGTAATCAGGTGGAGAAGGAACGAAAGTGCCTGAGAAAAAACCTCCAGATGGTGATGAAAAAAAGATGACCTCCAGTGGAGATGCTACACAAACTCCTGTAGGGGGGGCTCATGGCCACATGCTGAGATGGGAGTTAAAGAGGAAGAAGAAAGAGCAGCCAATTTTCCTTCTAGGTAGCGATCAGGGCAAAAGCTTCTTTAGGGATAAAGGGCAAATACTTCCAGGGGAAAAAGTCTGTTATTATCTATGAATGTCCATCACTCATGCACACTCCGCACTCCTGGCTGGCAAAAATTATGTGTCACACGTATGTATGAAAATAGCACTGCATATACATACATATTGATGTCTTGAGTGCTGAACAATCCATATAATGTAGCTGAACTCTTCTGTTAGTCAGTGTTCTGAACTAACATTACATTCCACGAATTCTTACTGAATGTATTTATAAAGTAAGCTTTGCATTGCTGCTACTTGAGAAACACTAATGATTTATCTTTTTGTGCTTATGACAGTTTTTGTACCCTTTCTTAATTGTATCTTCTCAAGGAGTATGAGGATGAAATAAATTCAAATGGTTTCACTGTTAAAAAGATATGCAAATAAAATCAAGTTATTTTTTATATTGTAGATATGGAAATTTGTGTATTAACCTATTAAATTCATAAATAACTGAATTCTGTGAAATGATGACATGACTTCTTGCTATTAGAGCCTATCAGAGTATTTTTCATTTCCATTACACCAACAATAGGTCTCAGAACTATAAATTTGGTTAATGTTTTAAGGGTAATGGTAAGAAGAGTTGTTACAAAATGATCAAAATCTGCCATCAATGCCACTGCCCCAACCTAAAGGAAACAGTACATACTAAGTAGAGGGATCTAAGGGCATTGTTTGTCAATATTTTGTTCTGAATTTGTAATGTAGCTGATTCTATTTGATTGCAAACAAATACATAATCGATGCAAACATAAAAAACAAAAACAAACTAAAATATAAGTAGAAATAAGTGGGCTTTAGCAGGAGATAATTATAATTCATAACTTAGAAACATGCATGTTGCATATAAGAATGTGTCTACAATGATTTAAGCAGACAGTCATCTCATTTGTCAACCTGAATCATATCCATCATTTGAACTGTGCTTGGGTTGTCATGAAACATTCTTGAAAATCTTCAGAATCAAACTTGATAAACGCTACATCTGGTGTAGGAGGTCCTTTTGTCTATATGTTTCATTATTTGGTTAACGAATAAAAAAATGCCTTGTGCCTGTGGCAGTGAAGAACAGAACTAGGTGGAGAAAACTGAGCTGAATGTTGGGAGAAAGAAGGGTGGCATCAGAGAGAAGCCATGGATTCACACCTAAGACAGACTCTAGGAACTTTAGCTGGGAAGCCACAGTCACGTGTCAATATACAGATTAATAGAAATGGGTTAAATTAATATAAGAGTTAGCCAATAAGAAGCTAGAGCTATTGGGCCGAGCACTGATTTAATTAATACAGTTTCTTTGTGATTATTTCAGGTCTAACCTAACCAGGAGACCAGAAAGAACAAGCGGCCTCCCTCCAACATACATCTTGTAAAGTGTGGCCTTTGTTACTCATGAAATGTATACACTGTGATCCTGCAGAAAGAAGAACATTAATTAGAGGGACAAGGAGAGGTAGAGCAGAGGCCAAATGAAGAAACATGTTGTCAATCTATTATTTTATTATTATAGTCATAATCATCTCTGGATACACAAAACAGGTAAGGGGTTAGAGGTGGGAAGATTCATGGCCTTTGGGATGTTTTGTAGGAGTGTTCAGAGACCTGGACTCCATTGCAGCTGCCTGCAGAGGTAAGCTAAAGATTTCGTCATCCCACAAGGCAATCTTCCCTTTTCATCCTAACAATTTAGTACTTGTTTTTATGGGAGCATCGACTATGTCTTTTCCTAATTGTAGGAGATTGTTTAATCACAGCTAATTCAAAATTAGCACATAAAGAAAAGCTACCTGTCCTCTATGTGCTTAAATCAGGGTACATATTTACAAAGACAAATATAACCTCTGGAGATAACTCTAAACAACTTCCTAAACATGCTGGGAGAGCTCTACAGTAGCCAATTTTTACTAAGGAATCTTCATCTGCCTCCCCACAGATTGTTTTCCATCCATCCAAATACATTTTCATTTGTCTTGCCATTTCTCTAAGATATTTAAGTTACTTGCTGAAGATGCTGTATCAGTTGAAATTCTAAGCAACCCTCTGAGAATTCTTTATCTTCTAAGTGGCTCCAGTGTGCCTCTCTCTCTCTCTCTCTCTCTCTCTCTCTCTCTCTCTCTCTCTCTCTCTCTCTCTCTCTCTCTCTGTCTCTATGTGTGTGTGTGTGTGTGTGTGTGTTTTCATACATTTATATCCGCTTGTCATTTCTTTAGTCTGCTATCTGAGACAAGCTCCATTTCTGTGAAGAATTTAAGAAACTTGGTATTTTTATTTCCTAATCAATCTTATAATTGATAAACGCATGATTACAATTACCTAGAGGCTAATTTATCAAGGCCAATCATTTTCTCATCTCCAACTTCTGTTCTTATCCCAGTACTTGGAAAGGCTGACTCTCAATAATTATGGGAAGCAAAGGTGAGAGAAAAGAATGAATCTCAAAGCTGAAACTAGCATTTCATCCATTGGGGACAGCTCACTTCCTCTCCATGATATATGAAAGACTTTATATCTCTCTTTGTGGGGAAATAACTTTGTGGCAAGTAGGAACAGAGTTTAGAAATGCAATCGATGGCCTACATACAGAATTAGCCATGTGCGACTGCCAAACATAGCCTCTCAAGGCCATATCTCATCACAAGGGAAGGAGAACTAAACAGTTCTGTAAGTCTCGACCATCTCCAACATTCCAGGACTGTATCTGAGTGCAGAGTTTAAATGACAATGGGATCACTGATGTTGAACAATTCCGTTAAGAGAATTCTCTTTAAGGTAGGGTGCTAAAACTGAATCCTGCCATTTCTTAATAACCACAAGAAAGATTCTGAAGTGACTTTAATTTAATTCAACCAGAAGGAATTGTGGGGCTCTGCAGTGGGCTGTGAACAATCTGCTTTGGATCACTGCAAACTGCTGTGTGTTCAGGCAGAGGAAAGAAAATCTTCCGTGGCTTCTGATCAGCGCAGTCATTAGCACAGCTTTCTAAACAAATAGCACAGCATTTTGGGAGCCTGCAAGGTCATGTGCTCAAGCGGCTCAAAATAGAGACCACCAGAGCTATTCTAGAAATGGTTTGGGAGTTTCCCCTTGAACCCATGTGCATTCTGCATCAGACTATTTACATTTGACACACACTGTGTCAGTCAAGGGAGGGAAGATAGACATCAAGTGCTTGAGGGCTCTAATATACCATTTAGAAGTGAGCCACCAGCTGGGGCAATGAAAATTTAAGGGAAGAATACAACCTTTAAAAAAAAAAAAGAACTCTTTGAAACATAAAAGAAAAATTACAGTGTGCCTCGCTTGATTGTCTACTGTACAGAGGGAACTGACACCGACTTGAATTTGTGGCCTTGTAGCCCAGGAGCCTTCAAGATGATCTAAATTACTCAGGCTTGAAATGAGAAAACTTAGGCCTCGGCTTGCATGTAGACACACACGAGCACTTTGTTTTTGTCAATCAAACTCCAATACTACGCATCACTCGGTCCTGTCCACGAAGCAGTCTCTTAAATGCAAAACAAGCTGACATGAAAATATAGCCTTCATTCTCGCTGAACACAGACTGTTGAGAACTATAATTATAATATTCATAAAAGTATACTAATATATCCCTCATGATCCTAATATTATCAATACTGAAGCTCAGTAGTGTCATTTAGATGACTGACAGTGGATTTTGTGATCCTTAGGCAGAATTCTGATTTGGTGCTGCACATGATCAAGTGTGGCTGGCAGAACATTCCCTAAGGACCTGTTTTCCCTCTCTCCTTACAGCCTTTAGCTAAGAGAAACATGTCTGCCCCATCCATTAAAGGCTGTTGCCTGCTTTCCTAAAGAAAGAAAATACCATAGTTAATTTTGATTTTGACTAGGTATGTGTCATTTATAAATGAAAGTCTCCAGGCTTAGAGGCACATGCCTTTAATCCTGGCATGTGGGAGACAGAGAAAGAGAAATCTCTGTGTGTTCCAGACAAGCCTAACTTCCATGGCAAGTTCTGAGACAGTCGGGGTTCAACACTGAGAACACAATTCAAAAAAGAGCAAAAGAGAGAAAGAAACCAAAAAGATGAAAATTATTTGTATAACCAAAAAGATGAATATAAAATCAAAAACAAAAATACCAACTAACTAGTTCTTTTAGGCAGGGTCTCATGTTGCTCAGGCTGGTCCCGAAATCAACTGTGTGGGCTAAAATGATGAACTTCTTATATACTATTGCATTCACTTCCATAGTGCTAAAATAGCAGGAATGCACCAACTCAGTTAAGACCAGTGCGGGGGAAATCAAATCACAGGCCTATTTGCATGCCAAGCAAACATTCTATTAACTGAGTCTCATTCCCAGTCCATTGTTTCTAAAGTCTATGCTGTATCTAAAGCATCCTTGCTAGTTTAGGTAAGTCCTACCTACGATATGGATTCTTCTCTCTCCCCATCCTACACCAAAGCTTCAAGAGCAGTATTTAAATTGGAGATATTTCATTTGGTTGAATTACAATGTGTGGAGAGTTGGTAACTAGCCTTTCCAGAATGACCCAAGTAATCATACTGAGGGCAAGGCTGCCAAATATGGCATGCTTTTGTCCTTAGGAACAGGTTGTTAATAAGTACAGACTCTTGATTCCCTTTTCTTGCTTAGAGGATCGAAACTTCAAGAGGTGAGTATATATCTCTGTCAAGAAGAGCAGTAGAGTGATACATGCAGATTCATCCAGGTCAGCACTATGGAAACACTGGCTCGTGATCTAGAATTGATTTTATTTAAAAATCTATCAGTATGATATTAGAGAAAAATGTGCTAGGTCTATAAGCAAATCTTTGTTATCTTTTCTCTCAATTTCTCTCAGTTCTATGATATGTTCATTTTATATATACATACACACACACACACACACACATATATATATATATTCAGGTTTTTATTTTACTTTTTAAAAAAGAAAACAAACTATCTCTTTTCATTTTACATACTAATCACAGTTACCACTCTCTTCTACCACCTACCCCCCCACAGCCCCCATCCTCTCCTCAGAGAGGGTAAGGCACATTGCTCTGGGGAAGGTCCAAGGCCCTCCCTACTTTATCTAGGCTGAGCAAGGTATCAATCCAAAGAGAATAGAATCCCCAAAAGCCAGTATAAGCAGTAGGAATAAATCCTGGTGTCACTGTCAGTGATCCCACTCTCTGCCCCAGTCATACAACTGTCACCCCACATTCAGAGGGACTACTTTGGACCTATGCTGTTTCCTTCCCTGTCTGGCTGGAATTGGTGAACACCCATTAGTTCAGGTAAACTGTTTCATTGGGTATACCCATCATGGTCTTGACATCTTTGCTCATATTCTCATTCCTCCCACTCTTCAGCTGGACTTTGGGAGCTTAGTCCAGTGTTCCGATGCAGGTCCTTCCTCTGTTTCTATCAGTGGCAGGATGAAGGCTCTATGGTGATATTTAAGATAGTCAGCAGTCTGACTACAGGGCAAGGCCGGTTTGGGCACCCTCTCTTTCACTGCTTAGGATTGAAAGACCTTAAAGTGGTCTTAACGCCAAGGAGCCCCCAGAATCAATAACCAGGCCATCAGATCCAAACGCATGAGGTGGTTTATTTCACGATTGCAATTGGGTGCAAAGCTTAGGGAT
>JAQHUG010000155.1:544296-583247 GCA_028555095.1 Dicrostonyx torquatus | reverse complement strand
CTCTCTTCCATCTCTTGTATTCTGTTGGTTATGCTTGCCTCGGTAGTTCCCATTTGTTCACCCAGATATTCCATATTCAGAATTCCCTCTGTTTATATTTTCTTTATTGCTTCTATTTCAGACTTCAAGTCTTCAATTGTTTGCTTCACCTGTTTGATCATTTTTTCTTGGTTTTCTTTGAAAGATTTATTAATTTCTTCCATTTTTTTTGTTTTTCATATCCTCTGTTTCTTTAAGGGAGTATTTCATTTTCACTTTAACGGTTTCCATAATCTTCATAAAGTTACTTTTTTTCTGCTTCTTCTTGATGATGATCAAGTCTTCCTATTGTATTACCACTGGGTCCTGGTGTTACCATGCTGCTTTTTAGGTTGTTGGATGAATTCTTGCATTGGTGTCTACTCATCTCTTTTTTTTCAATTGATGCTGGCAGTGTCTTTGCATCTTGGTTCAATCCTTGCAGTGGCTGTCTGTATCTAGAAAACTGTTCATAGTCTTTTCTGTCTTGCCACTGTCTATGTCTCAGGGTTTTCTGAGCAGCCTACCTGCAGGAATCTCATCTGCTGATTGGCTATAAAAACTGAGGCAGGTGGGGGATGGATCAGGGGGTTTTGCCCTAGTATGGAAGACCTAAAGAGTGGGGTGTCCTCTGTGTGGCTGGTCACTCATCACTTGGACCTCTCTCTGTAGTAGTAGGCTGTGTTTCATAGTTCCACTGAGGTTGTGGTGAGATAGGCGAATTTGTGGATGGGATGAAATTTGTAGCTTGCTTATTATGTATTAATTTTGCATATTTACAACTTTTTTAGCAATAAAAACAGGGAAGATAAAAATATTGTTTTTAAAAGATGACATCTACCAATACAACTAATTCTTAATGAGATGTCTGAATGTATTTCAGACTTGATGAGAAATTTATGAACTACTTGTGATGGAGAAAATTATTACAGAAACAATAATGTATAATGTTCATCTCACTGTACTATAACACACTGCAGCTCTAAAGTAGGAGTAAACTCAAAGAAACCCTATTTGTATTTTCATAGATCTAATACTGGTCAATGGTAGCAAATTGGTATATAGCCCAAAGAAGTTTGAGGACTAGTGAAAGAAACAAACAACAAACAAAGAAAGAAATAATCAGAGATCCATTCAAATAAATGCACGGAAAATAATACAACACAGAACCACCAGTACAAATGTTGAAAAACTGGGAGGGGTCAGACCTTTTTCTCAACTACATCCAGGTCATTTCTATAATCTTTTTCCCACTTTCCTTTAAATTCAATGTAAAAATTGGAAGAATTTTACAAAAAATATATCCTTTCAACAAAATACATTCTTTAAGCTGTTCTAAAGTAGTATCAACTCTAAGGTTTATAGCTTAATTTATTTCCTTACTGTGAAGAGATCGTTTTTATATATGAAGTTTTTAAGTTGCTGTTAGTGAGATTGCTTTACAAGCTGCATTTTAAGAGAAATCAAAATTCTAAATCATTCTGCCATTTGTAGTCATCCCAACTCCACAACTACCACTTAAATAAAAAGTAAATTCCAGGAAAAATGTTACTCATTTCTTTACCTATATATTATATGTACCATCTTCGCATAGAGGAGTAATCATAGGTGGGGCAAGCTCTTTCAAGACCTTTTCAATTTTGTTAAGTATCCTTGGTTTCTATAATGTGTTTTAGTGCTTATTTCTAGCCAAGATGTTATCAGAAGTTAATACAAACCTAATAGTGACATTGTTTTATGAGTCAAAAAGTTTGAAACTAGACATTTGGCAGTTCATTTGTGGGTTCTTTCCACACCTGCTCAATTCCTTGCTGAATTATGTACTTGGAAGCCTAATGCCATGCCCCAAGGGTAGATCAAGGTGTGCCCTGGCAGCAACTGGCTGAGTAAATTCCCTAACATCTGCAAATATTAATTGTTGGTTGAATTTGGACAGCTGAGGTAGGCAAGTCTTTGCTTTTTTATGTACTTTTTCCTGCATGTGGTTCCAGTCATAATTATAGGAAGCTAGATGATATGTGACATTAATAAATGCAAATGCATTTGGGGGAAGGTTACATTCTACAGTATAAGAGAGAAAAAGTAACAGTTTCTTTAATGAGTAATTGTTACAGCTATCAAATAGAAACACATTACTGCATTAAACATCAATAATGACACTATGTGCATGAATGAATTAAATACTAAAGTATATTCATATGTCCTGAGTAAAGTTGATAATGCTTTGAAGGTGTGATAGAGAGGGCTATGTAGAATCAGAACACAAATCTGAGAATATGAGAAACAATACACATATTTTTATGGTCTGAGTGGTGATTTGGTACAGACTATAAGTAAGATCTTGGGAGACAGGATTTATTTAGAGGAAGACATACATTTTACTGATACCAACACCTATTATCAGAAGTCAGAACAATGTGTTATAAAAATTAGACACTCCAAAAACAGTGGATGTGCTGATGAATGAATGAGTCGTGAAGAATTTCCTGTATTTTATGGCAGAAAGGATGCTCTGAAAAGGAAGTGTTCTCTATATTCCGAGGTCTTGAAATAGGTTTCGTATGTTAGTTGTCATTCATATTCTATTCACAAATTAGTTTATAATGAGCTTTCTTTTCAAAGTTATTTTTAACTATTAGTATGTGCGCATGAATGAATGGGTGCTTTGAGCAGAAATGAAGGTACTGAAAGAGACCAAAGACAATAGAAAACAGTTCTCACTGGAGCTGGAGTTATGAGCAGTTCTGAATCACCATATATGAGGCTGGGAACCTAACCCACGAACTCTTCAAGAGAAGCCTGTGCTCTTAACCACTGTGCTATCTCTCCAGCTCTAGAAGAAGCATTTTTAAGGTTTATATTTATTTTTTAATATCAGACAGAGGGGAGAGAAGTGTGTAAGAAATGAGTTAAGGCAACATTCTTGCACTCTTTACCAGACAGACACCATACTTCTCATTTTACATTTTATGCAAATGACATTTAAATGAAGTGGATCAACTTGTCAACTACTGGGAAGTGGCATGACTACTTGATTTTTTTTATTTTTGGAATGAGATTATAAAATTAAAAGACAGAAGAAACACACACATCACAAATACATATAGTAGATGTCTTAGGGTCTCTAGAGCTGTAATAAAACAATGTGATCAAAAAACAGGTTGGGGATGAAAGGGTTTATTTGGTTTCCATTTCCACATTGGTGTTCATCACCAAAGGAAATCAGGACAGTAATTCAAACAGGGCAGGATCATGGAGGCAGAAACTGATGCAGAGGCCATGCAGGGAAGCTTCTCTACTGGCTTATTTCCTAAGGCTTGCTCAGCCTGCTTTCTTATAGAACACAGGACCACCAGCCCAGGGATGGCACCACTCACTGTAGGCTGGTCCTTCACCCATTAATCACTAACTGAGAAAAAGCCTTACAGGTGAATCTCATGAAGGCATTTCCACATCTGCGGTTCCTTCATCTGATGACTCTAGCTTTTGTCAAATTGACACACAAAACCAATCAATACAATAGGTTAAATTGCATGGTTAAATAATACACACACACTCAGTCTCAGACATACAATTATACACAATTTTTGGTAAGCTTTCAATTTTTTTACTTTATCAATAAATAACATAAAGCGATATGAACAACCTTCATATACCTAAACTAAAACAAAAAGTAAAAAGTGTACCTATGACATTAGACTCAGAATAGTAAAGATAAAGCTATTATATGATTTCTAATTCACTAGATACGACTCACCATTCCCTTTTTTGAATTTAGGTGGCCTAATATGCAAAGCAGGATTTGCATGCTCTGTCATATCAGTTTTATGCCTGAGTAAAAATGAACTAAGAGGAAACCCGTGAAAACAAAGTATTTTATTAGATCATCATGATATAATGAAGGATATACAGGGTAGTCATCATAAAAATACATTCTGACGTATAGAAAGGATAGCAACCTAAAATGATGAAACAAAAAGCACTAAATATATCCCATTTTAGAAAGACAAGTCTCGTGCTTGTCTATGATAAATATCCTTTAACTTGCATTTATAAATTTTAGCCTAAATAATGTTCTGTATTATGACACACACTATTGGTTTTAAAATATTTTCAACACAAAATTATTTTTTCTTGTCATTTTTTTACAGAAACACACACATACACAAATCCAACTTTTCTTATTTAAAACATCTGAAGTTTGTGTTTGTTGGTCTTCATCTGACTTATAGCCTGAATCCAAAGTAGAAAAAAACAACCCAAAAAACAAACAAACAAACAAAAACACTTATCTCCTTTCTTAAACCAACAGTGTTCACCTTATGGAAAGATGGAGAGAAGCATAGAAGAAGCCTGGAGCAAACTTCTGTCTGCAAGAACTCTGTTACTGTGGACATTGTGTTCCTCTCGGTTGTATGCCCGACCTAGAATGAGTATTTATCAGCTGTTCTTGCTTCTTAGGCTGACATCTTTAACTTCTAACATCCACTGTACAATTGAACTTAGATTCAACGCACTCTCTATATTTAGTATAGACATCCAAGTGTCATTTTCAGCTGTGTCACTGTGCCCATTGTGAACATATTTGGGTTTAGTATTAATTACTGACTACAACACTTCCTTGAGCCAGTAAACTATTTCTTGGAGAGGATACCCTTGGAAGTTCACAAGTAACATGCTCAGAGCAGAATATGGTGTATGATTTTCTAGGGACAGGTATTATACAACTGTATCAATGACACATTGGAATTATTTGGTGTTATTTTTGTATATTTTTAGGGATTAGATCCTAAACACATAATCTAATTCTGCTAGGTAGGTTTCTTCAAGAAACCATTAGACCCTTTACGAAATGCTATTATTTGTAGAATGACATCTACTGGGTAATACATCACCATTTCCTTATTGAACTTTTAGGAGCTAGGATTACTCTCACAAGACTCACCCAAGATCCCATTACTGATCCTTCATGGGCAATGCAGGGGGCTCATGTAGGCCCTCTATCGACACGAGAACAATTTCTGGCAGGAGAGAATTTTCTTTTGTGGTTTAGTCACCTTGAAGTTGCCCATAATACTATAGAACACCTCTCTACTGGCTTCTCCTATAAGTGACCCTAATTAACTCATCAGTTCATCAATGGATAAGTTTGTTTCCTTCGTTGTTATGGGGCCCTTATCTGGGGTGAACACATGCTTCTTTGTATACTAAACATTTGAACGGTAAGCCTGTTACAATTAAGAAATTAAGAAATTCTTTTCATAAGAGTTGCCATGGGCATGGTGTCTCATCTCACAATAGAAACCTTAACTAAGACAACAGATATGGCTGGCATTCTTTATGGTTTAGATTGGCATGCCTTCTTAGTGCAATGGGAGCTGCATTGCATTTGTTATTGGTTAAAAAAATGCATGAGCTAACACAACTCTGAAGGTACCGTGGAGACAGTTCCAGAGATACTGTCATCCATTGTGTGGTGTGGATTGGCACAATTCCTTGATGTGTTGGGTTTGCTGCTTGACTAAGGGGACATCCTTAAAATAGCCCAGAGAATAGAGAACATCATTACCGTCCTTGAAAATAGCACACAAGGTACAAGATTGATTATAAGCAGACTTTGGCATCAGTTACATGCCCCTTACGCTGTGCAATAAGACATTCAATTGATGCTCAGCTGTCTGCCCAGAAAGAACTCGCCTGGAAAAATTATGAGAAACAGACACTATCCTACTCACTAGCCATGAAGTTGTCAGGCAAAGTGGGCAGAAAAATGGAGAATAAATGAGATGGAAGTGGTAGCTTGTCATTTCTTGTAGTTGGGGAGAACAAGAGAAAGAGTAGACAAATTGGATTTCTGCTAAATAGCTCTTCCTGTGATGCCAAAATTTAGTACTGATGGAAAGAATCAGGCAGTGAGGGGGATAAGAGGGAGGTAGAAGGGATAGAAGATACTCCTTTGATCTGACCTTTAGTACAAAGGAAGGGAAAAAAAACCCATGAGAATGTATGCAGATGAAGCCTGACATAATGGCACAGTATGGGAAACTATATTACACTCTGACTTCAAGCTACTAGAATTGGAAATGACTTTTAAATAAGAATGAAAGACCCTCTCGTAGGGCAGTTTATGAGGCTGTGAGACTTGAGGATGGATGAAATCAGGCTGAGTGCTATGGAAGACAGACATGAATAGTATACATACTCATTCTCTGAAGACAAAGACTGAATATTCTGAGGCAAAATAAGGGAAACCCATCCTTGATGGAGAGACTCATATGAGTCACTTGAGATACTCAATTTTCACTGGCTGAGATCCTCATGAATATCAGAGACACTAAGACAGCAGAGGATGGACAGACATTTCTGAAGGAACTGGACTATGAATGTTCAATGGACTATGGTCTTCAATGACCAGCTCTTTAGGCCATATTTAGGACTGTGTCCAAAAGTGAATAAGTGTAGGTGAGGTTGTGGCAGAGAAGACTTGTTTGATCTGGTATGCAAATCAATTTCACAAGGTGCTAACCAAGAGCAGAAAAGATAAAATACAGAGGGGCCTCTCTGAGTCTCTTAAAAGTAAATATATCTGATTTCTGTCAAGACAGAATTCCTGGTGGGGGTGGGTTATCAGATGCTAACTTCAATGTTTATGATTCCCTGAAAGGCTTAAAGATCTGAACAATAGTATATGGAAGGCATCAATAATAAAATAATGCAGATGAAACAGAAGAAGTAAGTCCTCTCTTCAGGAGTGGACATACTTCCTCCCACAGAAATCTTTGGACATTTCTCTCTTCAAGAAGGGTTCTGGGGGTTAGAGGATGTTTGTTCTGTTATGTATCTTTCCAGAGCCAAGGGAGAGGCAGCAACCCATCCAGAGATTCAGGACTGAGCTTGTCAGATCCCAGGAGCCAGCTAATGCCACACTTGTGGCAAGTAGACATGGGTACATTTTAGTGTAGAGGAACACCAGTAGAGAAAGGATCACTTCACTTAAGGAATCTGGAGAAATAAGCTTTTTCATATGATGTCCACAATCTATTAATTATCATGACCCTTTTGGAAGGCGTGGAAAAATCCAAAGGCCTGAGCTGCATATACATATGTAGACATATGTAACAATAATTACAGAAGAAGAGGTCATGAATTTGAGGAGTGGGGGAACACAGGAGGAACTGGAGGGAAAAAGAGGCAAGAATGGAAATGATGTAAGCACAGTCCAAATGTATATAGCTATCAAAAACAAAAAATCAAAATTTAAGTTAATAAATAAAAAAAGAATCAAGCAGGTCTAGGAAGCAAACCACTATGTACTTCTTGTTCTTCCAGTTTCTTGTCTTGGTTCTTTCCCTGATTTCTCTCAGTGACAGATAGTCACCTGGGAATTGTAAGTGGAAATAAATCCTTTCCTCCTCGTGTTTCCTTGGTCATATAACATCAACAGAATAGCCAGGTGGAACAGTATTTAAGTATTAAGTATTTAATGCTTAGTTATAACAAGTAGGGAGTTTGGCTAAGTATGGCTGGCCAAAGAGCAAAGAGTTCCTAATCTATTTTCTTTTCTTTCTCCTTTTTTTTCAAGACAGATTTTTCTTTCTCTAGCTTTGGAACCTGTTCTGACACTCACTTTGTAGACTAGGTTGGCCTCGAACCAGGGAGATCCACCTGCTTCTGCCTTCCCAGTGCTGGAATTAAAAGCATGTTCCACCAGTGTCAGACTGTGCCCCTAATCTATTGACAATCACAATCACAAGGATTCCTTGTTCTAATTATGTCTGCATCTTCGGAGGCACTCTGGAATGGAAGTCTTATGATTTCTTAGAGAAATGAAAGGAGAAAGACTCATTTCACTGGGACTTGAACATTGGTGAGAAGTGTTGGAAGACAAAGGAAGGCAGGAGGCTCAGACACAGAGGGGGAAGGAACGATTCTCATTTTATATGTGCTCAGCGCTACTGAGTATCTGGCATGTTTAGAAGTCAAATAATTAGTATGGCATAAAAAATAGAAACAAATCATATTGCTTGAATATTAATCACATTGTGATTCCCCAAAATAGAAGCAGCTCTAAATTTTCATATTTTATTTTTAGAATGATAGGCATGCATCAGAGTTGCAAAACAACTTCTATGTATTTACTTAAGATTCATGCTATTGATGGTTTGTGTGTGTATCTAATATATGAATATAATGTGTTAATCATTTGAACATTTTCAGCAAGAGGGCCCACATGGAAAAGTTTTAAATAGCGAAATTATTTGTTGGAGCCAGAGGTTTTTTTTTTTCAGTTTAATGTCTGTTTTGCTCTAAGGAGGAGGGAGTAGGAAGGAAATTGAGAGTCCATTTAACATAGTTATTGGGGAGATTTTAAATTTTCAGATTTCCTAGTGGAGCAGCTATTGGCAATGATGAGTGCTGAAGGAATAAGAGTCATTTTGGGGCAGGATGTGGCCACTAAAAGGCTAACCGTGTCCTAGTGGATGGACCATACCTATTCCTATATGGTCAGGACTAACTGAACTTAGGGTCTACCGCCACTGCCAACACCAATAATAATAATAATAATAATAATAATAATAATAATAATAATGCACAATAATAATAATATAATGGAGTGGGGTTGGTGGGTCTTCGAGAAGTTGGGAGGACATAGTGAGAGCAGATAATTTCAAAATACATTGTATATGTGAATATAAGTATATTTACATCATCCCAACCTTCACATTCCCTCTCCTCCCTCCCTCCTCACTGATCTCTTTCTCTTAAAGTTGTTTTTATTTAATAAGCACATACGCAGACATACACAAAAAAAATCACAAACCTTCTGAGTCTAGTTATTATTGTTTTTACGTAACCATGTTTAAGGTTGACCATTTGGGATTAGATAACTCATTTGAGGATCCTCCCAGAAAACTGATTCTTCCTTCCTCAGCACCTTCTTCTAGCTGAGGCCTTATGAAATTTTTCTTGTCCATACTGGCATATTGACTAGTGTTGTTACTATGCAGGTCTTATTTGTGCAACCACATTATTGACATTCCATGGGTACAGAATCTATCGTGTCTAGAAGATACTAACAAAATGCATCTTGATCCTCTGGCTCTCGAGATCTTTTTTCCATCCTTGATGTTCCTTTGACTCTTATGTGTAGCAGTCATGTGGTAGCTGTATCAATAGGGGCTATGGAACACTAGTCATTTATTCTTTGCATTTTGGCAAGTTGTGGCTCTCTGTAGTGCCCACCACCTGCTGAAACAAGAAACTTCTTTGATGAAGGGTCAAAAATACGCTTGCCTGTGAATGCATGGATTATTATTTAGGATACTGTTAGAAATTATACTGTCTTAGCAAAAGGAAAGTAGTAAGGTCTCTTCTAGGATATATTACCTTTACTGCCAAGGGTATTTGGCTATATTTATAATACCACCTATAAATTCCCTCTATTGAAGAGGCCTTATGTTACATTAGATAGTAGTTAGTTATTCCTGTTCAGTCATTGTTGTGGTTCATTAGCTTTGCCTCTGGATAGTATCATTGGTTGTTTTTTCTCCCTTGTCTGATTGCATAGCACCTGATATTATGAGAACTATTCCTCAAGATGGAGGCTTCAAATTTAGTTCCAGACAAGTTCTTAAAGTTCTGTGTCAAAAAGTATATGGTATCTTCAGCAGCTGGATTTTAATTTTGATTTCTGGGAAGCAATCAAGGACTCTAGAAATAGTCGACATTATTTTGCACATCTCTTGGAACCTACGGACCAGCAACTTGAAAGGATGTTTTTCATGTCTGTCACTGTGGTTCTTGCTAGATAGTCTACTACTCTTGGGGTGTTGGGGGATCAGCACATCATATGTCATAACTTTTTATAACACACACACACACATATATATATATATATATATATATAATTATCTTTAAGTCAGTTTATGAAATATTTTCTCCTATGGTTTTTTCAGTCATCTTTGGCATTTGTCTTTCCTGCCTTCATCTCCCTCTCTATTACCCTCCCTTTAACACCTGTTTTTCTCCTTTCTACCTGTATATTCCCATTTCTAGGTATTAGCTACAGAAGCAGCCTTTTATAAAAATTGAATCATTTTATATGTACTCAAAAGGAGTTTACCTTTACACTCCATAGGAATATGGTTTTATAAAGTGTTCCTTTGCAATGAAATATAGAGAATTTGTGTCCTAGTAAATATAAAATCCAAGACATAGACATACATATTAATAAGAAAAAAATCTTACTACGTGTAAGAAGAAAGGAGAACATGAAACTTATTCCTAAAACAGTGCCCTCTTCACAGAAAAAAAGCCTAGAGGTTTTATTAAGGGAATGTAAGCATATTCCATCATAAAAGCACTCCAGAGAATAGGCATAATTCAACTAAGTGTACTCTTAAGCATGCTAAGTTTAAGTTCATCAGTCAAGATGTAACAAAACAGACACCACTAAACTTTCTTACCTTGGATCATAAAGATGGTGGACAGAAAAAAATAGCTCTTGGCAAGCTCAGTTTTTCTACAGCATTTTAGCTAATACCAAACAAAATAACAAATGACTCTTTGATTGTGGGTTAATTTAATAAAGTGCTTCCCTTTCAGGGGGCTGTTTTGCTTAGTCACTGATACCCTTTCTCTCCAGACTCTTGGTATTTGCTCAAAGAGACTTTTCCATCACTACACCGTCATGTCTGTTTTCTAATTTCAAAATGAAAATCAAATCAAGGCAATAGCATCCATCCATTTCCTGTTCTCTCTATTCCTTGGAGAGCAAAGCAGTGAGTCTGGCCCACACTTTGATTTCAAAGGGATATTCTAGACTTTACAATCATTTCTTCATTGGCTCAGTCTTTACTAATAAGCTTAACATTCTTCAGTTAATATTACCACTCATGTGTTGATGTTTTTGATAATTGAAATGACACATACATATACATATTTTCATGCTTTTACATATGCAACATTGTCTTCACTATAGGAGATGTTGAGGATTCAAATTTTACAGAAGACAGTATATATTTTAACAGTCTATCACTAACAAACTTTCTCAATAAAACCAATTGTTTTCTGGTATGTGTATGTGTTTTAATTAGGGTTTCTATTGCTGTGAAGAGACACTGTGACCATGGCAACTCTTATAAAGGAAAAACATTTAATTGGGTGGCTTACACTTCAGAGGTTTAGTCTAATATCATCATGATATGACATGATGGCATGCAGCAGACATGGTACTGGAGAAGTAACTGAGAGTCCTATATCTTGATAGCAGACAACAGTAGGGTGTAGCTTGAACATAGAAGATCTCAAAGCCCAGCCCTGACAGTGACATTCTTCCTCCAACAAAGCCGTATTTTTCATTAGTGTCACTTGCTTTGGAGGCCATTTTCTTTCAAACCTTCTACTCCCTGTTCCCCAAAAGTAGTAGCAATTTCATAATGCAGAAATGTGTTAAACCAACTTCTAAAGTCCCCATAGTCTCTACCAGTCTCAAACTTATTTAAAAATCTGTAGTTCAAAGTCTTTTCTGAGACTCATTGCAATCTCTAAACTCTAATCCTCTGTAAAATTTAAATCAAAATGCAGATCACACACTACCAACATACAATGGCATAGAATATATATTACCCATCCAAAATATAAAGAATAAAGTGTAGTGAGAAAATACTGGACCAAAGCAAGACTGAAAACCAGCTGGGCAGACTCCAGACTCTGCATTTTTATGTCTGAAGGCAAATCAGTCTTCAGATCTCCAGCTCTTTCAATTTTGTTGACTGCAAAATACTTTTTTTTTTATCTTGGACTGCTCCTACTCCCTATTAGCAGGTTTTCTTGTCAAGTATTCTACAGTTCCGCTATCGCCAACATTTTGGTGTCTCCAGGGCAATCCAGGTTTCAACTTCACAGATTCATACAATAGCCTCTTTAGGCCTATGTTCAGAGACTATTGATACATGCCTAGCTAGCCTCGCCTGCTTTCATTAGTCACAGAGGCAAATTCCATAGCCACTTTCTTCTCTCCCTAACTCTAAAGGCAGAACCACATGACTGAAGCTGTCAAGTTCTATGGCCTACTGGGGATGGAACATGGACCTTTGTTCAAATACATCTTCGCCAGCTTTCTGTTTTCCATTGATTCCTTCAATGCTTAAGCTTGACTGTCCTTGAATTTGCTCTGTAGAACAGGCCAACCTCAAACTCAGAGGTCTACCAGCATCTGCCTTGAGTGTTGAGATTAAAGGCGTGCACTCTCACACCTGTCTCTAAGCTTTTCTTTAATTCCTTTCTCAAGTTTAAAACTTAAATGCATGGGATCTGGCCCTGAGTTTACCACTCTCTTTATCTCATTTCTTAATCTGCTTGTCTCTGTGAACACTGGATTTAGCTCCATTCTACTTCCAGGTGCTTCTTTTCTCCACAGCTTGTTCCTTTTCATTACCAGTCTTTATAACCATAAACACTAGTAACCTCATAACAAAGTCTAGTCTAGGTTGTTTTGAGATCTCCTCTGCCAAGGGGATGAATCCAAATCTCTTCACTTTAGCTTCAGGCAGACTCTTCCAATAAGGGCAAAAAGCAGCCACTTTCTTTACCAACGTATCAGAAGAATGATCTTGAAGCAACATATTAAAATTCTTTCTTCTGCTACCTCTTGAACCAGTCCTCACAGTTCAAATCATTCTCAGCACCATGTTTTTCCATGCTCCTATTGGTATGGCCTATTAAGCAGGGCTTAAAGTATTCCAGTGCTTTTGTAACCCAAAGTACCAAAATTCAAATTCCTTCGAACAAAAATATGTTCAGGCCTATCACAGCTATACTCAAGTCCCTGGTACCAACCTTTGTTAGGGTTATTTACTCACAAATACCTAAGGCTTTTCAACTATCTTCGAAGAAAATAAAGTAGACCAAAAGGAAAGCTTAACAATGGAGGATGAAATTAGAGAAAAGGAGACAGGAACTGAAGAATAAAATTCCTTAAGGGACTCAGACACCAGAAATTCATGAGAGGATAAATGATTAAAATAAAGAAAAGCTCCAAGAGCACTGGGGAGTAAGAAAGCTTGTGTCACAGAGAAGTAAAAATTAAGCTGTGCTAAATAGCTTTTTTTCCTATTCTTTTCTGACATTGAGTCAACATGTTGAAGATTTTGAAAATAGAAAATAATTTTGTCCATCAGTTTGAATCTGGACACTTCATTAAAGGTAATGGAGTGGGAAGAGTTGATTTTGCTAATAAATGTTCTCAGAGTTCCTTCCAGCACTAACATATGTAAGGAATAAGATACCAGTGGAGCCTTCAAGGAGGGACACTTTCAGTGAACCATGAAAATTGTAATTGCTTTGATGATGTCTTTAGTAAGTGCTGCTGAGAGAGAGGAAACATGTAAATTTGCCAGGAGCTGTAAAGCTTAAAGACACAGAGTATGGTATTTTATTTGAGAGTTTGAAAGTGAAAAAAAGTGTTTGGACTCAAGAGAAGAGAGTCTTGGGCAGTGTATTAAATTGAGAGAGTAGAGGAAGCAAGTTTTGCTCTGGCAACTATGAGAGTTCAAACAATGTAAGAATAAATGGTGGGAGATGGAGTGCTCTGGAATGCTCAAAGGCAGCAATGAGCTATCAAAAAGCTGTCTTGTATTATATCAGATTATTTAGGATTTCCCATGGAGGTCAGTGGAAAAATACCACTAATGATTTTCGGAAAGCCAAGAGCATGTAAAATCCCACATTTCTGGTGGCAGGTATATTGGAGAAATGCTGAAACCTTTCTCAGTCTTCTATGGAATATGAGTCTTGTATAACTTCCCTCAGCATAACCAATGGGCAAGTACATTTGAGGAAAATGTGTTCTACCAGGTTAATATTTCAAGCTGCACAGTAATTATTCTAAACTCTCCTTATTAAAGGAAACTCCATGACATATTAAGTGCTGGCCTTATGAAGATAATTTTAGGTTTACTTGTTCAATACTCTTTATCACAATAAAACAAAGCCAACTTGACTAGCACAAACAGAAAAAAATGTTTATATAAAAATACAAAGCAAATTATTGACTCTGAGTATTTGTAGGAAAAAATGTAATGGTGTTCTGTCTCTTTAAGAGACAGGTCATGTCCACTCCCTCCCCCATCTGCTGAGGCAGGCAGGTCTTCCTTCGTGCTTGCAGCCTTAGTCTCTCTCTTTTTCCATCTTGCACTCTAAGAGGCAATTTCTTCCTCTCTTTCTCCTCCTTTTACCCCTTCTGTCTCTCCTCTTCTCTCTCTCTCTCTCTCTCTCTCTCTCTCTCTCTCTCTCTCTTTCTCTCTCTTTCTCTCCTCTTCTCCCCTTCTTCCTTCCCCTCCATAACCCCCTGAATAAATATCCAACTTCACTCTGTGCATGGCGTGCCTATCCATGTCTCTGTCTCTTGCCTGCCAGCCCGTGTCTCCCTGCTGTGGAACAGCCACTGCTAGGGGACCGGCAGCCATCCCTGCCTGGGACTGGCTGCTCTCAGAGCCCTCTGCCTGCTGCTATTTGGCTGGCTACTACCACTTGGGGACCTACAGCATTTCTGTTGCCTGCTGCTGCTGGGGATCCTGCAGCAATTTTTAATTTTTCCATTACAAAAAGAATATTTTCTTTTGATCTGTCCTCAAAGTTTAATAATTGAACCTATGAAATAAAAAAATAGTGATTAATTGGATACATATACAAACAAGCCTGTAATGACAGAAGTCCAATTTCATCTGGAGGAGACACTGCATACTGCTTCAATCTTTGTGAGTTCATATCAATTCTGCTGACTTTGAAGGCCTTCTTTCTATTTTGGCTTCATCCATCCTTTTGGCATTTACCTTCTTTCTTTTCTGTCTCCTCTTCTACAGGGTTCTAATAGGTATGAGGGGACTATCTATCTATCCAACTGGTGTAGGAGGGATCTTCTTTTGTGTTGCTTTCATTGGTTAATAAAGAAGCTGCCTTGGCCTTTTGATAGGGCAGGACTTAGGTGGGGAAAAGAGAACAGAAGGCTGGGGAAGAAAGGAAGTGAGCAGATGCCATGATTCTTCCACCCAAGATGGACATACCTTAGAATTGTCCGGTAAGTCACCACCTCATGGTGACATACAGACTTTTATAATCAGTTAGTTTAAGATGTAAGGGTTAGCCAAGAAAAAGCTAGAGATAATGGGCAAGGCAGTATTTAAATGAATATAATTGTCATGTGGTTATTTCGGGCATAAGCTAGCTGGCAGCTGAGAGCCAGGCGGGAAGGAACAAAAGGGCCTGCGCTCCTCTCAGATGCTGGGAATAAATAGCCCTGCTCCTCGGCGGGAACACAACCCACATCTCTTCTTTTTATAACAGCTAACTATCTATTATCATCTTTCTATAATCTGTATATCTTCTAATCTAATCTATCTATTTATATATATATCTTTATCTATCTATGTATCTATGTATCTATCTAACTATATATCTCTCCTTCTCCCCATATCTTTCTCTTGTTGTACAGGTTCTTTGCATATAAATTTTGGCTTCCTGTTTTATGTTTTTATGGAATTTTTGAGTGTGAGAATGAGTGGGTCTCTGCATCTATAGGTTTCTTCTGCTTTTTCTTGGGCTATTTTCCTTTTATTTTGTTCTATTCTGGTCCTCCATTTTGCTTTTATCTTAATACAGAATATTTTATTTTATTATTTCCCCTCAAAAACCAGATTATTTTCTTAGGAGACACAAAAATGAGGTGGATCTGGATGGGAGGTGAGGTGAGGAGGAACTAGGGAAAGCAAAGTGAAAAAAAACCTTAGTAAAGTTATATTTTAAAAACTTTATTTTCAATAAAGGGGGGGCGTAGAAGAGTCTAGAAGTCACCTTCTCCTTTTCTACTGGCATTTGTGGGATGTTAGGGAAGATAACCAACAGAGCATTTAGAACCTAAAATTGATGCCTGAGAGCAGAAAAACATTAATTCATGCTCTCAGAATGAGACATAAAATACATTGTAAATTCAAGACTTTATTTTTACATAGTCCTCTAACTCCAAACTTTCCCCCAAAAAATAAGAGCTAGGGAAATTTTAAAAACTACAGAACTCTGACAGTTTCTTTTCTAAGACCATGGCAATATCAAAAACTATGGTCAGATTATACTGAATATAAAACATGACTCTTGTCTTCCACTTACCAGTACCAAGTTGCATATTTTTGCAACAAAATACTTCACCAGCAAGGGCCAGGTTTAGTGAGAATGCAGAGAGGCAGAAAGACTAGCTAGCCTCTAAGAAGCAACCAAATATTATCTTAGTCTTATTTCCTATTGATTTGATAAAAAAAATACTCTGATATAAGCAACAAGCAGAGAAAGGATTCACTTTAGTTTACAGTTCCAGGTTATAATTCATGGTTGCCAGGAAGTCACTGCACCAGGAAGTTGGAACAGATGTTCACATCGCAGCCATAATTTAGAAGCAGAGAGAAAAGAACTAAAAATACATAAATGCTAGTGACCAGATCCTTCTCCTTTTCATTCAGTCCATGACCCAGCTCATCAAATATTGCTGCCCTTCACCTAGTGCAAGAACTTAGACTCTATTATTCCAGTTAAGGAAATCATTCACAGGCATGCTCAAATCCAGCCTAATCTAGACAACTACTCATTGAGACTATTCCAAACTGATTCTAGATTACACTACATTGACTTACGTGAAACTTACCACACAAGCACTATGCTTTACCTTCCCGCAAGTAAGAAGCTTTAGGTCAGATCTAAGCAGGTCTGGGCCCTTTGTCTGAAGCACACAGTATCATCTGCTACAGGGACTTGCTTTCCACACTTTGAGAGAGAGGGTAGCAATGAAAGGCAATAGTCAACTAACCAGGGCTAGGGAATTCCTGGATCTTATAGAAAAACCTATAGTAGTACACAGTGGTGTAGGAGGGTTTTTCTGTATTTCTTTGCTTTCATTGGTTAAAGACTCTGCCTGGCCTGTAGAATAGGATACAGCCCTTAGGTGGGAGGAGTAGGCAGAACGGAAGGTGGTGGGCGAGAAGGAAGTGTGGCAGATGCCATGACACTCCAGCTGGAGATGGATGCAGGTTAGACTTTTACGGTAAGTCACCACCTTCTGGGGACACACAGATTATTAGGAATGGGTTAGTGTATGATGTGAGGGCTAACCAAGAAGAGGCTAGTGATAATGGCCAGGCAGTATTTAAATGAATACAGTTTTTGTGTAATCATTCTGGGAATAAGCTAACCAGGGCCAAAAGTAGGCCATGCGGCCATGGGACCAGGGAGCCGGGCAGGACGGAACAAAAGGGCCAGCATTCCTCTCAGGTGCTGGAAACACAGCGGCAGCATCCCTCTTACAACAATACAGAATCAATATAATCCCTAAATACATTCTAAATATTTATTCTTAAATATACGTAGGGAAGAGCACACCAATTGGTTACCTAATAACCAATGGTCAGCCCTGACAAAGTATACATACAAATAACCTTAAAAGAACTGAACAGGTTGTATTTATGTATTTAGGAACATTCCTAAATAGTCAAAATACATGTGATATGTATATAAATAATTTTTACATACTATATGAAAAGGAGCCATAAATTTTCAATTTAAGAGTAGGCAGTTACAGGGGAGGGCTTGGAGAAAGGAATAAGAAGGTAGAAATACAATAGTAATAACATTAAAAATAAAAAAATACCTTTTAAAAATTTGGAATATATTTGGGTTTTATTTTTCATTTCTGACTTACCTGTATTCCCTAGATTTTCCACTTGAAGAAATTGTACACTGATATCAGAAGGTAAAATGGAAATTTTAAATTGACTTTCTTCACATGCATGTTTAGAATTAATAAATCAGCCTCGAAAGTTCTTTTCCAGTCTTCTAGATGTTTGTTATAGTTAATCAGTGGTACCTTGTGGTCTTGATAATACGTAAGTGTGGTCAAGCCACTTCGCAAGCATTTACTGCTGAATGTGCTAACATTCTGCCCTTCCCTGGGAGAACTACTCAGCAGAGGAAGCAATTTTCAGACTCCAGGTCAGGCGTCCGTCTCTCAGCAGCTCCTTACAGACTCACTGCCTGCCACCAGGCCTTGCTGGCAATGAAGATGTGTTTGAAGATTTCTGAACCACAATCCCTTTTCAAAGGAACTTTGTTGTGCCGAAAAATGCTTCCCATTTTTTTAAGAGCACAATTTTAAGCTGTGTAAATCTTTGATTTAGTATTCCTTCATATGTGTTTTATTTTCATAGCTGTTTCTTATATTAATGGACATTGCTTTTTTTCATTTTATCTTAAGCTTCTGCTGAAAACATAGCCTTATGATCTATTGTCCCCAGGAATGACTTTACATTTTCTCATTACTACAAGACATTAAGTTGCCAAGATATGATTTACTTTAGTAAGTGCCTTTTATTGTCATCCATGTTGGAGAGTTTTTGTGACTGTTATTTAAAATTCATTTTTCTTGCGATCAGTCTCAGTGTTAAAAAACAAAGGACTATGTGTTGGAATCGAGAGATACCAGAAATACAAGCTAACAGGCGCTGTCGTTTTAGGCAGAAGCCACCAGCACAGAATCCCCACCCACATGAAACCTGAGCAGTCACCTGGAAACTCCGAATATACTGCTCCTTGGCACTGCCATTCCAAATGTGTTCCTATCAGCTGCACACATTTCTGAATATGTGGATGCAAAGAGAAGACCACAGAAGTGGAAAATTGGAAGGCAGAAAAAAAATCCCCTTAGGCAAAGATTTAAAGTTAATTTTAAAGAATGTTAGGTGGATAATGCGTGCTGGAATTTGATAAAGGCAAGGAACACAATAGACGGCATCTGTTTGGATGCTTAGGGACTGGGTGAATTGGCTGATAAGAAAATGAAATTGTGTAAACAAAGTGAAGGCAACATGAAGGAGTTCAGTCCAGCTGAGGACTTGCTTAGCAGAGCACAGAAAACTGTCACCTTATCTATCCAAGGAAGTGATGTCTTATATGTTTGCAACTAGTACAATATGCATATATACATAAATATATGCATGTATATATGGAGTAGATAAAAACTGCCTCATTTGAATCACTTCTGTGTATGGTAACAATATATTCCAGTATTTTTATGACATGCATTAAGCAACAGTGAGTGATTTAAAATTCAGGGTTATAGGAAATGTCTCTGGGAAGTGAAAAAATAACGTATTTTATATATGCACAGGCTTAAAAGTTACTGAGATAATAGTCATATTTGGTAATAATGAGTGAGGCCATTCTTTTTTATCTCTTTGATTTATAATGTGCACTTAAATCTAAGGCCTCCAGGCAAATGTAAATTGCAAAATCGCAAATGATTTAAACAATGGCATAAGTAACAATGGCACTTAAGGATAGCGTTAGCACCACACTGTCACTGTTACTCATAGCTGCAGACCAGTTATGCTACCTCAGAAATGATGCTGCTGAATTAGTCTCATTCTTGTCATCATATATTCCAGTTCAGTAGCATTACCTTCAAAACCATTTAACTTTAAATCATAAAAGTTTTACATTGTGCTTTCCAGAAAACTCTCTAACAATGATTTTATACTGGCTTCAGTATTTTTTTTTAATTTTGCTATGGTGGCATTTTGCTTTTATTTAAAAACAAACAAGAGAGACCTGGAGAGATGGCCCAGCCATTAAGTGTTTAAAGTCATGGTAAAAGACTTGGGTTTGGATCCCAGAACTCATATGATGGTGGCTTTCAACTCAGCCCCCAGTAACTGCAATTCCAGAAGCCACTCTATCCCCTTAAATTTTCTGTGGGTACTAGGCATATACATTCTACACATATGCTCATGAAAGCCCATAAAATTAAACTTAAAAATAATTTTAAAAAGGATTCAAAGGCAAGATATTCTGTGCTAGAATACACATTTATACATGAACAGTCTTATGAGGTAGAATTATATATATTTGCTTATATATTCGAAAGAAAGCAAGAAACAAAAAGGATATTGCTTTCTTTCATCATTCTGTTAATCACACAGCAAAGCACAAATACAACCTGTAGTGGTTTGAAGGAGTGTGGCCTCCATTAGCCCATGTATGTGAATGCTTCGAGAACTCTTGGAAAGGAATAGGAGGGGTGTCCTCATTGGAATAGGTGTGGCTTTGATGGAGTTAGTGAGTCACTGAGGGTTGACTTGGAGGCTTGGAAAACCTATGGCAGGCCCACTTTCTCTCCCCCACCACTCCCATCTCTCTCCTGTCTGAGGATCAGGCTGTACTGTACAGCAATCTGTTACTTTCCCAGCACTATGCTTGCCTGTGTGTCACCATGATCCCACCTAGGTGATAAATGACTATGCCTCTGAAACCACAAGCAAGGCCCCACTTGCTCTCCTTTATTGGTGTGGCCACAGTGTCTCTTCACAGCACCAACTAAGACACAAGCTTATACTGGTTTTGTTTTGAAACAAGAAATTTTTCTATTGTCATAATTACTTCAGGTTAATTTCCTTATTTTTCAAAAAATAAATAATTATAAACTATCTATTGTCGTTTACTCTAGCATGTATTTTTAATCCGCAGCAGCCAAAAGAAACATGGATTTTGAACATTTTTCAACTTTCTATCTCCTCTCCTCCCCTTCTGTTTCTTTTCCTGTGTCTCCCCTCCTTTTCCTTGTCCAGCTCTTCCCTTCCCCTCTCCTCTTTCTTCTCTTTCCCTTCCCTATTCCCCTCCCCTAGTCTGCCTCTTTTCCCACTCCTCCTTCTCTTCCTTCCCTCTCACCTCCCCTCTTCTTCTCTCCCTTTGTGCTCTCATATAGGCACTAGTGAGAGGGAACTCGCTTCAGAACTCCTGAATCCTCAGCAGGTTCCTTGGTGGTATAGTTTGAGACTTCAGTAGTACAACTGAACTGAAAAGGGGGATGGAGAAGCCTGTGGGCTCTAGAAAGACCTTGAGATTTGTGGGATGAATTTTCTTAGAAGAAGGACAGCATATGAAAGCCAAAACCACTCCTAATGTTGAGGGGATTTGTATGTCTTTAAAGGAATACGAACTACTTTACAATGAACTTGAGGACAATGTAGCAGGAAAAAAATATAATAGAATCATGCCCAAGGCCACAGCAATATCAGAAAAGGGGTTGGTATTGTTTCTGTTAGTTAGTTAGTTGTTTGTTTTGTATTACTGAAGTATCCATCTGCAGAACTGATTAACTTTTTAATACATACATCCCCCAGAGGCACACTCATTTTTATGCTCCTCTCAAAGCAGCCTCCAGGAGCCAAACCCACATAGCAAAGCTTCTTCTCCTGCTTCTCTATACCCAAGTTCTCCCTCAGTAGCTGTAGCATGAAATCCCACATTTTGAGTGACTAATAGTCCCTGCTATGTGAAATTACATTCTCATGTTCCCTTTCAGTGTTGGACAATGGGCTTCACAACAAATGAACAAAGAACAATTCTAAGGACGAGTGTGCTTGAACAAATAAACTTCACTGCTGCTGTGATAGTGGAAATATAAGATGTGATTGAATTAGCCTTTGTTCAAGAACCTTCAGAAGAGTGAATCTTGAAGTTGAACACACTTATGTACAGTGTTCTAAAAAGCTGGAGGAAAGGAAGTGGAAAAGACAACAATAGGCAAATGTTAAATATACCACATCACCAAGAAGGGTGGAAAGTAAGAGTTCTTTAACCTTGCTAGTTCATTTACCCTGTCGTGACAGAGAACTAAGATTAAAATGGCCTTTGTAAAAATAATATAGAAATTAGATGTTATGTGCTCTTGAATATTTTATTCTAATGTCAGCCCTGTGATAAAATACATGTGCACATGTGTGGATGTGTGTGTGTTCAAATGTGTGTGCATGTGCATGGGTGTGACAGAGAAGAAAGTGAAACTTTGATGCATTATCTGCTTTCAAACTGTGTCCTTGTTTCAACCTGTAAATTAGGATTCATCACATATAATCCTTGTCCTAAAAAACCTGTCTTAAACATGGATAGTATTTCCATCTGCAAGAAGCTTCCTTACATTTCTTGGACTGTATTCCCACCTGTAAGACCTTTCCTTACACTTCTAGTTGGGTTGTGGCACAGACTGTATGGACAGAGGAGAACCATTACATTACCCTGGAAATACCACTGTGAGAATAAAGAGTTTACGTCATCTTCTAAACCTATAATGAAATCCACTATAGAGTTGAATCATGAATTTTCTTTAAGCTTCCCTGTTTACTGAAAAGGAGAGAAAAGAAGGGGAAAGTACCTAGACTCATTATAAATTCCTGACTACACAGTAATGGTGCAGCTCCCAACGATTCATCACCTTAACACTGCTTTGTTTCTATTGACAGATCATTTTAATAACCACAATTCTCCAGGTGATGGAAAGCATTCCGCATTTCTGAGCTCAAGCAATTTATTAAAATGCCTAAAACAGGAACTCTTATTTTCTACACTTCTTGGTAATTCCTCCTTATGGTATATACATACATATATGTGTGTGTGTGTGTGTGTATAAGTATATATATATATATATACATATACATATGTATATATATATATATATATATATATTACTCTTAAAAGTAAAGCTGAATAACAATGTAACAATAATTGCTTTTCCAGAAAATAGTTTCAGCAGTTAGCTAGACCTGATAGAAATATAAAATCCAAAATCATTTAAATAGGAGAGAGTCTGACTACTTGTATATTATTTTCTGTGATGGTTGGCCCTATCACTGATAACATCTAACTAAAATTGTCAAATATTCCAACCGAACATATTATTAAAGGTAGAAAACTAATAAAGAAATCAATGTCAGTCTGCAGTGCTACGTAGGATTAGAAGGCCAGTAAGCACCCATGTGATCCGTCCTGTCTATTTGCCGAAGTTCACTACCAAATCCTCTGTCTATTCTGTTTAATGAGAAGTGAGAACCTGATCTTATTCTTTTTTATCATGGCTGGTCTAAGAACCAAGATTGCAGTGACATTAGTTTTTACCCTTAACCATATCTCCCAGTTTAAATTAATGATGTGACAAGATCCGGGAAAAATGCACTCCAGCCTTACTCATGACAACAAACAAAGCTTGACTTGTCAACTTCCTCACTTCATGTTTTAAATATTGAAGCTAAAAGAAATGCTTACCCATGTAATAAGAAACCAGTGTTTTATGATGATGAGCTCCTTTGCGTCTCTTCCATGTTATTAACTGTCTAGATGAAAACTGATTAGAGAATAGACTGGGGAAAGGTTTTATTTTTTTAGGCTGAGAAAAAACATAAATGACAGTTCAAAAGGCTATTTTCCTTACCCCTCATGAGTTTGTTCTTCATTTCATTTCCTTATTTCTTGCTAACGCTATTTTGCTAAAGGCTACAATATACTAAGAACTAGAACTAGTGGAGTGTAAGTAAATCGGCTTTGAAGCTAAGTGGCCAAACCACCTCCCTCAGGCAAAACTATCTCCTGATGATGAAGCAAGATTCCTTTATAATAGGCCTGGCAGACTTGTAAGGGATTACCTAAGTGTCAGGCCCAGTTCAGAGCATACTTACAATGCCACTTTGAAGGAGAAAAATACCATGTTTGCTCAAGTAAGCCTTAAAAGTAATACATAGGCTTTACTTGCTCTTTTCCTTCTGCAAGCCAGGTACAATAAAATTAGGGACCCCAAAGCCCTATGATCAGCGTCAGGCAGAGAGCTCATGACTAAGTGGTTGTGATTTACAAAAGGATTTGTGAGAACTAATGTTTCTGGATCCACCAGCTTCAGAGTCCTTATAGAATCATGAACCTTTTCATATGAAGGTACTAAGGCTTATAGACACCATCTGGGGAATTGAGAGAATCGAATCTGGCCCTGGGCTTTTCTCCCTGGGATACTCTCGAATGTCCCCCAGAGATTATTTTGAGCAAATCTATCCCTTTTTCTGTCCTTGGAAAGTCTTGCAAGTCATTAGACACTTACATTGTTAAAAAACCACAGAGAATGAAGAACCAGCTTGTATTAAGTTTACTAGCAACATTTCCAGATTTTCCCAGTGTTCATTAGATGCAATGTCATGAGAAATTCCTTTGCTAGGCCTCTAATTTTTGTTTTGTTCTCAGTGTATGTGATTCCTTTCCACTCACAGAAACATTAATCTCATAGATAAGGAAAGCCAATAGCAAGAAAAGAACTCCCCACCAAATTGCTGCAATTTCCCAAATACTCAAAGGTAAAGACTACCAATGTTCCACTTCAGGTAAACCCGTATTTGTGTATCTAAACAGAATCAATTATATTCAATTCAATTGAGTACTCAAGTTCTCTTCTTGACTGATAGGCATATATCAACTGTTTTTGAATAAGACGGCCATGTTGATTCTCCCTAAGCAGACTGTGTGCCTGCAAAAGAAGGCTCATCTGGCCCTCTCTTCAAGTTGAAGAAGACATGTTGCAGATGTAAGGATACACCTCAAAAGTCTGTACTGCTTGGGATGTCAAAGGAAGTTACATAACTCAAAGTTAAAGCCAGCATTCAAAGACACATATCCCTACATTTACTTCCATTTAGTTTCTGCCTGTATTTTATGTGTCTGTGATTTAGCACTTCAAATTTATCATTTTGACAACCAACATATGTATACTGCTGGTGGATATAATTTTAGTTTGGTATTTTAGGTAAGAATATTTTTATCTTATTTGATTAATATATCCTGCTTATATCTTCACTGTTTTTATCTTTAGGTTTTAGAGAAAAAAAATGCTGCTTGATGTTAATTGTTATTCAGCATAAATATCAAATGGTAATTAAATAAATTCTGCCTTTAAAAAAAGCTAGATGATGAGTGTTTAAAAATTCATATTTTCTATTAATTTTGTTCTTACTGCTCAGTTTTGATTGAATTTTTCTCTCTATAAACCGACATTTAAATGTGAACAGGGACTCCTAGCTCAACACTAAGACTTGCAGAGTGAAGTAAACGGAGTGTCACATTTAGGTGCACAGTAAATACAGACTAGAAAATGCATGCTGGTTTTCTTCTATGAAGGCTGCTGTTCAACGTATTTTTATAATGTTCAATTTAATCTTTCTAATTGCTGTTTCTTTGGAGAGAAGCAACTGACTTGCCCTCTTTCATGAAGCATTTCCACACAGTAAACAACTTTCGTTGTTTCCTTTGCTCGGAATGCAGATAGACCAGGACATTCATGAGCCCATTGAACATATTCTGCTTTACTCACAAGTGTAGAGTTTGTATTTTGTGGGATATACTGTGGTCATTAAAGTGCCTGAGAGGTGACAAAGAACATATAAGTTGTGAACCATTGTTTGTCCAGTGCATTTGAGCAGCACTGGTTGAATTCAGTGATTGCGAAGGCAAAGGCATAAATTTAAGCAGGACATTTTATGTTCTACAACTATTTTGTCCTTTTATCAACATTTGTTCCAGGTCTTAAGTCACCATTGTGGTTTAGATATGAGATGCCCTAAGAGTTTATGTATTGAAACACAGTCCTCGGGTTGTGGTCCTATTGAGTGGTGAGTATATCAAGAAGTCAATTACTTCTTCAGTGTTTAATGCATTGATTAACTCATAGTAGGCATACTATTCAGATGGGAAGACAGTAAATAACTTTTGGGACAACTTTGGAAGTTATAACTTTTCCGAATTCTTTCTTGTGTATCCTTCTCTACTTCCAGTCACCATGAACTGAGCAACATTTTCCAATTTATATTTCCTGCTGTGACTCTGTCCAGGTCCACGAGTGCTGGATTCACAGATCAAACCTTCAGAAACCATAAGCAATAATAAACCTTTTCCCTGGTTAATTTGTTTACTTTAAGAATTTTCTGATATTGTTAAAAAGTCTACCACCACACTTGTAGAACATGGTTATACCCCCAAACAAACAGCTCTACCTAGCTCAATATCTGACAATTGCTCTAGATATTACTATAGCCTAGGCATTTATATAGCCTTAAATTTTATATGTAGAATCATATATTCTAAAAGTGGGGATATTTGGAGACTGGGTGTTTGAGAGTTGCTTAGGGAATGGAGGTACAGCTTTTATATAAAGGTGGCCCTAGAGAGCTTTCTTTGTCTATTTTATGAGTACAAAGTAAGTTTTCACTTGAAACCAGGACATGAAGTCTCATCAAAACCTGACCATGTTAGAGTGCTTATCATGGGCCACCTTCCCACACACACAAGAGGGAGAAATAAAGATAAAGCTATGTAGTTTGTAGATGAGTCAGTGCATGGTGCTTTGTTAATGCAGACAGAATTGATTAAGTAACCACCAGGAGATGAGCATCTGCTTGGGTTTTCTAAGCAATTTTCTCTGTGGATCCACTTTCTTTCCCCAGAAGTGACATAAATTTATTCAAAATTCCATTTATAAAGTTGCTCTACCTGTTTGTTTACAGAACCTTTTTTCCATCTTATTCTTTCTCCAGGACTGGCCTGGGAACTATTCTCAGCCATTTTCCATGAGATACAGGTCT
Organism: Dicrostonyx torquatus; assembly: GCA_028555095.1. Classification (NCBI taxonomy): domain Eukaryota; kingdom Metazoa; phylum Chordata; class Mammalia; order Rodentia; family Cricetidae; genus Dicrostonyx; species Dicrostonyx torquatus. The sequence continues at coordinate 556,743 of JAQHUG010000155.1, read as the reverse complement.
CTTGTTGTAATATTGGATTATGCCATGGTTGAAGATCAAGTTGAATTTCCTTTATCTCAACAGTTCATTCCGATTGTCAATTTGACTCAGTTGTGATGCATCTGAGAGATTTGTAGAGTACACTTCCAGATTTATCAGTATGGGCATTTTCAGAGAGAATTAACTAAGCAGACAAGACCCACCCTAAATGAGGGTGATATACCACATAGGATTAATGTATACAAAGGAGAAATGCTCCCAAACACAATCCTCTCTCTTTCTCTCTCTATCTCTCCCTCTCCACCACCACAGTGTGATCTGTTAAGCTCTGTCACCACCCCCTGCCCATTGTTATGCACAGAAAACCATGAAATGATAATATAGTGCAAAGTTTTACTGCCTGCTATTATTTTTGTCAAAATACTAAGGATATTTGGGCAGATGTTTGGTGTATTGTAAATTTTAATAAATGCATAGCAAAATCTAGGTCAATTTCCTTATTCTTTGCACTAATGTCTTAGTTGTCATGGTAATGTATTATGGTAACTGGCCTAGTAGAAATGAATATATTTGAAAGAGCCATATGCATCACTCAATCTGATTAGCAAACTTTTGGAAAATGGACCTCAAAAAGTTAGATCACCCCTGCTATACAGGAATCTCATACTGAGAGGATGAGAAGACTAAATTTTAGTACTAACTAGGAGTGGGGTGGGGTAGGGTGTGTATGCCTTCCAAAAAGAGGGTTCTCGCCCTGTAGACAACTAGTCTGATCACCTTGCTGTAGATATTGGCACCCAGAAAATGATCATCAATAGTACGCAGCTCCATGCCTTGACCTGTGCTGCCTAAATTTGCATAACCTGACTCCTACATACAATACCTACACTTTTACCCTCCAAAGATTTAGTTAGGTATTTGGTGAAACGTTTTGCACACCTTCCTAATAGTATTACACTCAATAAGTCACCTTTTTCCTGCTTTATACTCTTAGTTTGGCTGTTCAATTGGCTTGTGGAGGAGAGGTGGTTGAATTTGGCTTTCCACATACACACTGAGACCCTAAGTTCAGGAATATTATTAGGTTTGCTTCTATGACACAAGTTGATGAAAACAGAGCCAATATTGTAATATCCATAAAAATATCAGAGTGCCATCCTCCAAATGTAGACATAGTCAAGGAACTCTATGAGAAATAGTTTCATTATAAGAATGAAATTGTAAAAAAAAACTTTTCTTCAAGAACATTTTCTTAATATTCTAAGTCTCACAGGAAGTTCTGTGATGTGGTGGGGATATAATGTTTTCCACCTATTCCAGGGCCTTACTCACTAGCCACTTGCACATCAGCTTTTCTCTTGGAATCTCAACCCCACTGTGCAGATGTTTTGTATTCATGGCTACATTCATTCGGGTCTCATTCTTTGCCTACACCAAATACTAATTCTGTTACCTTTTTTTTTGTTTTGCTTCTTCATGCTTTGTCTTAATTTTTTTCCTTTCCTGTTTAGTTTCTGGCTTAGGTTATCATGCATTTGCTGACTCATTCTTATCTACTGACAAAAAGAGCAGAGGAAAGCTCAAGAAAGTCTCAAGGCTGTTAGGAGAATTGGTGTAGGAGGTCCTTCTGTATTTCTGTTGCTTTCATTGGTTGAATAAAGAGACTGCCTTGGCTTTTTGATAGAGCAGCCCTTAGTTGGGAGGAGTAGATAGAATGGAATTCTGGGATGGAGAAGGCAGAGTCGGGGAGAACTGCCCATCATAATGCTGCCAAGTCAGACACACTGAATCTTTCCCGGTAAGCCATGACTCGTGGTGACACACAGATTATTAGAAATGGGCTAAATGAATATATGAGAGTTAGTCAATAAAAGACTAGAGCTAATGGACCAGGCAATGTTTCAATGAATACAGTTTCTGTGTAATTATTTCGGGTATAAGCTAATCGGGACCAAAAGCAGGCCCGCAGCCTGGAGCTGAACAGTGGGGCACAGCCCACTGCTCCTCTTACTACAGAAACTTTAATGGTTATGGAAACTAGAGTAGTCCAACAGGATGACTAGAGAAAGAGTTTAACATTGGCAGAAGAAAATATTTTCTACATGCATCTTATTAACAATTTATAGACGGCAGAAATGTTATTGATCAAAGATACTGTCTGTCTTCTTTCTCACTTTTAGAATCCATATACAGGCTCTATTTGTATCAGTTTTGATTAAGAATGAAACTGAGAGGAAAATGGAAGGAAATTAAATATCATTCATACCTATGTTGTTCATGCCTATTTTCCTGCTCATTTCGAAATGATAATCTTTATAGACTTGTAAAGATTTCTTATTATGGAATGAGAGAAAGAGAAATTTTAAGTTCCAAGAGAAAATCACAGAGAAAAGTTCATTTTATTAAATGAACCAGAGAGACATTAAGCGTTGGGATCTGTTACTTAATATTTTTTATAATCAGAACAATATTATCTTTCACTATAAATTTCAGGGCTAATGCTCTCTCCCTAGAATGATATATTTGGTAAAAAAAAAATTAAAAACCAAAAATTTCCCAGATTCATGTAACATAAAAATTTCCTATAATGATTTTACCTCAAACTAAGCATATGTTTTGGTTTACCTGTAGAATAGTGAAATTGTTCACAATAATAATCTGCTGGGTGAATCTTGTATCCAGCTACATTACTGAAAGTGTTTATGAGTTGTAGAAGTTCCTCGGTAGAATTTCTGGGATCGCTTTTGTAAACTATCATATCATCAGCAAACAGTGAGAGTTTGACTTCCTCTTTTCCAATTTCTATCCCCTTGATTTTCTTTTGGTGTCTTATTGTTCTAGCTAGGACCTCAAGAACTATATTGAATAGATATGGAGAGACTGGACAACCTTGTCTTGTTCCTGATTTCAGTGTAATCTCTGGAAGTTTCTCTTCATTTAGTTTGTTGTTGGCCTTTTTGGATGTCAGTGAGTGTGGTGATTTCTCAGAAAACTAGGAAACAACCTTCCTCAAGACCCAGTAATACCACTTTTGGGTATATATCCAAAGGATGCTCAATTGTGACACAAGGATATGTGATCAACTATGTTCATAGCAGCTTTGTTTGTCATAGCCAGAACCTGAAAACACCCTAAATGTCCCTTGATCGAAAAATGGATAAGGAAAATATGGTACATTTACACAATGGAGTACTACATAGCAGAAAAACAGTTTGAATTTTTCAGGAAAATGAATGGAGCCAGAAAACATTATTTTGAGTGAGGTAACCCAGACACAGAAAGACAATTATCACATATATTCACTCATAGATTTAAAACATAAAGCAAAGAAAACCAGCTACAAACCACAATTCCAGAGAACTTAGACAACAATGAGAACACTAAGAGAGATTTACATAGATCTAATCTACATGGAAAGTAGAAAAGACAAGATCTCCTGAGTAAGTTTGGAGCATGGGGACCTTGGGAGAGTGTTGAAAGGGGGGTGCAGGTGAAGCAGGGAGGAGAGCAGAGAAAAATGTAGGGCTCAACAAAATTAATAAAATTAATAAAAATTAAAAATAAGAAAAAAATCTGCTGGAAGATAGATGTGCATACCTCTCATCCCAGCACCCAAAAGGCAGAGGTTGGTAGATCTAAAAAGTTAAAGTCAGACTGGTTTACAGAGTGTGCTCCAGGACAGTCAAGGCTACACAGTAAATCCCTCTCTCTCAAAAAAAAATCAAAATAATAAAAAATAGATAAGTAAATACCAGGAAATGGTATATTTTTACCTACTTAACATGGTAAATTACATTTACTATAGCTTGCAACATTAACATTAATATGTTAAAGTATACTGAGATGTTCATTGGCCTATTACCTAAAATGAAGACATATTGCAAATATTCTGAATTCCATAGAAATTCTGATGAGAATTGCTTTGTATAGTCAACTTTTTCCATATATATATCTGCAGATTCTAACATGATTACCTCAAATTTTGTGATGTTTCAATAATTGAAAATTATTTTACAGACTTTTTTTTGAAATTAGTATTATATGGATTATTGCTATTCTTGGGCCAGAAATGATATTGATAATAAGCTAAAGAGTGATAATTATATTAAGGAGAGTTTTGCTGATTTCTTAGATATATCATTTCCAAAAAAGATCCAAACTCTCCCTTTCTAAAACACAATACCACCATGTCTCATTCTAGACCACAGCAGTTCAGTGCTGTGGTAAACCAGTGTTTCACTCCTCTTCCTGTCTCAAATGTCACTGTCTCCTCACCCTTTCACTCCTCCCTTGCATACAGCACATGCGATCTCCAAACCACAAACATTTGTCAATTATATCTCCACAACCATATTCCATTTATTCCCTTGTTTTCCTCCACTGTGGTTCAAATACAGAATTCATTAGGTTTTGTCAAAACCATCCTAGCATATGTCTTTTGCAATTTCTAGTCCTATCATGTTTTTATTTTAATTTTTTCTTTCTTCTTTCTTTCTTTCTTTCTTTCTTTCTTTCTTTCTTTCTTTCTTTCTTTCTTTCTTTCTATCTTCCTTTCTTTTCTTTTCTTTTCTTTTTTTTGTATCCATGCTACAAATTGAAGTCAAAGTGAATGGCCTAATGTTGAGTTACAATGGTGTCTGTCTTTTCTGGTAAACCTCAGGTCTTGACCCCACCATATGAGTCTGGACTCTTGACTGCAGGCTCAGAAATCAATCCTAGTTCTCCAGCAAGGAAAATTGAATGTAATTTCAGACTTAATGTGAGTCTGGAGCACTCGATTTGAAAGATGCATGGGGGAAGGTCAGTAAAGAAGGCTTTCCTGCAAGTACAATAACTGTATTTTAGCAGGAATGTATTGTCTGAGATATTGCTATTGGTGCTGCAGGGCACCATTAGTACAAGATGAGAAAGGGATAGTTGTATTTGGCTTCTATAGCATGAGAAGATGCAGTGTATCACAGAGATAGCAAAGGAAATAATGTTTCACTATCTCTCCAGAGAGCAGGCCACACAACAGCACAACTACTATTGCTATACATGTTAACTCATCATTCAAAGAAGGCTTCAACCTGATAGGACTGCACTCAAACTCTTTCTCCACAAGTCTTTATAATATATTCCCAAGCCTACTATTTCTTGAGGTATCCTCTTCCAAAATGTCAAGCAAGCCTTCTGTTAAACCTTGATTGCATGCCGTTCATATTTATGTACATATCCTGTTTACTCAACTCTCTTGACTCACAGTACTTGCATGAGGCAGTGAATCACTCATTTCTGTAGAGCACAGTCTTCTGCACAGTATGATTTTTAAGGGATATCCAGCCATTATCCAACATACCAGTTACATTCACCAGTTGTAACAACCAACTTCTACAGATGTTGACCAATTTTTCTAGGGAATAAACCCATCCCAGGCTAAGGACATTTAAAGAACTAATTAAGTATGGTATTCTAGATAAAGTGCACTTACAGCGAAAGATTATGAAATTAAATGAAGTTTTTAATTAATAAAGTTTTGTTTGTATAACTTTCTGGTGTCCATCATTTTGACATATTTATGTTCAGTATACTTTTAGACAATATGTGTATGAAACACACACATGCTTTTTATGCCATTTTTGCAAGACTTTTTGTAATTCTAAAATTATTTAAAAGTGAAAAAACGGGGCTGGGGAGATGGCTCAGAACTTAAGAGCACTGACTGCACTTCCTGAGGTCCTGAGTTCAATTCCCAGCAACCACATGGTGACTCACAACCCTCTTCTGGCTTGCAGGCATACATGCAGACAGAACACTATATATATAATAAGTAAATAAATATTTTTTAAAAATTTAAAGAAAAGTGAACAAGCATAACCAACTGTCTATGGTTCTCACTGTTTCCTCTAGTTCAGTGTTTCTTTTTATTAATTGTTTTGAATGTATTAATTGATAATTTTATGGCTATGCTCACCTCCACTTCTCTTCTTACCTCCCTTTTACTATCCCTGTACCCCTTCTTCCTAATAAGTATCCTTCCTACTTTCATAAATTGTATTTTATGTTTGGTACTTATTATGTTTAATTAGGGCTCCTTGAATAAGCATTGGGAAGAGTGGTTCATTGGAGGATGTGCATCATACCAATGGTTTCAACATTGAAAAGATGATGCCTGATCATCTTCCCTAACCTTCAAATGTCAAAAACTTCTCAGGGAGGGGTGTGACATCATAAACTACTGCCCTACTACGAAAGAATGTTGATAGTCCCAATTTCCACTCATGGCAGGTCTTGGGCTGGTAATCAAAGCTACTGTGAGTTCATTAGTCCAATAGCAATGTTTCATCTTTTATTATCCCAATTATGTCACTTGCCTCAACCACAAGAGTCTTTTGAGATATTCTTCTAATTCTCTACTAGATGAAGTTTTTATTCCATAAACAGACTCCATAAGTTCAAATGCTCTGGACACAGGTGAGCCTTCTGAATAAAATAATCATTTTTCTTGTTTTTTTTTTTTTGCAAAACTTTGGATATTGAATGGCCTTTGTGTTAAATATGACTGTTGGGCAGTGGTACAACTTCGATTTAATTTAGTAAGAGGTTGTCATATGGTTGGTTCCCATATATTGGGACCTCAGATGACAACTAATTGTTGCCTTCTTTGAGAATACTCACTGTAGTGAGAATCACTGATCCTTACTTCCAACATTCTAAACGTTTTATATCTACTTACAGTCATAAATTGTGATGTTCATCTAGATGACTAGATATAAAATAGGTGGTAATTTCAGGTCATCAAAATAAGACTCAAGACATTTTTGGCATAGGCATGTGGGTCAGTTTGTAGAGCAACTGTCTAGCATGTGCAAGGCTCTGGGTTTAATCCCTAAAAAGAAAAAAAAAGTAATCACAAAGCAAAATAATGCAAAAGAGTAATTTTGTGTATATAGCTATTTATTATTTGACTAAAGTTCTATACAGGAGAGCCAGTGAGGAATTTAGGCAAAACAAATGTGGTGGGGGTTTGTAATAGAATCATTAGAAAGTCACATATATTGTATAATAAGAAAACACAGTTACTGAATGTGTTTTCTCATTATAAATTTACTCGATTAGAGATAACATTTATGCAACCTAGTTTGTGAGGTAGACTCCTTAGAACTACAGAGAGCAATAACAGTCTTGCTTTCTTTTCTGTCTTCTCATGAAGCCACTTCAAGGCCATTGTTTTAATGGTTTCAGGTTACAAGTAGATATTCTTTTTATCCTACTTTAAAAGGTATTGCTCATTATTATGTTAAAATTTAAGATTCCTCAGTTAATATTTCAATCAACCAGGACTTCCTCAGGTTGTAAATTTTTGGGACAAGGCAACAGACTATGAGTATAGCAGAGTATCATTAGGAATCATTTCACTGTTTTGTTTTGTTTTTGGCAGGGTTAGCACAATTGTGTTTGGTTCTACCCTCTGTCTCTGAGCTATCCAATCTGCCATTCTTAGCCAGTCAGGCATTGTAGGGCAAGTACTCCCCCTCATGGTACGGGCCTCAAGTTAAACTAAACATTGCTTGGCTACTCCCACAAGTTTTGAGCCACCATAACACCAACATGTTGTGCTGGCTGGACAGATTTCAGGTTGAGAATTTTGTGATTGGGTTGGTGCCCAAGTTTCTCCTTCTGCAGTCTTCAGAGTACCTTTTCATGGCAAAGAGACTAGAATACAGGAGTGAAGACTCCATACAGATACCAGCTCTATATCTCTACGTTCAATGAGCTGTGCGTGCTGTCCTCAACTCTGTTGTCACCAGAGGTATGAGAATACACGGGTTAAGGCTCCATGCAGGTATCTACACTCAATGAGTGCCATGTTGTCCTCAGCTCTGATGTCAGTTTTCAAAGAGCAACCTTCTGTCCTAACATCAGCCTGTGCTATTTAGGGATCTATTATTGTAAGGCATGAATACAGTACAGATCCAGGAAATGCTATCCTCCTTTGTTTACCTCTTTTCTCTTTTTTACGCCAATCTGAACTGTATTCCTTGACTGACTATAAATTCAATTCTATAAATGTTCTGCTGTGTAAGTACATTGTATTGCAGATGCCTGTGTAAGTTTGTCAGTCCATCTGTTTCCTATATGATGGAAAATAAAAAAGAATTTTCATTTTAGCAAAAAGCCTTAAGGATTGCTAAAATGAGGATAAATGGCAAAGTAATTTTTTTTTTTTTTTTTTTTTTTTTTTGGTTTTTTGAGACAGGGTTTCTCTGTAGCTTTGGAGCCTGTCCTGGAACTAGCTCTTGTAGACCAGGATGGCAAAGTAAAACTTTATCCTAAACTTTTAAAAAATATTGAGAACATCAGCATTAATTCTGATGTTTCTAAACTCTGTCCCTCTTCCTTTCATCTTAGTCATAGAATATAACTAGCAAATGTCAACTCATGAGTTCAGTGGAAAGATACCACCTTGGATGGTAGAATCTTCAGTCTTTCAAGGTTCTGCCTCTGAAAACTGACAGCTGTTTCATAGAAGGTCTCCTACCATATTAAGTGTTTTAAGTCTTCTCCGATTCTTGATGTATTTCCATGGACATTAACACATAATAGGACATACAGTCACATAACATTCCCGAATCTATTTACAGTTCCATAGCCTCCCACTGACAAGATTTACTATAATATAAAGAACTACTTCCTTTAAAAAAATTGAAAATGAAGTCAGTGCTTCCATGTTCAAGAAGTTCCTTCAGAGTAATAACCCTGGGTCACCAGGCAGCAGGAGCTGTGGTGACCTGAAGGAATGGGAGCTGCTGATAAGCTGGGGGAGTTCGGGCCTTTGTCAGTCAGAGATTAGATAAGCAAAAGACATCAAGGAAACATCCACGCCAGTGGGCAGCTGGAGAAAGCTTGCACAGAGTCTAGCTAAATAATTTGACGCTACTGCCAGGATTCAAAAATAATGTGGCGAGCCCAACAGGAGGAATAAAGAGGAAAGGTCGCTTGCGTGGGAGACAGTTTAAGGAGTGCCTGATCCAGAGCCAGGTCACTCACTGTCTTGGCTTTTTGGTCTTTGCCTTCACGGTCCTCTACCTTGGTCAGATTCAGTTCTGACCGAATCCCAATAGGAGGAAAGTCCTTGATAACAGCAAACAGGTGATTTTCTGTCTGAGTGGCAGACACCGAATTTCCATATGTCAGAGTAGAGGGCAGATGTATTCCTCCACCATAGGCAGTTCCGGAATGCTGATGTGAGCATGCGCTCTGACTTGCAGAATTTCATACACTTCGCTCACCAGAGCCTTATCTTCCACTTACTGCCGAAGGGTTAGCAGGCCCTTTAGCCCTTTTCTCTGTGGAAACTCTTTTTCCTTCAAACAGATTTAGTTCTTGCTGCTGTTGTTGTTTTTCAGTTCTCTAGATCTCCTTCAGCTCCAATATTTGTTGAGGTGAATCAAGAATATTTGTATTTCATGTTCCACATGCAGATTCTATACTGTTTAAAACAACAGGAAAGAATTACTTTCTACAATCCTATAAAATTTCTTTCTGTAGTGATATTTCATTTGTATTTTAATAAATAAAGTTTGCTTGAAAGTCAGGAAAGCAAAACAGCCAGCCACTAGCTCTTACTGCTCCTTTTAGTCTGAAATGGCAATCCTGCCTCCAAGAATCCTTTGAATAAGACTGTATCTAAAAGCTGTCTCCCTCCTTTGGGAGCACATTCTGCTCCTTTAGCCAATTGCCTTTAAGATATTAACCCACTTAGGTGTGGTCTCTTATAGTTTAAAAAGCAGCGGGAACCGTGAACACACTGTCTTGCTTCTACAGCTAGACTCTGTTCCTGTACACGTAGAGGACTATTGTTTAGGATGGTGATCTGTAACTTTCCCCTTTAAATAAATAACCCTTTTGTTATCCTAATTCTGAACTTGTGTGGGATTGTTTTATGGCATCATCTCCCCTTGTGTTCTATTTCTCTGTAGTACTGGGATTAAAGGTATGTACCACTACTGCCTTTTATCTATGGCAAAGTAGTGTGACTACCAGGATAAAAGGTATGTGTCACTACTGCCTGGTCTGTAAGGCTGATCAGGACATCTGTTTTACTTTCCTATCTTCAGGCAAGCCTGATTTATTAATATACAGATGAAATATCATTACACCTTCCTGATTTTGGCATGATATGGGTACTAAAATAAACATCAAACTATTGTGTTTGGACTTTAATTGATATGCTTCTTCAATTACCGTGCATATGAATCACTAGAGAAGCCTAAGATACTGTAGATGCTCATTCTGTTGAGTTGGAGTGGAGTCCAAAATTGACCAGTTACCTTGTGGATCACACTCTCAGTAGTGGCAGATTACTGTAATTATCCACTCTTTCTCTGTGTCAGGAGAAAAACGGGAGGGTGAAATGTTCTGCTAATTTTGTCTGTTCCCAATTTCATTTAAACAAGACTTCCTATGTTTCTATACTGCTATACAGTTATACATTTTCTTATGAAAATGAATATAGATGAATCCCTCTGAAATTTAATGCTCACTTGACTTTAATTTGGACAAATTTTACAAAACTTGGAAGAATTTATTCCTTATTGAATATATTTTGCTTCACTTATATGTTTCTTATAACTTGTTTTTTGAGGTTTGAATGTCCATAGAATGCAGTTGGACAAGAAGAATCATGATAAACTACCCATTATGGAGTAATGTGTCCAAAGATGATACCCAGATGAGAATAATGTGACTGATATGAGACCATGAGATGCTTTAAAGCTCATACCATATATAGCAGCAGTGAACAAGGAACTCATCTGTTTCTAGTCATGGATCTAGGAAAAGCTGAAACTAGGAAATGAGAAATGGAGGGTGTTCTGATAACATGAAGACCTGAAGGATAAAGTTTACAGCTAACAATAAAGATATTAAAAATGATGAAAGTCTAAATCTAAAGACTAAGCTAAACAACTTCAGTAAAAAAAAATGTGCCTTCTCACTAGGTAGCATAGAGAAGGAAATAGAGAACTTACTCAAAGTTAGATGTAATTGGGGGAAATAGCAATCTTCATCAAAGTTGCTTTGGTCAAAGATATATTACAAATGTCTGAACTTTCTTGGATCAGTTTAGGGATTGCAGACAAATTACATATGTCCTCTTTTATAAAACATTCTTAAACTAGGTTAATATATTAAACATTCTTAGATGATATGGATATTGCTTTGGATATAAGGACTCTTCACTTCACTTTTAATGAGGGTTTTCTATGTTCCTTTAGCCCAATGTTGATATTTTGTGGCGTTATTAGATTCTGTTCTAAGTTCCATGAACTCACCAGCCCTAGGAAGCTGGCTAGGATTCAAGCACAAGGCCTCTTGATTTTGAGTAGGTCTTGAGTACAATTAGAAAGTTATTGGTTTCCACAAACATGTGAGTACCACTTACTGAACCTATTCAGTTGTGGTTTTTGGTTTTTGTTTGTCTGTTTGTTCTTGGTTTTTCAAGACAGGTTTCTCTGTAGCTTTGGGAACCTATTCTGGAACTAGCTCTTGTAGACCAGGCTGGTCTTAAATTCACAGAGATCCACCTGCCTTTGTCTCCTGAGTGCAGGGATTAAAGGTGTGTGCCACCACAGCCCAGCACTTACTCAGTTTTGTAAAAATTATTTCTTTCTCAATATTTAAAAGTTTTCCCATTCAGTGAACAACTCCAATCTTTAATGCACTTGACACAATCTTTACCTTTTCATTCATCTAATTGTATTGGAAAAATCTGGGCATGGGAACCCTAGCATTTCTGTGCTTTCAGGGAAGCCATGGTATCAAGTTAAAAGCATAGACTCTGACAATGGGGGAAGGCTGACAGTAGTCAAAGGCTTCAGAATTCTCTGGGTTATGTTTTTCTGATTTAGGTATCAGCTAAATCATGGGCACTTATTAAGCAATGGTCTCCATATTGATTTCAGGAAAATTAGAATCTGCTCTGTCTGCTGGATGTTTTACCTTCCTTCTCATTTCATACTTTTCAGCATGGCACTGTTTTATTGGAATACCTTTGATTCTAAACATTCCTACCTTACTGAGAAAGCGCATTCATCCTCCTTTATTTATTTGGAAAATTTTTATTATATCTTGTAATGTACTTTTTCTTCTGGAATAATGTATTTAGCTAGGTACACCGAGAATGTATCATTTTTATATCCCAGTTCTGTGATTGGCTAAAAGTATTTCCATGTCGTATTTAAAGATTTATAAAGAGCTTTAATGGTGAATTATATTCATATCACTTAAGGAGTTTATGGAGTGATGTAAATAGCACCTTTTGTTGTTATACAGTTTGAGATTTATTAATTTCAGTTACATGCAGTATTGAGTAACATTTGTTAGCCTATTTCAATGAAAGCACCCTTAAAATGTCAAACAAGCATATGCTCTACCATAGCCATGAATAAAAATGAGGGGATAGCAACACTAAATATGGGGTAGTTT
>JAQHUG010000155.1:497200-512684 GCA_028555095.1 Dicrostonyx torquatus | reverse complement strand
CTTTTACCTCCACCAATGCTCAGACAAAAAAGGTGATCCACTCCTAAGACTGAATCTCCAAACTGTGTCTCCACCAAACTTCATTTTGCACTGCTCCTCAGACTCATCTCTCCTAATATTCCTCTCTCTATCCAACCACATCACTCCTATCTCTACCTCATGGTGCTGGGATAAAAGGCATGGGATATGAAGTACTGGGATTACCTTTGTGTGAACTCTGTTTCTCTTTTAGACAGACTCAAGCTTGAGTAGACCAGGGTGGCTTTGAACTCAGAGAAATCTGCCTTTCTCCCAAGTCCTGGAATTAGTTATGTGCCACCACTCCCTTGTCTGTATGGCTGCTGTGTCCTGTGTACTTCAAGCAAGCTTTATTTTTTAAAGTGCAAACAAAATATCACTACATCCCCCTTTTCTTTTCAGAAGGAGACCCTTGCATCCAACCTCCCTTGATTACTTTCCTTACGTAAAATTACCATGAGCAATTTTCAAAAACCTCCACTAAATGATGGCAAACACCTATAACCTACCAAATGATCACAAACTACTCATCACCTCTTGACAATGTGATGTCATGTTCTTAAAATCATTTCCTGCTGCCTGGGGGCAATAGCACCTTTAGGGAAACCTGAGAAAATTAAGATAGTGGTCAACTCCTGGAAAACCTATTTGTATCATTTGTTGTATAGTCTCTGTGTAATGGGAAAGTTCAGGGCTTAACTGAAATCCTGGCTGGAGTAATATGTGAGGCAAGACCATCTCAGGTAGCAACTTTAAAATTTTTCTGAGTGTAGAATTTTGAGGAAGCTACAACAGAAGAATTCTGAGAGGCTGGATCATCTTGGCTACCTGTCTTCACTGGTGTCTCATCCTTTTGTTCTAAAAACATTAACTTTGAAAGGTAACACATATATGTGCATTAACACAAGTATGGAATCTACAGTGTGCACAAGTCAGTTAAAGATTTTTTTGTTTTATGTTTGAGCATTAGAATGTATCTGTTAACTTTATATATTTCTTTGGCCTGTATACCCAAACTTCTATCCATGCCATATGAAAGGATATCATGCAATAATAATAATGCACGAGGACTGTGTAGCCAACAAGATTTGTCATGTCTTATCCAGTCTCAAAGCTTTTCCCATAGTAGAGAGATCAGCACATGTCCTGTAGACTTTCTTGGTTGTTGTGAAATATTATTTTAAGATGTGTTAAATTTTTTATGCTGTGAGATATTTTTCCAATGGTATGAAGATGTAATGCATCTCATTGTGTTGATTTGTTTAACTCTGTAGAGCCGTGTTACCTTGTCTGTTTAAAATATCTCATTAATATAATATCTCATTTATATGATAAAGAGCTGAATAGCCAATAGCAAGGCAGAAGACATAGATGGAACTGGTAGGCAGAGAGGATAAATAAAAAGAGAATTTGGGAAGAGAGATCAAGGGGCAAGAAAAAAAGGGTCCAGGCACACAGTCACATAGTCAGACACAGAATAAAAAGGAAAGAAGAGATAAACACAAATAGAGAAGATTAAAACCCCAGAGACAAAAGATAGATTGGATAATTTAAGAAAAACTAGTTACAAACAAACCAAGGTAAGGCCAAATTTCCATAAGTAATAATAAGTTTCCACATGTATTAATTTGTTTGGGTGGTGAAGCCGCAAATAGCAAAGGAGTCTAAGAGAAAAAAAATACCCACAACAGTTGGTTTCTTTCTTCATGTCTGTAGCTAAGATTTTCAAGAGCTCTCTCCCATCAAATTTGTTTTTCATTAATTTTGAAGAGAACCATAACTTTTTATTTACTATGGAAACAAAGGCACAACCTCTCCCTCAATGCAACATGTCTTTTGACTTTCACTTTAAGACATTCTTAAACTATATAGGTTAGTTTACTTTAGCAGTTTTCATTGCCCAATGTCTCTCAGCAGCTATTATTTTTACACATTCGTATTTTAAAAATTCATAGCCAAAAATCTCCATACACGATCCAGAGACCCTATGTATTTCCCCTCTTTGTATGGTTAATCCTTTTTATATTACATCATTCTTTAAAGATTTTATCTTTAAACTATCTTTTTGTGACTGTCTAAACTTATTTTTCTTATATCGGTTTAAAGATTTTTTTCAGTATAGACTACTTTATTGTATCTGCACCAGTCTCTGACCACCTAAGACAAATCTTAAACTGTCAAGTCAGCAGCTCATCTTAGCTCATGCTGGCTGGCTCATGCTGGCAGGAGCCATGTCTCTATATGCTGCTGCTCACCGGAGAAACTGTAGGGCTAGGAAGCCTTGTCTGACTCCATGTTTGCATTTTTGGAACTTTTTAAAAGCTTTCTCTGGTCTTATGTGGCTATTCAAGCATCTACATTGGACAAAAACTAAACATTTACTTATCACTAAAGCATGAACTATAAAGAACATATTTTAATAAACTTTATGACACTAAATTATAGACATAAGTATATCAAGAGAACTGTAAAGAAATTAAAAAGTAAATGATAGGGTAGAAATATTTGTAACTCACATAGAAAATCATTTAAATAAGAGGATTCCTCAGCATGATTTGTAAAATCCTCCATAAATTGATAAACAGAATTCAACAACCTTACAGAAAAATGGCAAGAGATCCGACATGATAAGCCATAAATACCTTCCATACACACATGATATCAGCATTTTTCCATGGGCATTTCTAGAGGATCTTACAAGAGTGCTGTCTGTTCCTTATGGTCTTTAGCAGAGTTTGGATCTTTGAGGTGTTACAACTAAGGTTTCCATTTTCTTGTAGACTGAAATCAGAGTTTCAGGTTCAAAGGTCCACACTCCTCTGGTAATGTGCATTTCCGTTCAACCTCCCTCAAGGCCAGTGGAAGTAAAGGTGAACTTTCCTCCATTGGACATCTCTGATTCTTATGGAAACTTTTATTTTTTGCAAGAGTCCCTGTGGCTAGATTCGAAACAAAGGTAATCAGGAGGTCTTTGATACTATTGACACCTGCACATTTTTGTTCTTCTATGAAAAATATTCACATAGTTTTTTTAATATGAATATAGTTGGGGGAAGGACCATTTTGTACCTGCTACAATAGCCAATAAACTTAACATAATTAGTTTAAACTCATCTGTAACCAGGAAATATCGATTAACTCAATTAAATGAAGTTGAATGAAGAAAAAACACTGAGTAAAGCTTAAAAATGAATTTATTTTACTCATTGTAATTATAAATATTAAAACTTTGATATATTAAATACTTACAAAAATGTGAAGAAAAAACTGTATTTATGAACTATTGTGGAAGTATACTTACTACAGATAAAACCAAAATGAATGAAAGATGACTGTGTCCATATGATAAGTAAAACCAGTATATAGGCATTATTTTAGACTTTTCATTGCTGTGAAAAAAAACAATTACTATAGACTATTCAAAATGGCAATGACATTTATTTTGGTCATAGTTTCTTATATACTTTGGTGCAAAAATCTTAACTCTACCAAAGTCTGAGATAAGGTAGACAATCATGGAGATAGGAGAATGTAACATTTTCTTTTCATAGCACACTGACAAAAGCAGAAGCCTGAGAAATATGGATGGGTCAGGAATAAGATGGCTCCCAGGGACATATCTTTAGTGAACTACTTTCTATTGGTAGGCCACAAGCCCATATTTCACCACTTCCCAATAATGTTTTTAAAATATAAATCCATCAGGGGATTGATCCATTGATTAGGTCAAAGCCCTGAAGTGCTAATCTCTTCCCAAGAGTTCATCAGTGGGCATCCAAAAGTGAGCCAATATGTCATTTCATATACACACTATAATGTGTGTGTATGTGTGTGTGTATGTGTGTGTATGTGTGTGTGTGTGTATTATGGCTTGTTTATATTCATGTAGCTATACACTTAAATCATTTTAAAGTAAAAGATATGTTAAATTCATAATAATTTCCATGAGGGAAAGTATAGATAAAACCTATTTATTCAATGTGTAGTCATATATTTTTAACATAAAACCATAATGTATATGAAAATACTAATAATATTCATTGTGAAAAGTAAGACACAAGGTAATTTTTGTGATACTAGTAGCCTATCTACATAGATCGTCATTTTTTACTTGTAAAAGAATTTGTCATAAAATATCAAAAAGGGGGCTTCTTTAGACTCTATAGTCATTCTCAATCAAGTATTGTTTTAATAGTTTAAATCAGGGATTGGTAGCTTATGGATGACAAATAATGCCTAATGACAGCTGATGTAATAAATTTCCATTGGAATTTCTACTCCATTTCTGACAAAATGTCAGAGTCATCATTAAAACAGGGACCATGTGTGCAAAATGCCCAATTATTATTTTTTTTTACCTGATCCCTTTTCTCCTTTTCATTTTGGAAACCTCATTAGAGTGGGCTACATCTATGCATTAAGAATCCATATCCTAAACATATGTGCAGTAAGTGAAACAAGCAGAACCTGACAAATAAATGATCCCAGGGCCTGGCTAAAAATAAGTGCTAATGGCATGAAACCACACATCCTTGTACTCAGCCACAGACTGCCCCACTTAAAGATGTAAACCGAAGAAGGGAAAGACTGATTTTAATTTTTCACTTGAGTTTAGCTACTCAGTGCAGTCACCCTTCAACATCATATCCACATAGAGGCTCTACATATTTTTTTAAAAAATACTTTCTGACATTATTGTGTAATTGCAACATTTCCTCCCTCCTCCCTTTCCTCTCTCCAAACCGTCCCACATACTCCCAAATGCTATCCTGATATCCATGGCCTCTTTTTTTATTGTTATTAAACACACACACATACATACATACACACACACACACACACACACACCTAAATATAAAATACAACCCACTCAGTCCATACAATATATAATGTTACTATTTTATCAGGGACGATCATCTAGTATTGAATAACTCATTAGTGTGTTCTTCCCTGGAGAACATTACTTCTCCTGCTATTAGTATTCCTTGGTTGCCTGTAATTATTTATCTAAGGCTGATACCACATGAGTTTTTCATTTGCCTGTAAATGCTAGGAAGTCTCTTCAGGTTGTACTTGTTCAGGCCATGATGAGGCAGCCATGCTGATGAAATTTCAGGAGAGTAGCTATTGACAGGTTTAGGGGACTCAGTCTTACAGCAAACTTACTGTTTCTTGATATGTGATAAGAACTGCACTTTTTTTTGGATTATTTTTTTTTTCGAGACAGGGTTTCTCCGTAGCTTTGGAGCATGTCCTGGAACTAGCTCTTGTATACCAGGCTGGTCTCGAACTTACAGAGATCCACCTGCCTCTGCCTCCCGAGTGCTGGGATTAAAGGCGTGCGCCATCACCACCCAGCTTTTTTAAAAATTTTTATTAAGCTCTACATTTTTCTCTGCTCTCCTCTGTCTCTCCACTCCCCTCCAACACTCTCCTAAGGTCCTTATGCTCCCAATTTACTCAGAAGATCTTGTCTTTTTCAATTTCCCATGTATATTAGATCCATGCATGTCTCTCTTAGGGTCCTCATTGTTGTCTAAATTCTCTGGGATTGTGATTTGTAGGCTGTTTTCTTTGCTTTATGTTTAAAAACTACATATGAGTGAGTACATATGATAATTGTCTTTCTGTGTCTGGGTTACCTCACTCAAAATGATGTTTTCTAGCTCCATCCATTTGCCTGCAAAATTGAAGATGTCATTTTTTTTCTGCTGTGTAGTACTCCATTATGTAAATGTATCACAGTTTTCCTTATCCATTCTTTGGTTTAGGTGCACTTAGGTTGTTTCCAGGTTCTGGCTATGACAAACAACACTGCTATGAACATAGTTGAACACATGTCCTTGTGGCACGATTGAAAAACATCCTTTGGCTATATACCCAAAAGTGATATTACTGGATCTTGAGAAAGATTGTTTTCTAATTTTCTGAGAAATCACTACACTGACATCCAAAGAGGCTGTACCAGCTTGCAATCTCACCAGCAATTCAGTAGTGTTTCCTTTACCCCACAACCTCTCTATTATAAGTAGTCATCAGTGGTTTTTTTTTTTTTTTTGATTTTTCGAGACAGGGTTTCTCTGTGGCTTTGGAGCCTGTCCTGGAACTAGCTCTTGTAGACCAGGCTGGCCTCGAACTCACAGAGATCCGCCTGCCTCTGCCTCCAGAGTGCTGTGATTAAAGGCATGCACCACCACCGCCCGGCGTCATCAGTGTTTTTTATCTTGGCCATTCTTACACTTGTTAGGTGAAATCTCAGAGTTGTTTTGATTAGCATTTCTCTGATGACTAAGGATGTTGAGCATTTCCTTAACTGTCTTTCAGTCATTTTAGATTCCTCTGTTAAGAGTTCTCTGTTTAGGTCTATACTCCATTTTTATTGGATTATTTGTTCTTTGGATGACCAATTTCTGGAGTTCTTGGCACAGAAGACCACTTCCAAAATAGAACTCCAGCAGCACAGACACTGAGAGAAACAATTAATAAGTGGGACCTCCTGAAATTGAAAAGCTTCTGTAAAGCAAAGGACATGGTCAACAAGACAAAATGACAGCCTACAGAATGGGAGAAGAACTTCACTAATATCCACATCAGACAGAGGTCTGATCTCCAAAATATACAATGAACTCAAGAAATTGGACATCGAAAGAGAGCTGCAGTTCTATGGGTATAGGGATCGATATTTAGCATGCGTTAGGAATTGTGCTTTTTGAGTGGTGGTTGGAGATTCTTCTTCAGGATCCAGGATTTTTATAACCAGGGTAGTTGGCTAGGTTTCCAGTACCAGCACATTTTTTGAACTTTCATGTAATCCTTTGCACTTATATTTCAAAGGTGGAACTAGCAAAATGATTTCTTTTTTGCAGAAACTGATGCCATAAAAATTCCATGAAATTATTTGTTTAATATACGACATAAAATTCTGATGTGGGATTCCCCTCTGTATGCTGTGAATACCATTGGTTAATAAAGAAACTTTCTTGAGCCCATGATAGAGTAGAATAGAGCTAGGCAGGGAAAACTAAACTGAATGCTGGGAGAAGGAAGTCAGAGTCAGGGAGAAGCCATGGAACAACTGCCAGAGATATACATACTGAAAATTTGCCAGTAAGCCACTGTCACATGGCGACACACAGATTATTGGGGATGGGTTAAATTAATATATAAGAGTTAGTCAATAAAAATCTAGAGCTAGTGGGACAGTGATTTATTTAATACAGTTTCTGCGTGGTTATTTCAGGAGTCTGAGCAGCTGGGAAATGAATAAGCAACCTTACTTCCTTACTACAGAATTCTAGATTCTTCTCAGTTTCAATGAGGATAACAGTCACTCTCTTATGAAGGGGAAACATTTCTCTGGTTTATTGTTGACATTCTAGAAATAGTGTTCCTATGATTCTAAACTAAAGAGTTCTTTGTCTTTACTCGTCCACTCTTTTTTCTTCTTAGTGTTTAGACCTGGCATTAGATGTTCAGATGGTAGTGCACTGTTATGTTTGTACAACATATCTCTGTTTATGAACCTGCTATGTATGACTACATGTTGTAAATAAGAGGACCCTTAGTGTAAAATCATATGTCTCTTACAGCAATTATTTTTGGGGTCCCTTTTTGACTTTCTTAAATTTTTGTTTCCATTCACTTTCCTCTGTCTGTGATAACATAAATGGTTGCATTCCCACAGTACTCACAGTTATGAGTTAACTTTTTTATTACTTGGACATGATTGACAATTGCTATTCTAGAATCTCTAAAACTAGAATGAGCCCTGATGAAAGGAAAATCTATTTATTTGGACAGATGTGAGTATGGGAATTTTTTTACTCATCATGTCAAAATATCATATCTCAGTGTCTCAAAGATGAACATAAACATATATGATCTGACAGATAATTTAATATGTCAGGTTTTCTGGGCATGATGTACAAATGTTAGCCAAATATTTCAGCTGCTTCTGTGAAGGTGTCTAAATGTTAGATTTATATTTAAACTGGCACATTTTTAATAAAGTACACTGCCCTCACAAGCTGTGTATACTGTTGGGGTCATTAGTCAGGTCAACAGAACACAAAATTGATCTCCTTGAAGCAAAACAAATCCTATAGCAGGCAGCCTTTAGACTTGACACAGCATTGACTCTTTCCTGAGGGTCTAAATAATTTCACTTCCCCTTCCAATACCTGCACTATAATATACAATCCATACACTTTACCTTAAGGTACAGGCATTAGGAACTGGATATAACCTTATTGGAATTATTAAGCCATGATGATAAGTATTCATGAGAGGAATCAGTACCTCCAAAAGAGATTCTTGAAAATTATTGCCTTGATCATTTGAGGAGAAAGCTCTAAAATACCATTTATGCAACAGAAAATGGTTTCACTAGATTCACTAGACAGTGCATATGCTTTGATCTTGGGCTGCCCAGAAAAAGAGAAGATGACTCCAGACAGAACTAAGATCCTAGAGACAAACGTTTAAACCATATGACACTTGTGACCAGGAACTGGACTCAGTCCTAATAATGGAAATTTCAACATGAATCTGAATGAATTTCAGTCTTGGTTGCTCCTCTTATTTCCCCATTTTGATAGGAATTTCTACTCAAATAAATAGTCTTAACATACATTATCACTGTATATTAATTTTAAGTATTTAGGTAAAATAGTCTGGGCAACCAGCACTTGTCTCTTTTGCTTAAACGTTTCCAGAATAAGAGGCCCTGAACCTAAGACATTGTCTCTGTGGTAACCATATGCATATTTCCATCCATCCAGGTGTGGTTTAGATAGTGAAATGATGACTAGCACACTTCAGTTAGACAAGAATGAGCCTTGGGGGTATTTGAGTATGTGGAAGAGAAATTCACATACAGGACAGGGAAGAGGGTGGACAGTAGTCACTGGAATTTAATTTAGTTGCCATTAGTGAAATGTCACGAATTTCAGATAATTTTTATGGTACTCCTTGTGTTTTAAATGGAATAGCCTCTGTGACAAATAGCATGGATTAGAAAAGATGGTATAGCATTTCTGAGACATTATAAATGAGAGTGTGAGTTTCATTTTGATGCTTAGACCCTTTCCCCTTCTCTGTCTTTCCCCTTTTCCCTGGCTTCCTCATATTATTTACTCCAGAGACAGCCATTTGTTCTGTCATAAGAAACTTAATAGGAAGACCTTAATACTAAGGAATTAATCCACGTGATCCAGAGGTTCTAGGATGTAACTATACTGCACGTGCATTCAGAAATGGATACTTCAGTCACATTCAAGCTCTCTGTAGACTTCTTTTCCAAATTTTGTGATATTTTGGGGTACTCTGGGCATAAACTGTTCAGGAAAAAACACATTCCTGATCCTCAAACACTGTTTGATAGGAGAAATGCCTCTTGTTTAAGGTTGCAAGCTTTGAGTGTTTTGCTACATATCATTTAATAACTAATATAATCACCAAGTACTCATCAATGTTTTACCATATGTTATTTCTATAAGATTTGGACATAGTTCATGAGAGAGCATACAATTAACAATTTAACCTCTGATTCAGTTGAGGATCACTCTTTAAAATAAAAAGCATGAGAGAAAAAAATTAACTAGTGGACTTTTCATTGTCAGAAATTGATGCTTAAATATACACTGGAAAACTCCAAGTGCACTGTCTAGTAGGGGCTTTTAGGGGACTGCAGACTTTGAGATCATCATTGTCACCATGAACTATAATAGTTCTACAGATACATGAGAGGGACTGAGGGGGGAAAAAAACCACTCTGTTGCTTTTGCTATTGGTGGGTCCAGACACCTAGGAAGGAGCAGAATGGGAGTAAACACATAAATTCCAGAAAATGCCATATAGCTACAACATTGTTTGTCAACATAGCTAAGAAGGTACAAGAAACTGGCCTCTGTTTTAGCCTTGCTCTAAAGAGAAGGAGACCCAGTCAGTCATTCTCATCAACTTAGGCCATGAAACCCAATATGGACGAGTTCAACAGAACATCTGGGTTAAAAGTGTTTTAATCAAAATCTGACAGTGCCCCAGTACTTCTTTGTCCTAAGCACAGAACAGATAACGCTTCTCTCTTAAAGATAAAAGTGGGTAGAAGGTCTGATAGAAATGAACAGGAAAGGCATTTACTCAAGCTGAAAAGAGTCATCACAATAGGGACCTGGAACACAAGAACACTAAAAACAGTCAGGGGAGTCTGTTTGCTCATGCATGAGCTCAATCCCTCCATGTGGGATGTCATTGGATTGGCAGAAATGCACTAGATAGGAACACAAGAACATGCAAGATTATAAACTCAGGTGGAGAGGTAAAATATGCAGCAGCATAGCTTTAGTGCTATACAATTTGTCCCAAAAATGCATGCAAATGAACAAACTGTACCAGCCAGATTTCATATAATGACATATCTAATAGTTATCATACAGGTTTACACACCAACAGTGGAGGCAGAAGAGGATATCATCAACAGTTTCTACACAGATCTACAGAACAAGGTCAGCAGAGGGTATAAGAATGACATATTGATCATTATAGGTGACTTCAATGCAAGAGTGGAATTCAGAGAAAGAATGAACTATATAGTGTCATGGGAACATATGGATTCAGACAAAGGAATGATGGAGGGGAACAGCTGCTTGACCTCTGCTATGCAAATGACTTGAACATATCCAACACAAAATTTAGCAGGCCAAACCATCAATATGCACACATGCAGCCTAATTGACTACATTGTGGTCGGCAGGAAACAGCCAATTATTTCCTAGTGCTGACTTAGAGTCAGGTCACCAACTTGTTATGGCCAACATTCAACTGAAATTTAGGTGAGGCACACCAGACAAGATGAGCTAGAAGATCAATCATAAACTGTAACATGAGGGGCCTGCCCATTGGGGTTTCTGTCCCACCCAGTACCCCACAGCCGGCAAGCCCCAAAGAAAATCACACAGAGACTCTACATTAGGTTATACACTGATTGGCCCATTAGCTCAGGCTTCTTACTAGCTGCCATAAGTTATATTAACCCACTCTTCCCATCCATGCCAGGCACATGAGCGGTACCTTTTCTCAGCTGGGACAGGGACACATGCTGCTTCCTTGGAGATCTACACAGGAATCCCAGGGAAGCTTCCTGCTTCCCAGAGGTTCTCATCGCCCTGCCTCTACTTCCTGTCTGGTTGACCCGCCTATGATTCCTA
Organism: Dicrostonyx torquatus; assembly: GCA_028555095.1. Classification (NCBI taxonomy): domain Eukaryota; kingdom Metazoa; phylum Chordata; class Mammalia; order Rodentia; family Cricetidae; genus Dicrostonyx; species Dicrostonyx torquatus. The sequence goes on along the minus strand of JAQHUG010000155.1, from coordinate 501,459 downwards.
CCTGGCCAATTGCTATTTATTTAAAAAATGATTGACAGAAACAGACAAGTCTCCCGCACCAATAAACAACTGATGAACCCAGCTCTATGTAGAGAGTAAAAGAGAACCACTGAAGAAAAAGATGAGGGAAATCATTAAACAACCCTTTATAGGAAGCAAATGGGAAAAAAATCAAGCGAGCTATACAGGAGGCTTTCAAGGAGTCGCTTCCTTATGCAAAAAGAGCAACACCAGTAGAATAGTTTGCTAAAGAGACAATCAACTCGGCAAAAGAAAGAACGAAGCTAAAGATCAAACGAAGAGGAAGAGGAAATCCACAGGCAGCAAAACACCCCACTTATCTGTACATGGAGGTTAAAAGAAGAGTGAAGAAGGAGAGAAAGGTGTGTGAACAAGGTATATGCAAAGAGGTTGAAGAGGCTAGACTCCATAATAAAACACATCTTGTCTATGAAGCTATCAGAAGATAACTGCCAGATATGCTCCTCAGATTTAGGTGATTAAAGATGGGCAAGGTCATTAATTAACTGGAGACAATACTGTGACACTCTATACAATGACCCTAATGCTATCAATGTAGACTACAACAAGAAACACTTCAGCAGCCATTCAAACATCAGAGACAATAAGTAAATATTAAATGTTGACAGGAGCAAAATAGAGGACGGGTCAGAGAGCAAAATGCAGGAAGGCCCTCCGCAGTAGATGACATCAAACTGGAGGAGTGGGAGGTGGCTACAATAGGCTCAGGGGCCAAGGCACTTCTCAGACTTCAGAGAGATATGAGGACAGGAAGTGATTACCACGGAAAGGAAGTACTCAATCAGAACTCCCATACGCAAAAAGAAAGACAAGGTGGACTGCTCAAATTACAGGGGCATTAGTTTGCTGGGTAATAGCAAAAAAGATCTTCTCCTCCATTATCTTGCAATGGATCAAAGGCAGAGCAGAGGACATCTGAGCAGAGGCCCAGGGCTGATTCCAAGCTAACAGGAACACAATTGACCAGATCTTCACTTTGAGGCAACTTGCAAAAAAAAAAAAAAAAAAAAAAAAAACCACAAAGAACTTACAAAAATCTTATACATCTGTTATAACAACTTCAGAAGGGCGAGGTAAGTACTTTAGGAAAAAATGAGGTTCTACAGATGCCCAGAGAAAATCATAATAATACTAGAAAATGCCTATAAAGATACCTTTCCATCAGTCAAAGTCTGTGGAGTATTACGTGATGAGTTTAAGACAATCGTAGGAGTGCTGCAGGGATGCATCCTTTCAATACTACTCTTTAATATATTCCTGGAATTAATAATAGCAACAGTTCTGGAGGATGAGGAGATAGGTGTGCAGATAGGTGATATGTGAATCAATAACTTGCGTTTTGCCTATGAAACAGCACTACTTGCTGAATGTCCAAACCAGTTACAGGCCATGGTAAATAGAGTGGTGGAAGTAAGTGAAAACCTTGGTTTGAAAGTAAATATGGAAAAGACTGAGATACAACACATAGAAAGGGCAGACACGGATTTTTAACTTTGTAATAAAGAATCAGAACCTCAACCAAACAATCAACTTTATCTATTTGGGAGGAATTCTCAGTTCAAAGTTGGGAACTATTTCAGATGTCAAGAGGCAGACAGGGAATAGGGATAGCCAAGGCTGCATATCAGGCACTAGGAAAGGTTTGGCCAGCAAGAGACATAAGGATAACAATAAAAATTTCAGGGATATAAGACACTTGTCTTGAACTGCCTTCCTTACAACTCTGAAACTTGAACAATGAAATGTTCCTCAGAACAGTAGCTGAATGTGCTTGAGGTGGCATGTCTCAGGAGGATTCTAGATGTCATACGAAGAGAGAGGCTGTGCAATGATGACATTAAGAAACTTCATCTAGAGAAGGAAGTAAGCTACAGAGTACAGCAATGGCACTTGAGATACTTCAGCCATGTTTAGAGAATGAATGGTGGCAGATGCTTAAAAATAGCACTACTTGGAGAAGTACATTGGATAACGTGAAGAGGAAGGTCCCGAAAATGCATAAAGGAAGATTGTGGAACCTTGTGTATGGCAATAACACAAGCATCTAGAAATACGCAGGATAGGAACAGCTGGAGACCCTTCATAAAAGAACTGTCCTATATGCTTAAACATTTCCGGGGCATAAATGAATAAATGAATTTACTTTTCTGGTTACGTTGACAAAATACATGACTAAAAATTAAAAACAAAACAAGGAAACAAACCTGTGATAAAGTTTAGTTTATCAAGTTAAATTCTTTAAGGAAAGCAAGACTTATTTTGACTCCAAGTTTGAGGATTCAGTCCATTATGGCATGGACGTCACTGTTGTGGGACATAAGCATTTACACTCAAGAGCAGAGAGCTGCATAATGTGCTCATCTTGATTTTTCCTTTGTATTAACTGTGATACCAGTGTATGTGATAGTATTGCTTACATTTGGGGGCAGGGCTCAATTAATCCTTCCTGGGAACACATCATAGACACACTGAGATGTATGTGTTCATGGAAATTTCCAACCACATAAGGCTGATAAACAAAATTAACTCTCAGGACTGGTCATTTTTCTCAGCCTCTAACCATCTCTCTGGCATCTTCTGCCATTACCACATCATTCTCAATAGTAGAAGAGTGAAAATACTTGTTCAACTTTGTTTTTTATAAAGAGAAGAGTTGTATTTTTATTGTCGGTGACCTTATATCTGATCAAGATGTACGCTGCTTAGCTTCCACCTGTGTGCGCTGACCATGATAGCGTATGAGTGCTCCAATGTTCTTCAATATAGAAGATCACTTTGAGAAAATCTGAAGGCGTGAGGTAACCTCAGAAAATAAAGTTTAACTTCACATTTCCAAAGTGACATTTTAGCTATTTGTAAAGATATGGGAAAGAATTATAACTTGGTAATAACGTTTAGTTCTTCCTGCCGTCTTTCAGAGGTTACACCCACAACCATTTTGCCCTTTTCCAATCAGGAAGCAAAAATTTATGTCTATGTAGCATCAAAGCCTCTTGGTTATAATCAAGAGGAACATAAAGGTGAACATTTTCATTAGTGCTTGTCATGGACATTGTAGAGCAAAGAATCATTACCTACCCCTGTCCAATCTGTCTTCCCTGAGGAGCCATTTAAGAGGCCGGTGGGGTGTGAGAGCCTTCCTACTCCTTGAAATAAGTTTTCAAGTTCTCAAGGAATGCTGGTGTCTGCCTTGTCCCAACAGCAGAGATGCGTGAAACAGACACAAGTCAGAGACATGTAATGACTCCATGTGGCGAGTAAGGCATTCAGCTCTAAAAACAGGGTCATTGACTGAAATCTAAGCAATAGATGTGAGTCGTAAACTTATGCAAAGAGTGTTAAAACTTTTTCTATGTATTTAGTTAATCATGGTCAATGGGGGCAAAGAATTAAGGATAATGCATCATGTGTCTGGACCCATTGAACACTTCACAGTTGCACAAAATCTATATGAGAATTCAAATATTTTGATTCCAGATCACTAAGAAAGAATGTTGCTATTGAAGTTTAAGGCTACCAATTAAAAGTTGCTGGGAATGAATCAATTGTTGGTTGAACAAAAATTGATCATTATTTTATTAGAGACCACAGAATTACCTTTTAAGCTAACAGATTCATGAATAGATGTCCAAGTTCAATTGTTATTTTCACAAAGGAATAATATGGTAACTGTCAATTGCTAATCTCACCATGTTGCAGAAAATCCTTTCTACAGATTAAAATTTAGAAGAATTTCTGTTACATAGGTCTTTGCATTCCAGTTCACTGTATCCTGCTGAATAGTGATAGGCTTGCCCAAATGCACATATTGGTATTATAATTTTTAAAAGCTGCATATCTACAGTTTATATTAGAAATAATATGCTTCTGACCTCACATTTTACTAATGAAAGAACACATATGAGTGGGTACTGTGTTCCAAGTACCCAGAGGATGTCTGAAACTGCATATTGTACTTAACCCCATGCAAACCATTTTTTTTCTGGATATACCTATGATTATGTTTAGCTCATAAACTAAATATAGTAGCATATTATAAATTAGTTATAAAGAGGAATTATAATAGCATTTTCTGTACCTAAAGTTCTATAAATGCCCCCTTGTTGTAATTAGGGAAGAGGTGTGTGGGTTGCATGTTCCCAGCACCCAGCTCCCAGCTCCCAGCAGCTGGCCTGCTCAGCTGCTGGCCGCCTGCACCTGAAAGAACCACAGGAGAA
>JAQHUG010000155.1:399826-411884 GCA_028555095.1 Dicrostonyx torquatus | reverse complement strand
ATTTTTACTACAACATCAGAAATTTTGTTGTAGCAATTGTATCTTTATTAACCTAAAACACTCTTCATCAAACAAACTGTTCAAACAAATCAAACTCTTCATTAAAACCAGCTTCATCAAACAGTTTTCAAATGGAAGTAATAAGTCCTGATTACGCTTAAAATATAAAAGGCAATAAACATCATTAAACTATGACAGAGCCCCATGAATTTATCATAACTGGATTAGGAATTCTCCAACTGTTTTTTTTTTTCATGACATTTGAGACACACTATCAGGCACTGGAAGTTATGGGATCACCTGTGGTAGGAGGCTACTTATTTATTCCCGGTTGCTCAGCCCCAAAATAATCACAGAGAAACCATATTATTTGCATTACTGTTTAGCCAAAAGGTTAAGCATATTTTGGCTAACTCATATCCTTAACTAACCCATCTCCATTAATCTGTGTATCCCCACAAGGCTGTGACTTACTGGATAAGGTTCCTGGTGTATGTCTCTGGCAGGGCTCCATGGCTTCTCAGAGACTTTGCCTTTTTTCTCCCAGCATTGAATTTAGTTTTCCCTGCCTAGCTCTACTTTTTTTAACCCTATCACAGGCCAAGACAGTTTCTCTATTTACCAATGGTATTCACAGCATACAGAGGGGAAGCCCACATCAATCACCACCTTTATAAATGTAGCCAGAATTTAGTTTCTTAATTTTGCTTCTTTGAACAAAGTAAAACATTGATCTGGGGTGAATGAACTTATATATGAACTCAGAATGAACTTACCCATCCAATTCACTCAAGATCGTTTTGTATATATTTCAAACCCACAACCTACAGCGTTCATTTTGATTCTGAAAACCATTCTTCCTCATCTATAAAATGTTCTAGATTCTAGAACACTTCAGAACATTGTAGAGATACCAGATTTCCCATCATAATCAATATCCTGGAATGATGTGTCTGTATAAAATATTGAAAAAGTAAGCATAGGTAAACATAGAAAACTACATGACAATACTCTCCATTGATTTCCTTTTCCTTGTTTGCATTTTTTTCTTCTGGAACAATACATCAACCACACTGCATAATTTCAGATTTTATATAAAGACAGACAAGCATAGCTTAGAGCGTGTGTAACAGCTGGCCCGAATTCTGCATCTGTTTATATACACAAGCATGAGCTCACCCCTAGTTACCAGGACTGCTGCTAGGCCCTACTGAAGGAGAAAACAAGCATGCATGTGGAAAGTACCTTACACACACTCTTAACTCAGCTGAGTGTTCAGTTATGACTGCAGTGAACCGTTTTTATCTTATATTGCACTCTGAACTTTGGTAGTGTGTTACTGAATTATATGTTGAAAATATTTTTATGAGAATCTGTTCTTGGTTTGAAAACCTCCTCTCTAGACTGGTTTAGGAGGTCATTTTTAAAAAAAGCTTTGTAACTGTAAAATTAGTTTCATGTAATTATGATATAAATTACACATTGCAAAACTTAAATATGCTAGTGTTATCAAATTAACTGATTACAGAAGAGTGTTTCTTTGAATAGCTGCAATAACTCTGCTAGTTTGGGTCCTTGAAAGGAACCACTATAATTTTGAACACATAAATTATACTGAAAAAGTTTGCATTAATATTAAGGGACATTGATCAGATTTCTTTATAGACTGATATGGCAACATATCCTTTCTGATAATATGCAGTCAATTTATTTTTCTATTAATAAAGAGCATATGACCAAATAAAGCAACTTGCCACTTATTTTAAGGACTCCTTTGCATTGAGAATCTTGGGTCTATTCCTGTGACTTTTTTTCAATAATTAATGTCTACCAGTGTTTCAGAACTTGGTACCTCAGAATATTTTCTTTATTCATAAACATCTACTGAATTGGCATCCAGAGATACTAAGATGGCAGATGAATACTACATCAAAGATCGTCACTTCTATTTTGAGGCCCCAGGTAATATGCATAATAAGTGGAAGAGAAGCTTCTGTATCTACTATAAATGCAGCAAGGCTTCAAAAGAAGGTTCCCTCCAGTGCTGGGACATGCAATTGATGATCATCACTCAGCAGCCTTTGCTTTCACCAGTCCTTTAGAAGACTCCCACATAAGTACTTATGCTCATGTGTATGTACTCAGATCACAGGAACTGTGGTAAAGCAGAATGCATTGAGATACAACCCTGAAATCACTTAGAAAACATGAGACTACTTTGAAATAATATGTATTATTATGTGTTTTGTAACCAATGTTTGCAAGCAACACACATCTAACCTATTTTATGTGTCTTTTAATAGAGACAGTTCTTTTTAGCTTTATTTCTGTTTCATGTGCCTTTTCTTCCTTCTGTTTATCCATTTATTTTGTTCTATTTAGATGTGTTTATTTTTGTTCTCTCATCTTATTTTATTCTGTTATTATTCCTTAGAACGCTGTTTGTTTTCTAATGAAAGACAGAAAGGCAGTGGATCTGGATGAGAGGAGAGGTGGGGAAGAACACAAAGGAGTAGAGGGGAAACTTATCAGAATATACTATTGAGGAAAAAAATCTATTTTCATTTAAGAGAAAGAAAAAACAAGACAATTTTTAAATGTTTTAACTCTTTAACTCAAAATAATAAAATTATTACAAATATTATAACTCAATTTTTCTTTAATAATATTTGACACAAATTCCATATATCACAAAGGAAACATGGCAAATACCATTATGTTAATGATAAATTGGGATCTCAGCAAAAAAGTGAGAATGTCTATTTTCAATATGTCATGACATCAAAATATTTATTTGTTTACCATCTTTCTCTTTTACAGAGAATGATGATGACAGGAGTGAAACCGTTATTAGAGTGAAAAGATATTTTTAGCACACTACTACAAAAATTGGCAGAAAATCCAGAAAGCATGTCTATTTATTGTGCAAATGTTTTAGCCAATAGATGATTCTACTAAAATATATGAATAGATATTGGTTAATAATAAATAGGCAGATTGATTATAGATAGTAGATAGATCATGGATAGACAGACAGACAGACATATAGATAGATGATAGATAGCACAAGTATCTCCTTAGGAAAGAGAAGAAAGCATGTCCCATCTCAACTAATCAGGTAGAGTTAATTTGCTATTTGCTTATATTTGAGCTCATAAGCAATTGGCTAACATCTTTTAATTCACTCCATTAATGCAAATGTTACCATCTCCTGGAAATATCCTCACATGTAAGCCCCAAGATGATGCATAGCCAGTAAATAAAGTATCATCTAACAGAAAACTTGACACATAATATTAGTCATCATCCTGGCTTGAATGTAACCTTATATGGACCATGGCACAATAATATTAACTATTATAAAATGGGTGATTATCCAAGATGATCACAATGTGCGTCCTAAATGTGATCACATGGTTCCTCTTAGGAGAGATACAGAGAAGGATTTTACACATAGATAAAGGAAGGTGCTGTAAACATAGAAGACACTTTCTTAGGTATTGTCACGGCATTTGGGAACATCCTATCTCATTATTATTCTCCCAAAAGTCAAGAATGCTTTCTATCCACAAAACCATGTATGCATGAATAACAGATTTCCCCCTGTATATTCAAAATAAAGAAAAAATGCTTGCTGATATCTGCGAATTCACTATTAAACCACCATCAAGAAACTTACTATTTTCTTTCCTATTATTTTTAATTAATTAATTTATTTGTTAAAACAATTTTCTTTTTTTACATACCAATCCCAATTCTTACTTCCTCCCTTCCTCTGCTACCTCCACCTTCCCCCCACCCCACTCCCTAACCACTCCCCAGAGAGGGTAAGGCTTCCCTTTGAGAGACAACAAAGTCTAGCACATCACTTTGAGACAGGAACAAGGATATCCTCACTATATCTAAGCTGAGCAAAGTATCCCTCCAAAGACAATTTGCTCCAAAAAGCCAGTTCAAGCAGTAAATATAAATCCTGTTCTTGCTGTTAGTGGCCCCATAGACTGTCCCAGCCATACAGCTGTCACCAACATTCAGAGGGCCTAGATTGGCTATAGTACACAACCCCAGAGAAGCTATGTAGCAAGGAGAACCCTAAGAGAGACATACATGGACTCCCCCTGGGAAGGAGAAATAGACAAGATCTCCTGAGAAAATTGGGAGCATGGTGTATGTGGGGGGAACAGAATGTAAAAGAGGATGAGGGGAGAAGGGAAGGGGAAGAAGAACAGGATGGAATGATATGATTGAGATGGGAGGAGAGAGAGGGGTAGCAAAGTAAGAGATATCTTTATTGAGGGAGTCATTACAAAGCTAGCAAGAAATCTGTAACTAGGAAAATTCCCAAGAATCCACAAAGATGACCCTGGCTAAGACTCTAAGCAATAGTGGAGAGAGTGTCTGAACTGGACCTCCTCTATAATCAGATTGATAATTACCTTAAGTGTCATCATAGAACTTTCATTCAGTCCCTGACAGAAGCAGATACACAGATCCACAGCTAAACACTGGGTCAAGGTCCCAAAGTTCATTCAAAGAGAGGGAAGAGTGATAACTTGAACAAAGGTATCAAAACCATAATGAGGACACCCACAAAAACAGTTGACCTGAGCATGTGGGAGCTCACTGACTCTGGGCTGACAGTGAAAAAACCTGCATAGATACTTACTATTTTCTATATTCAAGTCATGTGTCTGTTTTGATCCTGGTGAACACATAAAGTAGTCAAGAGCCATTTATTAACTCTCACTCTTAAGAGTGCTTGCTAACTTGACAAAAGTAAATTTGTATCTTGTTTTGACTATCCCTCCATTGTTCATTGTTATTTTCTCTCATCTTCTCCTGTTCTCTACTTGGCTTTTTCCTCCAATCTTCCTTCTTCAGCTTTTACTCAATATATGTTTTTCCTCTGAAAATTACTTTGTAGTTTTTCTCCTGAGGATGATAATTTTCTTTTTCAAATCTTGCTCCTTACTCAACCCTTGTTTTCTTATTTATCGAGTTATTTATTATTTTTAGGTGTTGGAAATTGTTTTAGTATAGGAAGTCTAAAACGTAGGCAAAGTGCTTGTCCCAGACACTTGTGGCCCAACCATAGATCTGCTAAAGTATTCTCTCCCCCTTTCCATTCCCTTTCAAACAAACAAACAAAAAAATAGGAAAAACAAAAAATTGTTGAGCATCTGTCATATGTGTTCAATATTTATTTTGTATAGGAAGACAATAAATATATAGACCTACATCAGAGATAGAGCATATTTGATTCCTGATCTCTACAATAAAAGGAGCATCACAACAAACTGAAGAGCAAAAAGTTTTGGTTTCTAGGTGAGTATAAAAAGTTACATGTGTACTAGTCCTTTACTTATAAAATATCTAAAATGTTGCATATGCATATACACCAACTAAAGTATTTTCTAATAAAAATGCTAATATTATTGAAACCACCAGCAAATAGCAACATCTTTCCTGGGGGGATGAATCTTGATTAATTGAAATAGCTATTGAGGGATTTTGGTTGTTGTGAGAATTTTATTTTCTAGGGAATTAAGACAGGGTCTCATTCACCAGTTTATAAAATAGACATCTACATTCATGTTCATGACATCAATGGACACTTTTTTTACTAGGACATTTTCCTCTGAGCTTGAGACACTGCTTGATAGCATTTTAAGTACATGAACACATAGCAAACTGGAGCCACTCCTCTCAAACTCTGATGTGCTTTTATGAACCAAGATTTTATTAATATTATAGACACTTCCTTGTCATTTTAGCTTCTTTATCTCAAGAAACCACTTCATCTGCTCATCCAATAAGAAACAACTCTGTGCCAATTGAAGTTGTACCATGCGATTGCGACTATTCAGTCACAGCTACGGACTCTGCCTCCCTTCCTGGCACAGGACCACATTTTCAGTCTCTTCCACCAGGAAAGGAAAGATTGAATTATCCAAAAATCACGGGAGCAATAGCATCAAACTTTCCCAATCTCCTCATATTCACGATACTTTGATGAGCCATGACTGTCTTTTGTGATGTTTGAAAGGACAAATCCTTTTCAAAACATTTTCTTCAGGCTTTAAACAAATCCATTTGAGAATCCTAGTCAATGGCAGCTAAAATCTTAGAGAATGTAGTTCATAATTAATATGACTTGGGAGCTGAAAGTGCTTTGTCTTAGTGACCTAGGAACAGCACTCCTTTCTGCACACTTCCATCAGATGCTCCAGTAACCAGCTTCATTGGTAATGACACTAACTTGTTGAGAGGAATCTTTCTGTGTTTGTGCAGTAAATTCAAGAACGGGCTTAAAATATTCAGTAAGCCATGCTGTAAACAGATGGTCTGCCACCCAGGCTTTGTCATTCCATTTATAGAACAAGGCAGAACAGAGCTGGTATAATTCTTCAAGGCCCTGGGGTTTTCAGAATGGAATATGAATGTTGACTTACTAAATGTCATCAACTGTATTAGTTCCTAACAGGATGGGTTTGTCCTCTGAAGGTATTGCTTTCTCTTCTCATCTAGGAAAATTGTAGATGCCTCTTCTTCCTCTACTTTGAAGATCTTTCCTTTATTAGGGCCAACTTCACTTAAGAACTTAGGTAGAGCTCCTAGAGAGTTAATTGGAGCCTCCATAGCAACACTTGCTGTTTGTAGCATGAAGATGGTGTCTTTCCTTAGCCTCCAGTACAAATTTCGGCTAGTTTCCAACCTGTCCTCTTTAGCTTCCTTCCTTTCGTTAGCCATCCCTGAAGAAATTAGAGCTGTGTTTCAGGTCAGACTTTGCTGTTTGAGAGCCTCTTACGACTTGTTGGCAGAGGATGTTCATTCCCAGTCTCCCTGACCCGAAATATTTATGCAGAAACTGTATTAATTACAACACTGCTTGGCCAATGACTCTAACATATTCCTAGCAAGCTCTTACATCTTAAATGAACCCATTTCTATTATTTTATATTTTACCATGAGGCTCGGGGACTACCGGCAAGGTTCCAACTGGAAGCTCACATCTGTCTCCTCTAGTGACTACATGGCATCTCCCTGACTCTGCCTTCTTTCCTCAACTATGTGTTTAAAATTCCTGCCTTGCTCTATTCTACTAAGCCACTGGGCAAAAGAGCTTCTTTATTAACCAATGTCAATTAAATGTATTCACAGCATAGAGGGGAAGAAATTAGGGTTGTGTTTCAGGTCAGATTTAGCTGTTTGAGAACCTGTAAGGACTGGTTTCACTTTGTATTTAGATCACCGTAAATGTATCCCTTCTCCCTAAATAATGTGTGTATTGATTGCAGTAGCAATATTAAGTTGACTAAAATTGATATTTTTTCCTTTGTGTTTATAGCTTATTTAATTCGATGGAGAGACTTAGTTTTCTGCTTATTTTAACTTTTATATACTTTTCTTTCCAAATTTGATTGCTTTTTATTTTGGATTTTAGGCAAAAGATGTGAGATTCTTACTTAGTTTGAATGCTTAAACTTGACTGCAATTATTAAGTATTGTTCTAATTTGCATCTAAAGAATAGTAAGATGAGGGGGGAAAGGAAAGGCAAGGAGAAGAGAGGAGGGATGGGGAAGAGAAGTGGAGGGGAGATGGGAAGGGAGGAGGAAAGAAAACATGAGAGGAGGAGACAGGGTGGGCAGGGCAAGGGAAGGAGAGGGCAAAAGAGAGAAGACATACCTCTGGAATAGTACTATTTCAACAGACGGCTGTAGGAGGTGATTAAATTATAAGATCATGAATGGGGTTACTGCACTCATAAATATGGTCCCAGAGAGAGCTCCCTCACTTCTCCTATGTAAAACATACTGAGAAGTAATCAGGAATAAAGATTCCAATAATTGCATAATTTCCCAGTACTTTACAGGAGGACATCCCAGACTCAAGGACCATGAAGTTGTTTTTATAACCACTGTATTGTATCTTGCACAGTGATACAAATGGACATAAATAAGCATAGAAAAGTACAAAAGAATTAGTAGATCACATCTATTAGAGTTTTTAATGATATATATATTCTAGACATGTCACTAGACAGTAAATTTATTGAAAGTCATAGAGCCAACTTACATGTACTTATATAATACAGCGTTTCTATGTTAGCTATTATGATATAGGTTTATTGACCCTTGTATACAAAATGACATATCTTGACACTATAATGTATACTGTAGGCAAGGATACCACATTGGTCTATGTGCATGAACACTTGAATAGAATGATACCATTTTACAGATAATATGTTGCAGGAGAATATATTTCTGGCGAACAGAGCTGGCTAGACTCAGCTCTGAGTGATTATGTAATGAGTGAAGGTGAAGGCTTATGACTCTACTGTTTTCTAAAACACACTTCACAACACTGAAAATTTAGGTCACACTAACTTGATTTTTGAATTATTTTTCTATTAAAAATTTGTAAGTATATTGAGTTTTTTATAATGACACATTATTAAAAGACATCATAAAACTATACAGAATTATTTTCTATAATATTTTCCTAAAATTTATTTAATTCATATATATAATATATATTATAGCCTTTTGACTAAAATATAATACATAAGCATCAACACGCACTAGCCTAGGCTAAACCAGGTTCAGAGTAGCCAATATTGATGTTTTCAATTTTGCATCTTGTCCTATTAAAAAGATCCTCATAGGAAGGGTCATGCAGAGAACTGTCTTCTCTACTGATAATAGTGTGGGACTAGCCTGAGTGACCATTTTGGTATTTCTTAATAAGTAGAATGAGGATACTCTGATTTAACAGTCAAATGTATTATATCGTGATAAACAATACATACACTGGTAACATAGCTAATTGCTATCATTGCCAATTATTTTAGATAGTACATAATTATTTTTCTTTATTTCCTTATGTATAATTGACAGGTATCTTACACTAGCATCAGCATTATGAATACATTATGAGTATATGTGAGTAATACATTGTACCAAGACCCCATAATAGTTATGACATCGTTTAATGATGGAAACTGAAATTGTAAGGAAGCAGTGTTTTTCATTCCTCTGTTGTTTTCCAAAGTATAATTTGTTATATAACAACATTGTTTTCTAAGCATTGCTTTAATTTAAATATTTTAAAAACAGTTTTAAAATCACTATACTCATTTTTTCTTAGAATTCAAGTGAGAATTTAGTTTCCCTGAAAATTACAGATGTGAGATTAAAACAAACCAAGCTGAACAACATAAATTTTAGGTCTCATAATATTTTATATTTTAACCAAATATAATATTTCTTGTGTAAATTATATTCATGACTGAAGCTATAAATTACAGCTACATTTTTCCTGTGTATCTTATAAAATATAATAATATATAACTATATTTTATACAATTTTCTTGTGATTTGATAAATTAATTTTCATGTTCTATTTTTCAATTGATCATTATATGTATTTATATATGTTTTATGTGAATATTGACATATATGCAAAATTGTATATAAATTCTGTTGTATGTATATTTTGTATGCACACACATATGTATATATGACATTGCCAAAAATTGGAATTCAATTTGAGAATATCTGAAACCAACTTCTATTTGAATTGGTATAAATAGTTCACACACAAGAAAATTGGAGGGCTATTATATCAATATATAAATCTACAAAAGTTGAAAGAAACAAGTATTTCAATTTTTAACCTTTAGGAAATCACTCACTATATCAGTTTAACTTTGAAAAAATTATAATGTAATATTGTTAAACATACTATTTTCTGAAAATAAACTTCTCATAATAAGTTCACTAGATCAGTTAAAATGGAAAAATTTAGTTGTGTAAGCCATACCAATATGTGTAGGTGCTATTACACATATGAAATTACAGTACCCAGAGAAACAAAACAAAACATAACAACTGAGTGTTGTCCTCAGTGGTGGTTGTGATTAGTGCTACGTTTTTCCAGGATTTCCACCACTCATCCAATGAACAGAAAACAAAGCCCACACAGCTTTGTAAACGAAGCAAGAGAACATTTTTGGTTCAGAACAATAGTACAAATGACACAGAGAGTGACACTGTCAAGACTGATAGCAGCCTCATGATAATGTCCAAATTAATTGAGTGTTTCATTTTATGTGGTTCAAAAGAAGGAATAGTGACAAAGAAGAGGTGTAGTTTGGGTGGGGTCTCTTTCATATCGATAAATTGGACTGTACCTTCATTTTTCCTATTCTGTATGTTCTTTCCCATAATGCATCTGATTTTAATCATAGCTATAAGAGGCTAAGTTGCCATAAAAGGTTAAGATTAGATACATTTACCCCAAAAGAATTCAAGATGAGCTGTCATTTCTGTTCTTCATGCCCATTTGACCCTTGAATAGAAACTTTGAGTTTTAGCAGTGGTGAGGAAACTGACATTTTTTTCAGAGATGGGGGAATATAGTCTAACACGGGTAGAAGGTTCAGAGCGTTTTGAGGTTACAAGGAGCATTGTGTGGAGAGTGATGTGGGTGTACATAGTATGTTCAAGTAAAGGAACTAGTCTGACAAGCAGATTATTGTGGATGGTGGGGTTTTGAATAATCCAATCAAATAAAGGTCCCCACCTAAACTATCCCTTGTGCTTGCTTACCTCATTAGCATAAGAATATATATATATATATATATATATATATGTGTCCATTCACAGAAAAATTAAGACATCATTTTATGTATCTGAATATCACAGATAAATACAAAGAGATTGTTTTGCCTTTTGTGTTGTATCTTCCCTCAGGAATTCATTATTGGCAATTTTCATCATCACTTTATAGTTTAAACTTGAATGTACATATCATCATATTTAAGATATTCTATGTTTGTTATCTATATGTTATTATAGTAGAAGCATAGCTTTTCATGTGTTCAATGGACATATTTTAGAGTGAGAGACTACATATTCATTTTGGTGTCCAGACTTTTCAAAAGTTATCTTGAAGATAAATATAATTTATATATAGATATTGCTTATCTCACCTAGAATAATAAAGAGACTATACACTTTTATTCAGAGAGTTAGCATCTATTTCTAAGAAAATAAGAAGAGTGCTACATTCCAGAGGCAGAAGTTGTCTTTAATATGGTGAAGGGATTATTGTGTAGACAAAAGGCTAAAAATGTTAAAAAATGTAAATGAGGGAATAATAATGTTGGACTTTTATCTCATTGTAAACAAATAGGAAACTTGAAAAATAAATTGAATATGTATTTTTATACTTGAAAAATATAAAATTGTCACTAAGAGTTGAAAATACAAACATGCAATAGAGTAACATTTAACTGGGAAACTAAGGGTTGTAAACACTAAGAATTTAGCAGCCGAACTGGATATATGCACTTTTCTTATCAAAAAGTCTGGGGGAAAGATTTGTGATGGTTGAAACTGGCTATCAGCTTCAGTGTACCGGAGTCAACTAACCACTCCTGTATCTGATTATATTAATCAGATTATTTGAAGAGGGAAGACCTACACCAAACATGGTCCCAGCAGCAGCATCCCAGATAAGGATGATGGAAGGATAAACATTGCTTTTTGCCTTTTTGGCTTCACTTGGATTCACTTATACTAGCAAGTTCATCCAACCTTTTTTATTTCTTTTTTTTTGCCAGTGCTGCATTTCCTTTTCACTTTGATAATACAGAATCAATGTGTTCGGGATACAAACATACACTGACAACCAGCAGCTCTCCAGGAATCCTTCAACCCTCAGTATGGTTGAGACTCCTAAGACATCCAGTCTCATAGACCATACAACTGCCAAACTCTTCTGTTTAATTTATTGAACTCTTTTAATTAATTTGTTTTTTTAAAAAAAAACAAACTATCTTTTTTCATTTTACATACTAATTCCAGTTCCCATTCCTTCCCCTCCTCCCATTCCCTCTACCTTCTCTTCTACCCCACCCCCATCTGGTGCAGGACATGTGTCTGTATTCTGTCAATCATGTTTTAAATAAATGCTGATTGGCTAGGCAGGAAGTATAGGCGGGTCAACCAGACAGGAAGTAGAGGCAGGGCTAAGATAAAGTCTGTGAAG
>JAQHUG010000155.1:367162-385302 GCA_028555095.1 Dicrostonyx torquatus | reverse complement strand
TAAGCTATGTTCATAACAGCATTATTTATAATAGTCAGAACCTCAAACAACCTAAATGTCCCTCAACTGAAGAATGAGTAAAGAAAACATGGTATATTTACGTAATGGATTACTATTAAGCTGCAAAACAACAAAAACAACGGCATATAGAAATTTGCAGGGATACATCCTGTTCCCATTGCCAATGGCCCCACAGACTGCCTCAGTCACCCAACTGCCCCAGCATAAATAAATGGGGGAAGTCATTGGTATTGTGTCAAAGTGATGTGCCAGACTTTGTTAACTCCACATGGGAAGCCTTACCCTCTCCAAGGAGTGGGTGGGAAAGTGAGGGGAAGGTAGGTGGGAAAGCGGGAGACAGGGAGAGAGTGGAAACTGGGATTGATATGTAAAATGAGAAAAGATTGTTTTAAAAAATAAAATTAACAAGATGTGCTGCTTCATTCTGTTTGTCAGCTGCCATTGTTTCGCTGACTACAATGCCTGTTCTATCAAGTTTAAACAAACTTAATTTCCACTTTACACACCATTATAAACAACTGATCATTTCTCTTTTTATATTTATGCCATGAGAGTTATACTGAATATTCTATTCTGTTATTATCATTTATTCTTTTTTGCTTTGCTTATAGTTTCCAAAACTGAAATTCAATAAGCTCTGATTTCAATTTTACTTCTGCTTGTACATCATACACAACAACTAAAGAGAATGATTTAAATTGAAGAGAAAATTATCCTCTCCTGTGGAGTATTCAGAGGGGATGCTGCTAAATTCAAGGTCAGGTAGATTTAGTTTATCCTTTCAAGTGTTCAAAATCATGCTGATTTGGGGGATTAAAGTTCTCTGATGCTCACTATAATTAATTTGTTCCTATGGAAACAATAAAATTGAAGCTAAAGACTATGTATTTTTATAAAGAATTGTAAAATATGTTTACATTATTTCAGAGACAATATTAAATATTTCTAATGGCAGTTAAGAAGGCAAAAAGTTATGTGGAATTTATGTGAAACATCAAATTCTCTCCAAATACCGTATTTATTTATTTTATTGCCACCATGACATTACCATAGAAGAGATCATAGAACTTGGATTTCATCATGGTTTCACTATTGATGCTCCAGGAGGTGACAAAAGAAGTTTCAATCATGTCTCTGTTTCAACATTGTTGATGGCAAAGTCACTCAATGTGTCCCTTTACAGTTGAGTCGACTCTGCCATGTTCGACTTACATGAAAAATGTGTTCAATAACACAGATAACATCACATGAAATAAATCTGAGTACCCTGAATTTCTCATCTCTAAACAGTTAGGAATGGTTGAGATTTTTAACTATATTTTTATGTATTGTATATTATTATGTATTCACACAATATAATTACTATTTGGGGAGTGAACATATACTTTTAAGTATTTTATAAATTACATTTTGGAAATAGGGCACTAAATGGTATTTAGATTTTATTTTACTTTTTGTTTGTCTAATTTTCACCTTCAATGTTTAAATTCTAAATTAGGGAGAAGAGCATAGGAGTCACATTTGCCTGTGTAGAAAAGTACAAAATTGAGTATATATCAAATTAAAACATTTGAAAATTCCATGAACTATTGGCTGTATATAGCTGATATTATTCCTATGGTAATGATAAAGAAGAAAATTGGCTTCATCTTTTTTTTCCAGGATCTCTACTGATTCTATATTTTCAGGAAATTTCTTGAATATACAGAGAATTTTATGTGAAAAACATTTCCATCACTGTACTCATTATCTGTTTGAGAAGAGAACTTTTCCAACCTTTCTGTAGCCCTACATTTGATGGAACTATCTTAACATTAATAACCGAGAACTATATAAACATTTTATTGAACTAAAAAATATCACTTCTTACCTTTGTATTTCTGGATGATTTTTCTAACAAATCTAGAATATATTTGTGTATTTGTGGTGTGTATGTGTGTGTGCATTTAAATCTCAATTGAAGAAAATATTTGGATGTAATCATCATTAATACATAGCAAGGAAACTCTTGAAAGTCTTCTATTCACTATCAACTAATATCATTACATTGAGCAGTTTCTGGCTTACAGGAAGCTACTAGGATCTATCATTCGCAAATTGATTCTTTTTATTGATTTCTGGAATCGTTCTTTTCATATTTTCCTTCTTGCTGAGACACCTCATTAGATTTCAAGAGCGCATGCCTGTCATCTGGTCTCAGTTAAGCCTGTTTCTTGGCTTGCTCCCCATTCTTCAAGACAATTGGTCTCCTTTATCTTTGCTTCTTCTTTCTATTCTTACTTGCACCAGTTTCTCTGTATTTCTATAGTAGGTTTCCATCACAGGAAAATTTCATTAAAATTTACATTTATATGTTCACAAAAGGGCTGTAGCTATTTTTTTAAGTCACAATTAAAAAATCCTTGATGATTCTCTTGAATAGTATCATGGGAAAAATGATTTTTTTTCAAGGAATTTTTTGGATGTGGATAGTAGGTCATGGGCAGCATGATAGTACATCAGGAAAATTGACTAATTGCTTAGGTTATATGAGTTTGATTCTCAGAATTCACCAGGGAGAGGGAAAGAAATGACTCCAAAAAGTTGTCCTCTGACCTCAATGTGTGCTGTGATGTACAACTGCATCATCCTCCAGTGCACACATGAATAAAAAATACATAGATTCATTTTAATTAAAATACAAGAAGCTCAGTGTTAGTATTTCGATAACCACAATACATGTATAAAATATAAAACCAAAGGCCCATTTTGTCAGGTTTTTATTCTGGGATGGTTTACATATGTTGTATGTGTGTGCTGTGTGTGTTTTCATGTTCCTATTCTCATCTAACTGTTAGTGGGGTCATGAAAGTAGGCAAATAGATCTTTAATGAAAGTTAAAGTTGATTGGTTTAGAGTATAATTATTTCAAGTTAATATTGCATGCCAGTTCCAACCTGTAATATCATATTAAAATGAGTTGCTATTTTATTCATATATGATATCAAATGTGGAATCATAAATTGAAGAGTAGAAGATGACATCATCTTATTTTTAGTAGATGCTTTACTTAGGTCAGATTTTATGAGTTTAAAGGATGTAGAAACATTGATTATTTCCAAGAGTGAAAGTAATATGTGACTTGAGAATGAAGGCAGAGTGCAAAGCACATATAACTTGAAAAAAATGCCACAAAACTAACTCCTAATTTTATAAATCAGGGGCAATATGGTATGTATTTAGTTACAAAATATGTTCAGTAGCCTTAGGAAAAAGATCTCAGACTCTTATTTACATGCATTATAGATGAGAATATAAAACCTGTCTATAAATCAGGTTTTGAATTTTAGTATAATTGTGCTTTTCAAAGTAGATAATTAAATTGCTGTGTCTTTGGGGAAAGGTCAGCCCATTGGGAAAGCACAGATTTATCTCTCTAGGGTATTTGCTCTTAATAACCAGGGACCGTTCTTTCATAAGCTTGAGGGTTGGCAAGAGTCCATCCAGCTGAAAAGACTTTGAAAATCACATGAATTCACTAAGAAACACTCTAATAGTTTTATTTAATCACCAATTAACCTGCAAATGCACCTTTTCATTATCATGTGCTGTTACCCTGCACTGTGATCAGGTATCAGCCTCCTGAGCGTCTTTGTACTTCCCTGTGGTTAGTTTGGTGTCAGTGCCCTGAGTTAAACATACAAGGCAAGAGATATGACCTCAGGTTCAGAAAGAATAAAACCTCTCATTCAATAAATTATCTCTCAAATATGTGTCACCTGGTTTTGTGAGTTTCTTTTACATTCTTTGTTGTACCATTATAAAAATTATTAATGATACCTTTTGATACAACTTGAATAAATCAGAATAATCTCTTTTGTAATATAAGGAGATAACTATGAATGTTCGTTCAAGCAAAACTTTATTGAGAGAATATTTCTCAACCCTTAATGAAGTAAATAAAAAAGGACAAAAATCAATTTAATCTTAAATTATACAGCATGAATATTCTCAAGTTGATATTATCCAGAATCCGACTTGTATAACCTAAAAAAACAAAATACCCCAAAAAGCAGAAAACCAAAATACCCTTCTGATCTCAGTACTAGGGAGGTAGAGACAAGCAGATCTCTTTGAGTTCAAGGCCAGCCTAGTCTAGAAAGTAAGTTCCAGTACAGCTGGTCTGTTACACAAAGAATCTTTGTCTCAGAAAATGAAAAAGAAACAAAGAAACAAGAATCATGTTCATGTTAGAAGTAAAATGTCAGTTTCTACAAGAGTAATAATAAAAAACAGTTCTAGCATTTTGCAAAATTCTACCAACATACTCTCAAATTACTACTAGAAGTTATGAATCACACTGGGGCAAACTTTTTAATGGGGATATTATTAGTAAATATTTCATCATTGTTTTTCAAAAGTTAATTTATCATTCTTGCTTAAAATAGGACTCCTTTAAAAATGATATCCATTTTTCTTCTTTGTTACTAACAGCTGTTTTTTCTAGTAATAATCCTTGAATAATCTAGAAATATTTAATTAGTTTGTTTACATATTCCTGTGTTCTGATATTAAATGATTGCTGTCTGCCCTCATGGTAATTCAGTAAATTTAAGTTTGAAAAAGTTGGCTTCTTAAGAAAAATGTTCTTAGGATATTGGGACAAAATGTTTAAAATAATATATTCTGTATATGGAGATTTTTATCAGTCCTACTGGTCCCACTAGGTCCAAGCAGCCACTTATGAAATAATCACTCTGAAGCTTAGTATCAGTTACAATTGTTTGGTCAATAATTTAGGCTTCTTACTGGCTAGGTCTCTTTTATAAATTAACCCCTTTCTATTAGTTTATATTTTTCCATGAGGTTTGTGGGTTCTTGTTACCTCACATCTTGCTTCCTGGGTCCTAAACGGAGTCTCTCCGTTTAGGTTCTCTCTCTTCCTATCTTTGTTTTGATTTGCCACCTAGGTGTATTCTTCCTGGCCATTGGCTAAAGCAGCTTTATTCATTAACCAATAAGAGAAAAACATAGTCATAGCATAAAGAGGATCATCCTACATCAGTAGTCAAAAACTGCAGTCAATTTTCTTGAAGGAAAATATTTACAGTTTTCTGATTTATTTTATTCGACAAAATTCATAACAATAATAAACAATTATTTTTTATTTTGTATAATTTTCTTCAATATCTGTGTTTGAGAAACTTTAAGCAATTTACATAAATAATAGACATGTAAATATAACTATTTCATAGTCTGGGAAGTCCAGTGTAAGTGTCCCAAGAGATTCAGTATTGGTTGAGAACTCCGTTCCTGTTTCATAGAGGCCAGTTTCTCATTATGTCTGCATACACTAGCAGAGGTGGAATGGCTTCTGAGTTATTTTTTAGAGGTACACTGAGATGACACCTAGGGACCTCCCCTCAATATCTAATCAATTCATCAAGATTCTCCCTATTCCCACCATCACATAAATACTAGAATTTCACATAGATGTCAAGGTGACATACAAAACCATTGCAAAGGCTTATGAAAATTATATTTTCATAGTAAAATAAGGTTATTAATATATCTTGGCTTAATTACCTTTCCTAACCAGCATGTTTGCCAAGCCTCGGGATTTATAAACATTTGCATTAAGAGGTGACTAGTTTTTAAAAGATTATGTAAATCTAAAATCTGTACTAATTACCTCATTTTTACCGATTAAAACATCTGTTCTGAACCATGAAAGCATCATTGGGAAAAAGTCCAGGCTAATATGTTTTCTATCAGCATTTGTTTCAACTCATCCCATTTAATATTCAGCATATTACATCATTGGTCATAGTATTAGGACAGTAATTTTTAATCACTTGATGATAAACCTTTAGAATGGACATTTATCATTTTTAAAAGCTGTATTCTTGATTTGTTGCCAGATATATACAACATATTCCAGATAAACCTGAGAGAAATTCAACATGAATTTATATAACTAATTGCCACAAGCTATAGCTGAAATTTTTCAGTTGTTCTGTTTTAACTAATTACTGGGATCCTATGTTCTGTTTATTTATTCTTTTCCATGGCCTCTTAGAATTTATTTCCTTCTAAAATTAATAAAAAATACCTTTACTATACTCTTCAAATGTATTAAAATCTCACCATGTTTATTTTCTTTCAATGTGTAAGGATATAATTGAAATAACATTAGGTTCATAAATCACACATGCATAATTACATAAACAAGGATTACATGCATATTGATAAAATATATAATAAAGCATGTGACTTTTGACGTGTCTATGTATTCTATGTTCATACACTCAAACATATGTGACTATAAAGAATTCATACTTTTGTTTACAGTTTATTCAAACACCTATTTGTAAACTTTAATCTGTAATATCTAAAATTATGGTAAAACGTTATGACACCCAATGTCTGTTAGAATCTGAAATAAATTTTATTTCTCAACTAAATCATTTACCACTAATTCCTTAAAATCTCTCATCCTGTTCCAGATCATTTGTTGCTTGTATCATTAATAACCACATAGCCTGGAGATTTATTGTTTCAAATGTGTTTTCATTTACAGATACACAAAGTATTTGTTTATCGTAATATTCAAAATTCACTTATTACGAAAGAAATAACAATCTTCCTTAATTATGCTGTTTATGAAGGCTTGCAGAAGTTTTGATTCTTAAGAGAGAATTCCTTAAAGCAATTCACCTCATACTATTAAACTGAGAAATTAATTAATGCCTCTGTGTACTGTGGGTGTTTCTGGCAGATTACTTGAGTAAGACAAAGTTTAGTATTGAAGTACATTCTTTTTCCTCTGTCTTTGGCTTGCAATCTATCATGAAGCGTGAAGGCCTTCCCCTAACTCATCGTTCTGATCAAAATTTGTCACTTGCACATGAAACTCTAGCTATTTTTTTGGTGTGGATTATATGAGAGGAGAGGGAGAAAAGGAGGGGACACAGAGAAAGCACAAGAAAGAATATATATCTTTATAGAACACAGAAGTTTTATATGAAATGTAGTGTCTTACCTAGTTGGAAATACTTTATAGATAGAAAATTTGAACTACCTTTTTCCTCCTGGCTTTTTATGTGCATGTATGCATGACATTCACAGAGAATGTTTCCAGGCCTCTGTCTGATGCACCTTTGTTCAACTTGCTTTTAGGAAGGAAGTCTATTAATTCATACTCACTGAGATATAAATGATGAGAGATTCAAATAATTTTGTAGGTCAGGTCTTTATGTTCCCAAAGAAACTCAACTACAATCTTGCTTACTTAACTAGTTTATTAGAGTTTTTTCAAAAATAGTATCAATAATGGTCATAGTAGATGGCTTATATAAATAAATGCATTGCCTCAATCCTTCAATATAGATGAGGATAACCTTGAATTTCTCTGTCTCCATTCTCTAGTTCCCATATGCTGGAATTACAGGGTGCAGTAAGACATCTAACTTTATGTAGAAGTGATAATCAAACCCCAGGTTTTTTGAATGCTTTATAACAACTCCTATAGACTGACCTACATTCCTACTTTTAATCCCTTTTTCTTTAACAATTAAACTTTGATCTCGCTGTCTTAGTTTCTATTCTGTTATTTTAATAAAATCTGATGAAAGCAACTTAAGGTTGTGGGTTTGTTTGAGCTTCACAATCCATCATAGCAGGGGAGTCAAGGCAGGAGTGGCATGAAAGAGTTGGTCTCATCTCATCAGTAATGAAGAGCAGAGAACAATGACCCTTCATCTTTTTTGTTCTATTTTATACAATCCAAGATTCCCACCCAGGGAAGGGCCTCATCTAAAGTGAGGAAAGGCCAGCCCACACCAATTACCTAATAAGGAGCATTTGCTACAGGTTTATCCAAGGGTCAGTCTCTCACATGTAACCATACCAATGGATACTCGTATTCCTCTTTCACATGTAAGCATCTTCAGAGATGTCCTGAAATTTCTGAAGTGCTAAGGTGTCCAGAAAACATAAACAACTCAAGATATTTGTGTAACAGACCTGAGGACATCATTCCTTTATAGGTGTGTGTGTGTGTGTGTGTGTGTGTGTATGTATGTGTGTGTGTGTGTAAATACGCATGTATTCATGAACTTATTTAGATCCTAAAGCAAATTAGTTGTAATGGCATTTCATTTGTATTTTAATAAATAAAGCTTGCCTGAAGACCAGAGAGCCCCATTGGTCAGTCTTACAGATCAGCAGTGATAACACACACCTTTAATACCCGTACCGTAGCCACATTAGTTGCCATAAAAACCAGGCAGTGCATGCCTTTAGTCTCATTGGTACATGCTTTTAATCCCTGCCTTAGAGGAGATTATAAAATGGGAAGAGACAGCTCTCAGACACAGTCTCATTCTGAGATTCCTTGAGACATGATCACCATTTTCAGACTGAGGTTGAGGTAAGAGCCAGTGGTTGGCTGCTTTGATTTCCAAACCTTCAGGTTGAACCCCAATTTCTCTCTCTGAGTTTTTATTAACCTTACTTCAATTAGTACCTGTAAACTCTTGAACAAACATAAAAAGTACACAGAACTTGAGAACACTGGAAAAGAAGTGAAAGTGGGGTGGGGGAACTGAATAGGAGTGCATATCTAGAAGAAGGCATGGTATATCTGCCAGATAGCTTATGAGTGCTATCAGGAACAAATATATATGTATACATATATGTGTGATTCATTTAAAATTTAAAAATTTGAGAGAAATATCTACTGAGCAATAAAATTGCAATTGCTTGGATAAGAAGTAGAGTACACCTAACACAAAGGACTGATTACTCCTCATGAGAAACAATGATGATCACTAGGCTATGTCAAGAGAAAAGAAAGTGCTGAGAAAAAACAAGTAAACAAAAGGCCATTTTCCCACAGTCTACATCAAGAGGTATAATCTTCAATAGAAACTTATTCTAAAAAAGAAAAATTGAGTTCTGACTTGGAAAAAATAAGGTACCAGGCACCATCAACAACAGAAAGATGAAAGGCCATGTAGAAAGAAGCCCCCGAAGGACCAAAGACCATAATTATTAATGATAAATACAATCTATACACTTTTCTTCTTAATTTCCCTATAACCTATAATGCAATTAATAGAATTATAACACATTGGGGAATTATAGATAAGAGGGGAGAAGGGTGAGGTCAGTGAGCTTCTTGACTGTGAGTTTTATACATTGTAAACAAAGTAAAATTTAAGCACCAAATGAATATTAAGAATGTATACATCTGTTCTAAAGTAACCACTAGAAAATACTGAAACTACTATCTACCTAAACAATAATGTAAATGCCATCAACACAAAATATGGCAAGATATTGGGTAAAAAGAGTTAAGTTATTTGAATATTCACTATACCACAATACATATCAGATAAGAAGAATACTTGTACTAATATTTGCATAAAATTAAGCTAATTTATCAGAAACTTTACAAAAAGAAAGCTATGGCTTTAGATAGCTTCCTTGGTGAATTTATTTAAACAAATGGGAGAGATGTAATACAGATTTTGTAGATATTTTCATTAAACTAAGAAGGAAGTTTCCAATTGATTTAACAAAACAATAATGTTTCTATTAATGATATCAAAGTTAGTACCGGGAACTAAAATTGAAGTGTATCTCTTGTGAACCATGCAACAATTCTTTACAAATTATCAATCAAAAGAATTCAACAATGTGCTATATTGACTTCATAAGTCAAACAGAAATACAAAATTTGTTAATGTTTTTCAAAGCAAGAAACCCACATGATACTTTAAATATATAAAGAAAAATCATTTTTGATGGTTTTTCTAAATTTGAAATTGAGCACATGCCTTGTTTCCCAGCACTAGGGAAACAGAGGCAGGTGGATCTCTAGGAGCTCACCAGTGAATTTGAGGTCATCCATGGCTAAACAAAGAGATTTTATCTCCAACAAACAAAAATGCATAAAACCAACAATAAAAATATCAAAAGACTATTCCACCACATTCATCTGTTTAAGTGACTTTAACAAACACATACAGAAGAGGCCAACCTCATTCAATGAATGGAGCAGCTGGCATGGCAATGACCAAGCTGACCATTTTTCTATAATATTAGCAATAAGGCAAGTATATGTACCTGTGACATCTACACCAAATGCATTTGGAACGCTTACCATGATGTTTCTATTTAATACGTAATAAATTAAGAAATATAAAAGAACAACCAGTATAACTAATAAATGAACTTTTAAACATCATGAAACTCAAACATGGCATAAAAGTAATTTGTATAAGTTGAACAATAAAATGGAAAAGAGAAAAATGTGTTTATAACAGTACCAAACAAGCCTAAAATATTAAAATTAATTTAAAAACATTACGTCTTTACCCTTAACACTGTAAAATATTGCTGAGAAAAATTAAAAGATGCCTAAATAGAGGTAGTGATACACTAAAATAAGTAAGTTACAACAAGGTACAATTAAATTGTATGGTTCAATTAAATATTAGCCTGGTATCAATATTAGAAGAGCTATAATAATAAAGTACCAACAGAAATAATAAGCACACAAAAATGTTTCCAAAAACATCAATTATCAGACAAATGCATATTAAAAGTAAAATAAAGATATCATTGTAAAGTCTCAAGTCATTAGATTTCAATGATGTTTCTGAAAACATCAAACTTTGTTGGGGATAATGAACTAGAATTCCTAAGTCCTATTTGTCATGTTAGGAATCATATCAGGTGCCTTTATACAAACCTGGAATTTCTTATAACTCGGACCTCCTTCTCTGTTACTGGACCAATGGAAGTGGTAAATACAGCACCATTTTTATCATTGGTAGCTTACAAGACTTTAAACTCAATGTGCATAATCTGCTCTTACAGTTCATGGTGTCCTCCACATCTCTTACTCCACCCCCATCCTATGGCTGCTCTACTGGTATGGAGAGGTATCTAGATGAATTCTTCACTGATTTTCCTTCTTTGGGCTATTTTATGTCTTTGTCCTTAGGGGTTTAATCAATATTTGAATAAGTCCATGGTATCCTGGCACCACAGTGTGACCAACTCATCACTCTTGCCATTGATAAATAGAGTTGATACAACAATTACAGTTCTGATGCTGTGATAAAATACTGTGTCCAGAGGCAACTTCAGGAAGAACGGTTACTTGGGTTTATGGGACAGGAGGAGAATGGTAGGGGAGGCACAACAACAAGTCATGGGAGAGGGAAGCTGAGACATTTTGTGTTCCACCTCGGACATCAAAAATAAAATGAGGAGTAGGGTGAGGCAAATACCACTCCAAGCTCACACCCAGTACCGTACATCCTCTGATAAGGCTTCGCCTCCAAAAAGCTCCACAACCTCTGAAACAGCACCATCAACTGAAGACCAAGTATTCAAATCCCTAAGCCTAATAAAGACATTTCTTGTTTAAATCATCAGAGTTGCTGAAGGACAAGATGTGGCCCATCATGGGTGACTGACAATTGGAAGTTAAATTACATTTCAAATCAGTTTTTTATTCTCTCTGTTTTATACCTTTGCATCTCCTTTTGGCTGGACGATTCTTGGCTCTGTGGTCTGTTATTCTCCAGCAACTGCTCTTTTTCTTACTTCACATACTGGGGTGTAGTATTAATATTGAAACTAGAGCTCTTCCAGAAGTGCTACCTATGCTGGATTTAATTCTTTCCCCTCCGTGAGTTGGCTGTCCTCTGTGACTATTTCCCTCTTGCTTCCCTTAGTACCATCTTAGCTTACTCATCCCCTTGCATTGAGTTTGGAGACACTTTACTATCATGGCTGGAGTTTCTCCTGTTCTGCCTTCCAGAATAGGAAAGTTGATATATAAATCCCATACACAGTGGCATGGTATTATTGTAACCATGGGCAGAGAGCAGTACCTGAAGTTCAGTAAGACTTGTCCATTGGTGTAGGAGGTCCTTCTATAATGTTGTTGCTTTCATTGGTTAAGTAAAGAGACTACCTTGGCCTTTTGATAGGGCAGCCCTCAAGTAGGCAGAATAAACAGAACAGAATGCTGGGAAGAAGGCAGTGTGGCAGACGCCATGGTTCTCCTGCCCAAGATGGATGCTGGTTAGACTCATGCTGGTAAGCCACATCCTCGTGGTGACATACAGATTAATAGAAATGGGTTAATCTAGATGTGACAGTTAGCCAATAAGAGGCTAGAGCTAATGGGCCAGGCAGTATTTAAATGAGTATAGTTTCTGTGTATTTATTTTGGGAGTTAAGCTAGCCAGGCACCAGGAAAGCAGTACGTTCCTCTTTACAACAGTCCATTCATTTTGTACCCAATTCTTACTCTGTCCTACTTAGTAGGTAATCTAGACTTTACTTTCTCCATACCCTCTTGCTCCAAACCCTTGTTTCTGAACTTAAAAAATAAGACTCTCCTGCTTTTTAAAAGACTAATGTTTGAGTGATTGGTTCATTCAATGGAATCTACACAAGAGCACATTTTATTGTTGTCTTCCTACTGCTTATACTGCTAATACCATTTCAGGGTGTTAGCATTCTCCCATCCTTCTTTCTATTAACTTCCTAAGCTTTCCTCTCTCCAAAAGTAAACACTATTTTCCCACTGCTGTTGTAATTAGAGGGGAGAGGTGCGTGTTGCATTCCCCAGCCGCCTGGCTCCCAAGTCCCCAGCTGCTGGCCGGCTTAGCCGCTGGTTGCTTGCTTATGCCCGAAATAACCACATGAGACCTGTATTAATTTAAATACTGCCTTGCCCATTATCTCTAGCCTCTTCGCGGCTAGCCCTCACCTCATAAACTAACCCATTATAAAAGTCTGTATGTCACCACGAGGTGGGTGACTTACCAGACGGATCTACGGTACTTCCATCTGCAGCGGGAGCTTCATGGCGACTGGCCCACTTCCCAGTCTTCTTTCCAGTGTCCTCTTCTCTTTTCCCTGCCTATTTAAGTCCTGCCCTATCAAATGGCCCAGGCAACTTTTTTATTTAACCAATCAAAGCACAGAAATAAAGACGGACCCTCCTACAGAGGAGGAGCTGCGGGATATTTCATGTTATCTCTCAAGAGACAAGTCTGCACTCACTATTTATATTTCAAGTGGAAAGTCTTAGTCCCTGGCCACCTTAATATCTTAAGCCTCACCATTTGTGGTAACAGCTCACAGGAAAGCTACTTGTGACAACATGCCAAAATCAATATGGTTTTTCCCTCCAACTTTTCCCACTTGTGAACAGCTAAGGTATGGGATGATGTAATACATACTCTCAAAGGCTTATCACTGACATGGCTTTCACACCCTGGAATCTTGGATTTCAATGTCCAGCACAGTGTCTCTTTTACTGTTGTTGATTTTTTTTTCCTCACATGCTTTGCTGTGTTTCTTCCTTACTGTTCTCTTGATAGGACTTACTGGCTAGCCACAGACTTTTAAACACCTATGTTAATAATCTCTCTCCAAAAAAAAATAACCCAAAATAACAGTTGTTAACTGAATAATAAATAATAAAAAAATCATTTAAATGCAAAGGAAATCAATTCAAGATTTAGGATAAGATACAAGTTTCTTCGTTGTGGTCATTATATTTTCTCTGCATATTCAAATAAATGACATACGCACATATAATGTCCTAGTGCATGCACATACATACAAATAAAACAATATAAACTCAGCAAGTTATAAATCATGTTTTACTACAATGTCCACATACCTCAACTACCTACAGTATATTCAGCCCATATAGGCAGCAGTGAAGTACCCACTTATTAATAAATGTGTCTACATTTTGCATCTTGGTCTTCTGTTATCTCTTTCCTGTCTGTTGTAACTTCTCTACTTCTGAAAGCCATGTTATTTTCAAAACATTTGGAGCTCTTTGTCATTTCCAGAAACTCAGCATGTGCCATAGTCTTCTTCTACATCTCACAATTCTTATACCACAGTTATTTCTGTTTATAATTGCTAATGCAGAAGTCCAAGAAATTGCTTCACTGTAGTTTCCCACATCTCAGTTTTAAATCTTCAGCTATAAAATCTAAAGTGTGTAACTTCCTACTCTAATGAAATGCTGCCCCACTGGCTCTTATTTTTTCTAACTGCACAGGATTAAACTATCATTATTTCATGCTCACTGAATCAAATTTGGTCCTATCTATCATACTTTCTAAAGTCTTAAAAGTTCCTAAATTTCCACATAAATTCGTCTAAATTTATGTCTCAATCCTCTTTCAGCATACAGAACACCTTTTTTATACAGATTTCACTTCTCAGTTCTGGGTTGCAATTTGTTCACCTTTACCCCACAAATCCTGTGTGTTACTTGTAATGGAAGGCAAGTCTCAATATCTTCAAGGAACTATGTTCCACACTGTTCTCATCTTCTCTTTTCCCAGTTACATTTCTCTTCTACCACCACTAGGAATTTGAGCAAAAATGCTATTGCATTACTTTTTCAACTAAATTTCCAAATTCTTGCTGTCAAGTATGTTATTAAATAAAATATTTATTGACAGATGGACAGTAGTCTTATACTTTAATTGCATGTTTTTCCACATCTGAAATATTATATATTCAGAGTGTTTTCTAGGTGCCAGATGTTATCCTAAATTCATTTAATTCTCCCAAACACAGTTGGCGGTTGTTGTTATTAAATCTATTTAATAAACGAGAACCGAATTTCAGAGAGGTTAAATCTCTAAGGTCATATAGCTAATCAAAAGCAGATACATTTGATTGCAAAGCCTCACAATCCTCCCATTACTCCTAGAAAATTCCAATCTATTGTTAAATGATTATTTTAAATGAGAAGACTTTCAGTTGTTTTAATGTGATGTCATGCATTTATAGTCTACCGATGTTGAATTTATGTTTTGAAAATAATTGTGTTTTGTTTACCACTTTTTGTTAGTATTGTGCTTTCTGATCTATTTTCCCCCTGCCCCCAAAATACCACAGGAATATTTGATGTTCTTCATTATTCGGGAATTAGCATTGTTATTACTTTTGTTATGTGGTAATGAAACTGTAAGATCAGATGACTGATAATGAGAAATTGTCAAAATGCACTAGAGAAATTTCATTTCATAATGATAAGCACCAGTATATGAGAACTAAAACATCTTTAAAAGTTGCTGTTATTTGGTGAGTGTTGTAAATAAATTGTGAGTGCTTTAGTAATGTCTTTTTAAAAACCAAGATTGCAATGTTTACCTAATAGATAATGTTATAAAAATAGCAAATTGGATTAAGTCCTCCAAAACACCATATGTAATTCTTTGTCTCTATTCTGTGCAAGTCAGATATAATCTCTTCTTTAGAGTGTCAAAAAAATTTGAAAGTTTCACAGGACAAAATGAAAAAGAGTAAAGAAGTCTTGTAATTTATCAATCCTTACAATATGATCAATCAATCCATGATCATATTGGTCAAACAAA
Source organism: Dicrostonyx torquatus (assembly GCA_028555095.1). Lineage (NCBI taxonomy): Eukaryota > Metazoa > Chordata > Mammalia > Rodentia > Cricetidae > Dicrostonyx > Dicrostonyx torquatus. Next base: position 369,859 of record JAQHUG010000155.1, on the reverse strand, counting down.
CAGATTTGGTTTGGTTTTGGTCTTGTTGAAATAACAATGCCCCTGTCTCAGCCTCTTGAGGGCTAGGATTTGAGGCATGTCTTAACATATATGGCATAATTTGCAGTGTTTATTTAACACTAATTAGAAACATCACTGAGGAAAACTTCTGACTTTAAGCTGTGGAAACTAGACATATTTTGGTCATGGAATTATTAAACAGAATGCCCGTGAATCAGATTATCGCAATATATCAGAAGAGCTTTTAACTTCATCCTGCTGACTGGAAATACAACAGATGAACAAAAGAGCTAACTTTTCCCCAGGCAGTATTTGGCTGAGAATCCCTGAGAGGCTTCCTTCGGAAGGTTGGTGTCTGAATCCAGTGGCATCAGAAGGTTATGGAAACAGCAGCATTTCTCTTTTGTTCTTTTCCTTCACTGTGTATCTCCTGTCATCACTAAATCCGCTTGAGGTCTTTGGCCCTAGTTAAGATTCTGAAGAGGCTCGCTTAAAAGATGCTGGTTTAGTTTGGAAGCATCCAAGATCTGAGAGATTGGGCAGGGATGGATCTGACACCCAGAACATTGGGTACCAAGGCACCTCAGCAAATTGCCAACTGTGTTTTGCTTCCAGTGACAGACGCTGGGAGGTGTTGATATCCATCCATTTGGATGCTGACGAAGACTTCTTTTGTTTGTTCTTCAAAGTGAGGAGAAAGCCCCAAGTTTTAAAATGAATACTAATCTCACTGACTAGGGAAATTTGAGGAAAATAAATCCTTTCTCTATAACAATACAGAAAGAAGAAACATGACAGAGTTAACAGAAAGCCCCCATCTTCCTGTCAGCAGTCTTACTTTAGTTCCGCTGAGATCCATTAGCAGCTGTGAAGTGTGAAAATTAGGAGCGAAAGCACAGCAGATATTTTAAGGCTGCGAATGCAGTCAGCTTTCACATTCCCTTATCACATTCGCCACTTTACCCCATCCAACATGTGATCTGTATGATTTTTTTTCCTTAGTGATTGCTCAACAGATTCAAATATTGCCCCAGAAGTCTACAAAGGGAAGTGACCTGGCACAGGCTGATAGCATCAGGGGCCTGTTTCCCAGGAGAATCAAGGGGACAGGCAAGGGAGCAGATGTTTTCCATCAACAACTGATGCTAGCGTGCTACCATTACTCCCTTCCTAACCACATGCTCTAGGCCCTAATCATGTACTCCCTTCTTTTGCTTTCATAGACACAGCAGCATGTCATACTTCAAAGCATGTCTTGTTGACACAGCTTGTTTCAGCTGTTCACATTGCAAATTGTTCACTGAAACTGACCACCCGTCAGTTCTTTGCAGAGTGACTAAAAGGAGTTGCAAGTTCTCAATGACAATTGCATTTCTGTGTACTACAGTGTGGGAGTCTAGACACGTGGCACAGATTTGTTTGCACACTTTAGGCCCTTGCGATGTATGGGGTATTTTATTTCCATTGCTACATTAGTTAAAACAAAGTCTCAGCATCATTTTATGAAGTCTTGAGGGCATCCCATCAAATTCCTTTCTGGGCCAAATGCTTTTTCAAATTGACACAAATATAAACACATTATTGTACCTGGGGTTACAATAAGGGTGTGAAACAACACTGTACCTATTGCTTATGTTATTTTGTCTAACTTTTCTGTCTATGTTCATTTATGTCTACACGGAAACCTACTCAAATTATATACCACAGTTCTGAGTAGCTGTCCTACTACATGTGATTGGATAGATTCACAGCAATGGTAGTTAATGGGCAAATGCTGTGCGACAATGGTCTTGTACTCTGTACAGATTTATCACTTGTACAGGTTTAATAGAATGCTGATTGGCCAGTAGCCAGGCAGGAAGTATAATAGGTGGGGTGATCAGAACAGGAGAAATCTGGGAAGAGGAATAGCTCAGTCTGCAAGTCATCACCTAGACACAGAGGAAGCAAGATGAGTCTGCCTTGCTGATAAAAAGAAACCAAGCCACATGGATAACACAGACAAGAATAATGGGTTAATGTACAATGTAAAAGTTAACTAATAAGAAAGCCTGAGATACTAGGCCAACCAATTTATCATTAATATAGCCTCTGTGTGTTTCTTTGGGTCTGAACAACTGTGGGACTGGGCAGGACAGAAATCTCTGTCAACCAACAAAAGACTGACACAGAGGGTCACATCCTTGACTCAGCCTGGCTGCACCTCAGTCCTACAGCCTCAACAAATTCCCCTTAATACTTAGTCCCATTATCTACAGTGACAGATCTAAAGTATGCAAAGACCCAATTAAGTTTTTAAATCCCATTTTCTCTACATTAATGCTTGGCAATCAAAGCTCAAACTCAGCACAATCACAGTCTTGGCTTCTATCTAAATGATTAAAAATACCTTTTAAAGAAAATCCAGGTGCATAATTTTCTCTAATCCTCTAAGGAGGAAATTTTCTCATGAAAAATGACCAATTTCCCTTAATCTGCTGACTTACTCAAACTGTCTTCTTGGATTAGTGAAATCCAGGATACTATGATATACATTTCCTGCTTCTTATTTTCTTATTTTGCTCTTTAGTTGGTTTGCCTAGTTTCCTTTCTCCTATCCAACTATTTTACATCACAACGGTGATGTTTCTCAGATTTTTCTTTGGGTTCACCTTGCTATTTGGCTTCTGCAGGCTTGTGAGCTATAAGCTTAATGTC
>JAQHUG010000155.1:329365-362305 GCA_028555095.1 Dicrostonyx torquatus | reverse complement strand
GTGTGAGATATATCGAGCCTATCATAATGTACTTAAAGAGCCATGAGCTGTAACTGTTGTATCTGTTTTTGGAATGCTTGTTTCAGCCTTTGGAGAATGCATGGGCCAAAAAGACAGATCAATAAGCAAATAGCCATCAGCCCAATTAGGGAAGAGATGTGTGTGGTAAGCCATGGGGACCAATTAAACCAGGTCTCATAGGGGGTCCTTGACTTAAATGAATCAATAACTGATCTTAACTCATCTCGGGTTTTTATAACTATCCCAGAATGGTCTGCATAGAAGCAACATTCTTCCCCAGATGTGTCCTGCAAATTCTTCTCTGTTCTATAAACAGCAAGCACAAGCCTCCCCTATTTTGTAAGGTTACCCTTGCTAAGGAACCCAAAGACTTTGGTAAATAACATAATGCAGTCTTTGTCTTTTCTAATTATGTCCATCCCAGTCTTCTCACATTCCCTGAAAGAACAATAGTAATCAGGAGTCACCACCACACACCAAAGTTTCTAATAGCAAAGGCAGTGTGGTTGCTTCCTGGACATACATTAAAGGTTGTCTGCAGGAGGGCATGTTTCCTAAGGTTATGAGAACACCCACGCTCATTAGGGTAAGATGCCTGGGGTAGGGTGCACCTCTGAGAGTCTCTGCATTCAGGTCTCCCTTTGATCCCTGGAATCCAGTCTCCCACATCCCAACTTCTACATGCCAAATCCCAGAGGTCAAACATCAAGTTAGTCCACTATGTCCAGGGTGTCGTCATCTGAGGAGTCTGGTTTAGAATCCCTCCACTGCCAGTGCTCAACAGTATCCACATCACCTTCTGTGGTTGGTGGGGGCTCGCTGCCTGGACCTTGATCCCCATGAGAAGATGCTCCATGGCTGTCTCTCTCTGCTTTCCTTCTACCAGCATTGAGTCCAGTTTTCCCTGCCTACCTAAGTTCTACCCTATCAACAAGCCAAGGCAGTTTCTTTACTCATTAACTAATAGAAGCAAAACATAGACAGAAGAACCTCCCACACCAGAAATCAGCACTTCAATATTGTTTGCTGAGATAAAAACATGTATTAAAATACAGTGTCTACTGACCAATGAATGGTTGACAAAAACAAAAATTATTCAACCTTAAAAATGAAGAAGTGGGGGTCATTTTTAAAGACGTGCCTTTGTGATTAAGAGTTTACACTGCTCTTGAAAAGGACTAGAGTTCAAAGCTCGATTCCTAGCAACTGTGTTGAGCATCTTATAACAGCCTTTAACTCCAGTTCTAGGGGAATATGATATCCCTGGTCTTCACAGGAACCTGTACTCATATATGCATCACACAACACACACAAACACTTAACATTAAATTTTTAAAACAAAGCAGGAACTAGAGATACAACTCTGTACATAGATCTAATCTACATGGGAAGTAGAAAAAGATAAGATCTCCTGAGTAAATTGGGAGCATGGGGACCTTGGGGGAGGATTGAAGGGGAGGGAAGAGGCAGGGAGGAGAGCAGAGAAAAATATAGAGCTCAATCAAAATCAATAAAAATAAAGAAAAGAAAAAGAGATACCTAGGTCCTTTCAGAGGACCTAAGTTTGGTTTTTAGCATCCATGTACTGGAATTTATAGCTTCCCATAATATTCTCTCTCTCTGTCTCTGTCTCTGTCTCTGTCTCTGTCTCTGTCTCTCTCTCTCTCTCTCTCTCTCTCTCTCTCTCTCACACACACACACACACACACAAATAAAATTTAAGGAAAGAACTTCTACTATGTGTATAGCATTAACGCACTTGAAAGCTTTGCACTAAATAAAAAGCCCAAGACATAAATACCTTATGCTTTCAAGTGTAGATGGGAATGAGAAAGTTGAACTCACAACAGGGGATTAAAATGGTAATTGCCCTGGGCTTGAAGTGGAGGAAATGTGGTGATGTTGATTCATACAAAGTTTCAGTCATGCAGAACAAAAAAGTACTGTTCTGACATATAGGATTCTGCCTATAATTAATCATACTTACTTTTTATAGGGGTTATATGCTGATAAATCCATCATACTTTGACAATGCTATAAGGAAAAATTTCACACACTGAAACTAACCTAATGTAACCTACCAAACATGATAGCTGAGCAACACAGTGAACTGTGGAGTTTTAGTTAATTACATGTCCTCGTAGAAGCAGTGGCTCTGCCTGGTGAGTATTGGACCATATGTATCTAATGGTGTGGAAGATTGATCTCATTCTTCAGTGTGTGCTTTCTATCATACCCATGTCACGTTTGAACCATCAAAGTAAATACTTAGCTATATATAGAATCAAATTATTCTAGATCAGAAACTACAGTATATTATGTTGCTACATCTTTTTGATGCTATAACGTAATACCTTGACTACATAAATATGTACACAAATAACTACTACAGGAGGCAATGAGACTGTTAATTAGTTTGATTGTGCTATTTCACCATGTGTGGGAATTAAAAAACATCAAGTATTATACTTTAAATATATGTAATTTTTATGTTGTCTATACTTCAATAAACTTGGGAATAGGTAAAAGTCAAGAAATGTAAAGAAAAACTGTAAACATGAAAATTTCGAGAACAGTGACTGTCCTAAGAGGAAATAAAATCATCTTGTTCCAGATTTTCTCCGTGAGCAGTAATGCAGAAGAACACACCCTTGATCCTTATTTTTATTAAATATACACATTCAATTTCAAACATTGGCATGAACACCCTTTAATTCAATAATGTATGCACTCCTTTGGGAAAAGTTTACATTCTTGTATAAATGAAGACTCATTTTTAAATCAATATGGAAGCTGAATTGCATTTATTTTATCTCTTGATTTTTGCCAGCAAACTTCTAAGAGTGTTTATATAAGGGGAATGCATTTCAATTTGTCTTAGAAATTAGATTATGTCTTTTCTTGCCTTTTAATATTTTACTGTTACTCATTAGAATGTGGCCCTGTTACAGAGTCTTTTCTCTTTGGTTCTCCATGAACACGAGCTTAAACCCTCTTCAGAAATTCTAAGTTAAGGATGAGTTGCTTTGTGCTTTATTATGACTGGCTCATTTCACCTTCTCTGCTTAGCCAGCCAAGTCTTTGATTTCAATTGGAATATTGGCCGCTCTGGATCCCATTATTTTGTGGTATCATTTGTATCAATTTTTTAGCTCTCAGGGTCGTTTGTACTAAATGCGCTGGAAGCAGAGAAATCTTCAGCAAATTCAAGCGAGGGAAAGTTCATTTTCAAGGCTGTGCTCTCCCTGTAGTTCCCACTGTAATTGCTGTTGATTATTTTTATGTTGTAACGAAGCAATAATGATCAAAACAGAAGACGTTTCTTGGGGATTCATGACTGGCTGACTTTGCCTCAGGTCATTAACCCCATCATTAATTTCCCTGAAAATGCACTGTGTTATGGTCATTATTGTTAATAACAGGCTGCATGAAAACATTTACACATACTCTGGAGTAAAACTGTTGATTATTTTCTGCTAGTACAACTTTTGTGATTGAAATACTTGAGTAGAAAAGTGATAAAGAGAAGAAAATGAATTATTGTTCAGCAGAGGAGGATGATACATATTTAATGTATGTAATTTATCATGTCACATATGACACATGTATACAGATATTTAACTATGCAAAAGTTGTATATGAACATCTTAGTAAACATCTTATATTTTTAGCTGTAGACCACACACACATACATTCTCATAATTTATGAAAACATTACCGGTAAGTTTAAGACTTTATTGGCTACCACTTTTATTCATAGCTGCTTTCTTAATTATGGAAAAATCCTGAGCAAATGTTCGATTTTTCTTCTGCTACATGCCAGTTCCTTTTTAATGCCACTGAGAGAATGAATATGCACAAATTTTTCTTTGAGGGCTAGAGAGATTGGCCAGCTGCTAAAACCATTTGCTCCTCTTACAGAATACCTGAGTTCTAGTCCCAGCATCTACATGGTGGCTTATAATTACTCCTATCTCCCATTTCAGGGAATCTGGTGTCCTCTTCTGACCTCAGAATGCATATACATACAAGCAAGGGAAACATCGATGCACACAAAATAATATAAAATAAAAAACTAAAGTGTTTTCATTGAAGAGATTTTTCCCTATTCAGTAACTAACCAAAATATCCACATTTCCCTTTGTAGCAATAGAGGATGACATGGGCAGAGCTTTTTATTTTTTGATTTTTCCATAGTTACAAAACATTCTCTTTTTTCTACAAATCAGTTGCATGTTTCCGTGAGCAGCCATAACGTGAGTAGTCCGCCATCATTAAGCTCCCCAAAAGAGCAACCATTCCCCACAGGACAGAGGAAAGGAGCCAGGAGACTACTAAGTGTCAAGTTGGAGCCAAACCCAGAAGCCCCATCTTTCCTGTCCTTCACTGAAAATGCCACGTATCTGTGGCTGATCTCAGTTGCTTCTGAAATTCAACTTGCTGAGAAACATAGCTTCCAATAATTAGGAAAACTGTATTTTATGATATCATGTCACTGACAATTACTATTTCATGTTTTTTTTCTTTATAGTTTCCCCATTTAAATTTGAAATATAAGGAAAATAAACAAAAGGAAAATAAACAAAAGGAAAAGGGTTGGCCAGTGAAAGATCCAGGTATTGAACAGTATGAATGTAATGGACTTGGGGGAGCTATGGTGCGATAACTGGGAGTGTCAGCGTGTACACATGTAAATGATTAAAAATTAGCAATACCAAAGCAACTCAGAGAAGCTGCTTTTAACCATAGAGGTACTAGAAAAGAAGTCAATCAAACTATGTGTCCCAGGGGCCAATTAGTAAAATGTGACTTAGTAGAAAGATCTATCCTAATTTTTCAGTAATTTAGCTGAGGCAAATCAGCTGCAGAACATCAGGAATAGAGTCTGAATTAAATATATTTCTCCTGTGTTTACATGATTTCATCCCAGAAAAACAATTACTATTATCATTTCAAAATTTGTTTTTTTCCCCTTGAAGAATCCCACATGATGACTTTCAGTATCTGCAGTACTGGTGACTGTCATACATCAACCTCTGCTGACCACAGTGATTATTTAGGCAAACATTATCCCTACTGTTTCTATGAGGTAACTTTCTGGACGCAGTTAACATTTTAAGTCTCTGGACATGGAATATCACGTATTATCTTCCATATCACAGCTGAGCCTTGGCCAAAGAGTCAAGGCTTTAACAGAACCGAGACTGAGTTCCTGTGAGGGAAAACCTGCTGGCAGGCTGCCTTTAAACTCGAACTGCAGCTTTTGTTGCAGTCCTTAGGTGTCCGGCTTTCTCTGCATTTTTTATTCATTTACTGTGTATAATGGTATGAGTTAATGCTTTAGAATAATTTTCTTAGCACATGTCAGTTCTAGTTCTCTGGGGCAAACTGACCAATAGAGATGGGAAATAGAAATAGAAACAGGAAATTGTGTGAACAATCAAAAGTATGTAGGGCAAAAAAAAAAAAAGTGATTTGAAGGGTATAGTCCCATCCTGAGAAGAACACACACTACTCTCCGAAACAAACAGAGTAACATCTCAAGGTTGAGCGTGTGGCTAATGTAAAGTTATAGTAACATTTTCTTAGTGCTCCCTTTTTTGACAGTGGGGAAAAAAGATTTTTTAAAAAAAAAAAATTTCATTTAATTCGCCTACAATCTACTTTAAAAGGTAACCAAGAAATGCTTTTTCAGGAAAATATACATAAATGATTTTGTGCATATATATACATATATATGTGTGTATATATAGATATATATGTAATGATAATTAGGTAAACTTGGAAGCTGGTAAAATGCTTTTTTTTTTGAGACAGAAATCATAGGGTGGTCTCAAACTTGCCAAGTATTGGCTGAGATTATAAGCATACAATACCATGCCTAGAAAGCTGTCTATCTTCTACAAAATTTAATTTAATTGCCTTGAACTCTTTAACCTTCAGTCTCTAACTTGATCTCCTGAGTGCTGAGATTATAGGCATACGATACCATGCCTAGAAAGCTGTCTATCTTCTATGAAATTTAATTTCTTTTGGGGGAAAAAGAGGAAAGCATTTTAACAACACAGCATTTTTCCTGGAGATCCTATATTATTTTAATTACATCTAATTATGTACACAGGTGTGCATACACACACACACATTCAGGTTCATGTCATTCCAGTCTACTTGTAAAAGACTTCATTTTATATACTATTGTTTTAAATACATCACCCACATATACACCATAAATAGTTCTGCATTTGCTTATTGTTTCTTCTTCATTCTGCTTTCATCTTAAATATTAGCAAAGGTTTCTTTAAGAACAGAGCTCTGCAGGTAAACGAATCAAATGGTATTATCCAGAAAACAGCCCAGAAATCTTTATCCCTAAATTTGTAATCAAAAGAATTGAGAAAGGCAAGCACAGACAATAGCAATTTGGCATTCCACCAAGTTTGGGTTATGAATATGCCACCTTTTTAAATAATGCACTTAGCAGCCAGAGACCCTTTTCTGTATATATATATATATATATATATATATATATATATATGCACTTTTCTCAAAACATTGAACCTAGCAACCCATTGGCAACCTAAGACCCACATGTGAATTAAACTTCAAATGTAACTCTTTTATATGATAGATATAAGTTAATAACCCCATGATAATGCCCCCTTTCTATTCAAATACTTAGAACACATCAAACACATCAGTATTAATTAATTAATTAATTGGTTGATTAATTAATCATGTGGACCACTGTCACTCTTTATTTTTTTCTTTTGGTTTTTTCAAGGCAAAGTTTCTCTGTAGCTTTGGAGCCTGTCCTGAAACTAGACCAGGTTGGCCTTGAACCACAGACATCTGCCTGGAATCACCCTGACACCAGTAACAGAAAGATTCTGTCTTTCTCGAGAAATTATACTATCAACATTATTACTATCTTTTTACCCTTTATACTAGTAATGATGTATTACTATTTGACTGTAGCTCTAATAATAGACTATTGTTTCAAGTAGTGCAAAGAGTGAATGAATGAGGCCTCTTAGAAAGAAAGCAAAATGTAATGGAGGAGACTCAGGACTCTTTTTGGCAAAATTCATCCAAACATGCTTGTCCATAGAAAATGTGACTTTATCTTCAAGGGGCATGCCCTAAAACCCACCTCGGTTGGTGCCTGTGGGTAAACATGAAAGGAAGTGTTCCCGTTTTCCAAAAGCCTCTTTGAGTGCGGCCACCTGATGAGTTTCTTCTGAAGTCTCCTCCAGCACAGAATTTTAAGAATGGATGGTAGGAATGGCACTCCTTTGCAATAAACGAAGAGAAAAAAATGCTCTCAGATGAGTTTCTCCCCTGCAATTATTTCACAGAATGAGAAGTTGCAGATTTCGTCCTCATTATTTTATTTTCTGTAGTGCCTTTTACAAGAGCTCTATTTGATAATTTTATCAGGAGTTATGGTAATTATCAATTAAAACTGAAGTATTATTCAAGATAATTGAGAAATGAAAATGAAATGTTATTTCTGAATGGTGCCAAAAGCAAAATTTTACAATAATAGCATCCTCAGTCTTTAGCTTAACAGTCAAACACTCTTCCTTTGAAAACAATGTTCACAAATTATTCTTGTTTAAGTTTTGTAATAATCTACATATTTTATGTGTACTGTGGTTCTGCTTATATTTTTATTTTTGTACCATGTGAGAATGGAGTTACAGATGGTTATGAGCCACCATGTAGGTGCTGGGTGTGCTACAAAAACAGTCAGTATTCTTAGCCTTGGGGTCATGGGTAGAGCCCCTTAGGACTTCTTCCTTCTCTTGTCATTCATTTCAAATTAACACACTATTACAATTTTTCAGGATTAGATTAATTTTTCCTCTATATTTACACATTTCTATAAAAAGATATTAAAATGTACTTGAGCTTGGCCGTGGTGGCACGTCTTGAATCCCAACACTTAGGAGGCAGGAACAGGCAGATCTAAACGAACTCAGAGAACAACCTGGTCTACAGAGTGAGTTCCAAAACAGCCAGGACTACACAGAGAAACCCTGTCTCGAAAAACAAAACAAATTTTTGTATTTGAAATACACTATTTTACTATTTTGGACATTATTTAGTGGAAGAGTGTTTTTAAGTATAAAATCCTGAAATATTTTAGCAATGTGTTTGACAAAGGTCCTGAAACTTTTGCAAGTAGAGATTCAGTGAGGCCATTTGTGCTTAAATTGTAATTTTATGATATAAACTCTGGCAAAACATGTTGCTTCTTTTTTTTCTTCATGACAAAAAAGACCTTTGATTCAATACCTGCTACATAATAAAGGCTCCATCAATGCTGAGTGGATGAATGAATGATCAAGATAGAGGTTTGTGAAGGAGGCAACACTTGAGTGAGACCTGAAAAAGCAAGGCCTGTGGGAAGGGAGAGTAGGAGGGGACAAGCCAGTACAGGGCAGAAACAAAACTATTCTGGTGTGGCAGAAAATGTGATGCATGGGATTGGAAGTTGGCAAAGTGTGCTAAATTAAGGGAAGGCTTTGAGTTCAGAGAAATAGGACTTTGAAGTCACTCAGCAGCCACAGTACACTGTCAATGCAGATAAAACACCCATGGAACTCTAGCAAGTAGGCTGTAGGGATGAAGGAGCTCACAAGAATGAGTTGGAATCAAGGATAATGGCTAGTTGGAGAATCTGTGACTCCTACTGCTTTTTGTACCTGTTAGAAATATTTCTTAAATGAGCCTCTCTGTCGATGTAAAAAATTTCAGTCAGACCAAATTAGACCGAATAAAACATGCCCATGTTAAATGCAGTACTCCCATGTGGCAGCAAGATGGACAGGGAAGAGGAAAAAAAAGAGAGAGAGAGAGAGACCGCGCTAAACCCACAGATCATGTGTTCATTCTTTGGGGGAAGCCTAAGTAGCCTGTAGGAGTGGTCCTGACCCTCCCTGGGGAGGGTTCACCACTTTTAGGGCTTTCCCAGCGGTAGAGTCTGGTAGAGGATGGGGCTTGAAATGGAGTTTCCTGCCCAGTATCCCAAAGATGGGTGCCGGGGCCTGGAATGAGTCCCCCAAATATAATATTCCAGACTCTTTGTATAAAGAGGTGTTAGGGAGCTGAGACGATGCTTTTGACCAAACAATATCACTTGGCTCTAGCAGTTGTTCAGGAGAGCTATCAGGGAGATGCAGGGACACAGCAACAGGGTTTCTCACATGAGGCTTCTTTTTTTCTGGAAGGCAATTGTCTTGGTAGCAGAGCAAATATTTCCAAGTCCCTGAAGTGGGCAACACTGGTGTCACCATTACCGAGCCATCCTCACTGAGAAGGCAGCACCTCGCTCCACACCGCCACTCCTGCATCCTGGTATGACATGATGGGACCATCTCATGTTGGAAGATGAGCCAAAACATCGTCACCTTGACATCTATATCAAAAGATGCCCTGGGAACCTCCATGAAGAGGCAGCCACTGTGAGCAAGAGTGAAGGCTTGAGGGAAGTTCCTGGTTCAACCACTTAGCAACCTTCCAAGCATCTACCTAGCAACCTTGGGTCTCTTCAGCAGTGAACAGGGGGAGAGGTGATGCTCTGACCTTATTTGTGGAGCCTGAAGTCAAATGCCTTATGTGCATGCAGTCCAAAGTCCATGAAAATAGGAAGTAAGACTATTAGCATGACTGAGTTTTTCTCAACTATTTGAATTTGTAGCAGGAAAATCCGGTTTCAGGTTTTAAAAATGAAGAGCATGTCAACAAAAAAGAATGGAACAAGTATTTTCCCATCAGGTCTCAGCATGAGACAGTGCCTTCCTGTGGTGCCCAGACAATGAAGTGGCTAAAAGTCCTTTAGCTTTCAAGCTGAAATAATCCAATGGAAAGGAATCTCCTAAGGTTACACAGGATGAAGTAATTCAGGGACTTGAAAACTCTACTCTTCTGGCTGCTAAGACCCCTCCTAAGCACTATACCTTAGTTTCCTTACCTATGTTGGTACTGCCGGGCCAGTGTGGTGCAGGAGAACAATTCTATATCTGTTAATTATGTTTTAAATAAACGCTGATTGGTCGGTAGCCAGGCAGGAAATATAGACAAGAAAACCAGACAGGAAGTAGAGGTGGCACAATGAGAACAGGAGAATTCTGGGAAGAAGGAAGCCCATTCCTCCCAGTCCTGCCCAGATCATTGAAGAAGCAGGATGTGACCTGCTCCGCTGAAAAAGGTACTGAGCCATGTGTCTAATATAGATAAGAATAATGGATTAATATAAGCTACAGGAAGCGTGAGCTAAAGGGCCAATCAGTTTATAATCTTCTGACGACCTCTGTGTGATTTTTTTTTAAGATCTAATGACTGTGGGACCTGGGCCGGACAGAAACCCCGACAAGCAGGCCCCTCATGTTACACCAGTGGCTGCCCAGGGAGAGTTCAGCCCAGAGGTACAATGATGTTCATAATAAGTAGAAAGATGATGTCTCCTACCTGACTTCGGGGTCCTCCAGTGTCTTGACTTCTGCTCAGGTGTCCTCCTTGTTTCCCTGGCTTGCGACAGGCTCAGGAAAATGTTGAAGGGAGTTTTTTTTGTTTTTTCTGTCAGCCACAGACTTCTAAGGAACCTCTTTCACGACTGAAGGTGAAGATCCATCTTGTGAGCAAGGATTCCAGGAATCCCTCTTGGTGTGTAGAGTTGCTGTAAGATGGCCCGTTCCAAGAATAAGGAGAGTCAGAGTTGCATGGATGGCTCAGGGTCTGTATTCCTGGTAGCCTCATGGGGATCAGCATGATGGAACCTCCCTTTGTTTTAAAGAACTGTCTGCTTACAGTTTGTCTGACATTAATTGTCAGTAAATTCTTACAAAATTTTGGAGTAATAGCAATGTAGTTCCATTTTGTATTCACGATTGTCATACTTTTTGCACTCATGATCTTGATATTTTCTGCTTCATAAAGGCAAGAATGAATAATTGCTTTCACATTCATGTATTTTCACATATGTGGAAGTCAAGGATCACAAAATTTGACTGTTTTCTTTCTTCCTTTTATTTTATCTTTATTGATTGTGATAGGGTAGAATAGAGCTAGGTGGGGAAAACTAAACTGAATTCTGGGAGAAAGAAGGCAGAGTCAGGGAGATGCCACTGAGCTAACCAGAAGAGAAAGAGGCAAGCTGCAAGTTGGAACCCTGCCAGTAAGCCACAAGCCTCGTGGTAAAATATAAAATAATAGAAATGGGTTAACCAAAGATAAAAGAGGTAGCTAACAATACTCTGATTGGCCAAGCAGTGATTTAAATAATATAGTTTCTGTGTGATTATTTCAGGGCTGAGCAGTCAGGAATGAATTAACAGCCTTCCTACTATGGGTAATTAGTAGATGTTAACCTAGGGCCTGAACCTGAGATTCTGTTTCACAAAACTATAACACAGATTCCTAAGTTTTGTCAGAGAATAGTTGTTACAGATGGCTTATAAATTGGAATAGAAGTAGAAAACTTTATTTAGGCTGAGGGTGTAACTCAGTAGTAGAACACTTGTGTACTATGAAAATAAAAGCATTCATGCCATGGAAATTTTGAAATGTTCAAGTAAGATTAACTGGTAGTGGAGTATTGTTTCTCTGAGCTGGATTAGGAGTATAACTTACAATGGGAACAGCTAATTCTATCTACCTGTGTGATGGCTGTCCTCCCGCTGACCTTGTGCATGAACCAGGGATTCTGGTAGTCTGGGCAGGGGAGCATCTGCCCTCTTTCTGGATCCAAGACTGTACTCTTTAAAATTCAAACTTAGGCAGAGGGTAGACAAATGTCAAATAAACATAAATAAACAGAGGATCAGAACAAAACAAAAAATACGAATGCAGAATTGAGAAAGTACTAAACACACAAAAGGTCAACTTCATGATAGGCTTTAGTGCATGAAAGTGAGTTGATTTAATGAGACACAAGTAACTGAGAATTCCATTAAATCATAAGAAACTGTGGCATTAATTGTTTTCCCAATACAATTTGGAGGAAATGCTTTCAGATTGTATGTGTAACTATAAGAACAGTCTTATGATATCTGACATTAATCCTATTTCCAGCTGTGGGGATTTATTTTCCTTTTTACTTATTTACTTATTACTCATTTTGAAACCACTTTTTATCTGGCTTTAACACCAAAAATAGCTATGTTTAGTAATTTGTTTTGTTGTGTGGATCCTCTCAATTGCATTATTATATAACTTCGTTTTATTTCTCTTTTCTTTTTTCCCTTTCTTTTTTAATGCATACCAATAAAAAGCCAGATATGGTTGTGACTTTGTTTGAGGATCTGTTTCCCATTTTCCTTGACTCTTAAGCACCTGGACTCTTATATCTACTTCTTGTATTCAACATGCCCCAACTTTTATTCATACAGGATAAAATGGGGATTACAACTAGAGCAACAAATAAAAACTAAGAAAAAATACAGTCACAAAGTTTCGTTTTAGTGTACACAGCATCCTGAATTCAGATTTTTTTGTATGCATGTTAAACACCACAGCCCTGCTTGGTTGTGATGGAGAAGAGCCTTGCTGTGCTGAGGCTCTGCTGAGGTAGCAGAGGCAGGTCTTATGTTAGGGATTCTATTGGATTAAACACTTCTTACTCTGCTTTAAGATTTATAGTCCAGGATTTCTATTCAGAATTGGAAGAACACTCTTCCTCAGTTTCTCACTTCATGGTCAGAGGCAAGCTGACATCAAAAACGTGCTAGTTTCTTAATCTAGCCATAATAAAATATAAGAAAAAAGCAAAAATTTACCATTTCCCAATTTTTCGAACTACAAGACTGAAATCAACTGCCTCATGGCATCTTCAGAGAGGCACTTCTGACACTTTTTTGCCTTGTTCTACATCTTTATAGATCTTAGCAATCATTGACAACGTTTGACTTATCCAGATCAATACAAGGACAGCACCTATCAGAAGCAAACAGAAATGAGTGGTTTATGGAGTGTTATAGATGTTTGCAAATAATGTGATTTCAAAACATTGGTTATTTCAACAATGAAATATTCAGTGCTTATATATTCCTTAATGTCTTCTCTATGTGTATATGCATGCAGTACTTGTATCTGTAAACGTGCGTGTTATGTGTCAAGGTACATGTGTTTGTAGTAATATGTTCATACTATGTGCTTATGTGTAGAGGCTATAAGTCAACCTCAGGTGTCATTCATCAAGAACCATTCACCTTGGTTTTTGAGAGTTTTTCACTTGCCTAAAACTAAAGTAGCCTAAGCAGGTTGGTCAAAGAGTCCTGGAGATTTGTCTGTCTCTCTGTCATGCTAGGATTACACATATATGCCATCAAGACTAGCTTCTAGTCAGTGTTGTCAGCTCCTGGGATCAAACTCGTATCTTCATGCTTACAAACCAAGAACATTAAAAATTGAGCTGTTCCCATCCTTTTAGTACTTTTTAATTTAATATTTTTACATGCATTAAAACTGTATTTACATCATTGTTATTCTTTTGTCTCCCTTCTGAAATCCTTCCAGTGTCCCTCTGCACTCACTCGTGACCTCTTCTTCATTATTGCTTTATAGACACACACACACACACACACACACACACACACACACACACACACACACACACACACCCTGCTTAGTCCATTTAGCCATTTAGCATTGCTCACATTTAGATGTGTTTAGAACTGATCACTGTGGACGAACCAATCAGGAAGCTCTTCCCAAGTGAAAACTAATTCTCCCTTTCTCAGAAGCTATTGATTGCCTAGCTCTTCATCATTAGGTAGGACCTTGTGAAATTTCTCCCATCCATGTTGTCATGTTAACTGACATTGGTATTAGCAGCTGCATTTTTGAGAACTCATGGAAGCAGCTTTCCTATCACATAGAGAAGACACTACTTAGCAGTTCAAATCCATTATGTATTTAAAATAAATTTTAATTTTTATAGTAGATATTCAAAACATAACATTAGCATATACAGGCAGGTAGTAAAATTGTTACTATTGTGAAGTACATCTCACAGGGTTAACGTTTATGACAAAGAGAGGTAACATCTACATATGTAAGAGACACCCTCATACAGTAGGATTAGAAGGCAAAAGAAATCACCCACTGATTTTGATAATGGCAGAACCAATCTTTATTCCCACTAACTCTACAAAGAATACATTTTCTCCAGTCTCCGGTTCTTGTTCTTTCTGGTGAGAACTCCACAGTACATATCCTAAAAGGTTTGATGCAATAACTCTGCTGTCTTGATTTGCATTTCCTTTATGTGCAGTAAATCTGAACATCTTTTCCTGTGTTTGGAGGTCATTACTGCATCTACTTGGGAGAGATGTATATTTTGGTCATTTTGTTCATTGAAAAAGAACCTGCTACAATTTTAAGAGGTGTTTATTAATTTTGTATATTATACCTTCTAACAAAATTGTAACTTTCACAAAACATTTTCCCAGTATCAGTATGCACATAGACTTTCCATTTTTAATATTGTTTTATTTTCTGTAAAGATGATTTTAAATTTTGTGATTTGTTTACTTTTATTTTGTAACCAAAGGTTTCTATTTAATATCCAAGGAATTATTATCAAGGCCAAGGTCAATATTTTAACCTTGGTGTCATTTCAATTTCAAATTTTACATTCAGGTCTTCTGTTGAGTTACTGTTTCTGTATGTTATCAGATAATATCTGATTTTATTCTTTTTGTGTATGTGAAAATCCAGTTTCCATAAGACTATCTTTGAGAAGAGTATATCTACACTGTGTCTCCTTGGTGGTCTTGTCTAAAACCTATTGATAATGAATGTTTGGAGTTATTTTCAGTCTTTTCCTTTCAATTAATTTTTATTGGCCTTTCTTTCTATTTTCTTCTTTATTTCCATTTCCCTTTCTCCCATTGTAATCTAGAAAAAATTCTCAACCCATTTGACTACATGCTAAAGTCACATTTCTAAATAAGGCTATGTTCACAGATACTTTGTGTTGGAGGAAGGGGACCGCTTGTTGGTTCCCAGCTGCCCAGCTAGCTTAGACCCAAAATAATCACACAGAAACTGTATTAATTAAATTACTGTTTGGCCCTAATCTTACATAGTAATCTAACCAATTTCTATTAATCTGTGTATCGTCACATGGCTCTGGCTTACCAGCTAAAGTTCCCAGTGTCTGTCTCAGGCAGTGGATCCATGGCTTCTCCTTGACTCCACCCTCCTTTCTCCCAGCATACACCCTAGCTTTCCCCATCTAGTTCTGTTCTTCCCTGTTATAGACTTGAAGCAGTTCTTTATTCATTAACTAATAAAAGCAATACATAGACAGATGGACCTCCCACACCAACTTTGGAGATTTTCTCCCTCCTTTCCCTCCCCTATCTCTCCCCTTCCTCTTCCACAGCTCTCTTCTCTCCTCTTTCTCTCTTTCTCATCTCTCTCTTTCTCTCTCCTCTCTTCCCATGTCCCCCACCCTCGGTGTATGTAGAGGGCAGGGGAGCAGAGGTAAGTATCTTATAACTTCCTCAATAAGTCTCCAACTTAGCTTTTGAGCCCGAGCCTTGCTCTGAAGCTGAAGCTGAACAGTTGCACTAGTCTGGCTAGACAGTGAGTGTAAAAGATCCATCAGTTTCTACCTTCTGCAGTTAGCCATTATGTAGGTGCCAAGGATCTGAACCAGGCCCTCATATTTGCAGGGAAAGCCCTTTCCTCACTAAGTCATGACCCCACCACCCCCATCTTCATAACATAATCAAATACCCTCCAAGTAGTAGTGACAATCAAATACCCTCCAAGTAGTAGTGACAATAATAAAACTAAAATCCATTTACCATAGGCCTTGATCTCTTTTGTCTGAATCCCATTTACAACTGCATTGTTTTAGATCAAGTAGTTTCACAGGCCTATTTGCCATCCTCCATGCAAAGTATTTTTTCTTTGAGGAGTATTTGTCTGATCCTGTATTTGTACCTAAATTATTTTTTTTATTTGTCCTCCTTTAAGGTAGATCAATCACCAGATAGGAAACACGGGTGATTGTTTCAATTGCTAATAAGTTTGTTTTTCTTTTCCAAACAACCCATTCTCAACTCTGCACACATGAATCAATAAGATGATCATTCATGTTTCCATAAAAGTTAGGCTTAACATAAGAAGCTTTTACCTCAGACAGCAGTATCACTTACGCCAGTTAGCTTAGCCAGATTAAAAAGTTTTCCAGATGCCTTTCCTATGTGGAAACATATACCAAAC
Organism: Dicrostonyx torquatus; assembly: GCA_028555095.1. Taxonomy (NCBI): domain Eukaryota; kingdom Metazoa; phylum Chordata; class Mammalia; order Rodentia; family Cricetidae; genus Dicrostonyx; species Dicrostonyx torquatus. The sequence goes on along the minus strand of JAQHUG010000155.1, from coordinate 346,045 downwards.
AATGTGTTGTAATTTGAAGAAACATAGATCAATTCATATTTTTCTTTGTAAACGCAGACTTTGAGACAGACACATCTATGGGTCATCTGTGCTTTAGGATGTCCTAGTTTCCTTTCTTTTGCTGCTATAAAAGACTCTGAACAAAAGCAACTGATGGAAGGAAGGGGTTTATCTCATTTTACAGGGTATTACCAATTACTGATAAAAGCTGGATAAGGAACTTGAATCAGAAATCAAGGAAAAAGTGTTAAAGGAAGGGTAGTTTATCAGTTCCCGGCTGCTTAGCTGCGAAATAATCATACAGCAACTGTATTAAGTCACTGCTTGACCCATTAGCTCTAGTTTCTTATTGGCTAACTCTTACATATTAATTTAACCTATTTCCTTTAATCTGTATATTGCCATGTGGCTGTGGCTTTCTGGCTAAAGTTCCAGTGTCTGTGTCTGGCAGGGATACAATACTTCTTTCTGACTGTGCCCTTTTTTCTCCCAGCATTCATTCTATCTTCCCTGCCATCCTCTGCTCCACCCTTCCATAGGTTCAAGCCAGCTTTCTTTATTAACCAATTGTATTCACAGCATACAGAGGGGAATCCCATATCAACAAACTCTACTTGCTCCCAGGCTCAGACTTAGCTAGCTCTTAAATAAACAGGGAATACATGTCCATATATGGTACCATCCACAGCCCATAGGATTGTACCTTTATACATCAAGTAACAATCAAGACAATTCCCCACAATCAAGTACATAGGGTAGTCTGATCTGAACACTTCAGTTGAGGCTTCTGAGAGGCCTCTAAGCTGTGTAAAGCTGACTGCTGAATATTATTTTAAGGTGTGTTACATTTCCTTATGCTGTGGAACATTTAATGATGCAAAGATGTGTTGCATTATTTTAGGTTGCATTTGTTTTAACTCTGTGAAACTATGATTCTTTGCCTGTCTAAAATACCTAATGGTTTAATGATGAATAACAGGGCAGGAGAAAGGATACGTGGGGCTGGCACGCAGAGAGAATAAATAGAAGAAAAAAACTGGGAGAAGAAGAACGAGCAAGAAAATGAAGAGAGGAAGACCATAGGTGGCCAGACACCCAGCCAGTCAGGGAGTAAGAGTGAAAGTAAGATATACAGAAGGAAGAAAAGGAAGAAGCCCAGAGGCAAAAAGATAGCTGGGATAAGAAAAGCTGGACAGAAACAAGGCAAATTAAGACTGGGCATTTGTAAGAAAAAGGATCTGTGGTGATATATTTGGGAGCTGAGTGGGGTGTTATGCCCAAAGTCCAGAATCTCAAAATTCCACCTTGAGACCAAATCCATTGCAAAAGCAAACAGTCTTTATTGTGAGTAAAGCCAGACTTCTCTGTCCATCTGGAGCAGAGAGCAGCAGAAGCAGAGTAGGAGACACCTGGAACAGCACAGTGTGAGGGTTCTTACAGAGGCCAGGCAAAAATGTTGGACTTGAAGAATTCCAAACTTGCATAGCTATAGACTCTGGATTGGCTTAAAACCTCCAAAACCACATAGTTACAGATTTGGGATTGGCTCAAGCCCTGACTATGGGTAACTGGACTGAACCAATTGGTTTTTCTGGGTCTAGGGAATTTGCAACATTGTAGTCTCATCATGAAGACAACTGTTTGTCTGTTTCTGATTGGCTTCCTGAACATGTCTGATATTTTCTGAAAATAGGACACAAAGCCTACAGATGGCAGGTATCTTGTCTTATACAGAGAAGCAGATAAGACTCTGATGAGACAGATCTCGAGAGACACAATTCAGACCTTTGTTTGCTGCTGTTACATTATTACCCACTTGCCCAATTATACGGCTATGCTTGACTGTCCATTCTCTATCAAAATAAAACATAGAAATAGTTTTCCATGGTACTTTAGGTCTTCATTTCTGACCCTAATGCTATCTAAAATGTTGGTTACATAAAAATGTTTGTGCTTTTCTGTTGTTGATCTGTCTTGCATTATAATGGCATTATTCATCAACTCTGCAATGAATCAGGAAATTAATTTTTTCTCCCCTACACTTTCTGAATTTTAGTTCTTGTGTCTCCTCTACAAGCATCACTAGGAGCTAAGATTCCCTACCATAATGTTTTACAATATTCTGCCTTGGCTTAGAATTTTATGGTATATTGAGGTTTATTTCCTTAAATATTTATGATGATGATATTTCAAGGAGTTTTCTGCAACAGTATGAATTTGTTTATGCATGTTTTTTCCTCCTATACTTCAATTAGCCAGCCATGTTTGCACAGGTTTTGTGAGTAAGACCTGTAATATTAACCTTTTCCAACCTAGCCAACTCAACATTTTTCAAATTAACACTTGCTGAATAGGCAAGACTCACTGTCCATTGAATGTCTAGGAACTTTCTATATTAAGCCACCATGTCCAACACTTTCAGATGTATTTTGGGAGTCAAACTCAGGTCCTACTACTTGTATGGGGATCACCATCCCAAGTGAACTCTCTCCTGCCCCGGACTTCTTATTTTCACTGTAGTAAAAGGGGAAGATGAGGAAGAACTTTTCCAAATAAGCACCAGTTAAAATTTGCTATGCAATTGGATGATCTACATAAACATAATAAAACAATGCCATAGTAGTGAATGTTTATTTATTCTAATTCTCCCCTTCTTAGTGGATGTCAACTCTCAACTATCCAAAAGCTTAGTAAGAGTGCAATATTACACTTTATACAACTAGCAACACAACTATTATTGTGTCAATTCTTCAAGTTTATATTCATGTATCTATATACTTTCATTGGTAGAATTATCATATAATAGTCAAGACAAATGGACATTCAGATTGATAGCTTCTGAATAATTAAACTTGCATTTTTGAGTATTTTATAATGAAGCTAAGCTTGTATGCTTGTGTAACATAGGGGAATATCAACAATATTGATGTATACGTCCCTAATTGCAGCATATTATTAGTAACCTCTTCAAAACATTTTCTCTATGTAGTTGGCATTATTTCTATTATCTGCTTTGCATTTTAGCCAAATTACTAACAGTAGAATTTCTAGTTATTTTATTTAAGTGATATTTTCAGTATTCAACAACAGTAGGTTTAGACATTTGTGACAAAAGCATTATCATATGTTGCATTATGTACATTTTAGAGCTCATTGTACCCCACAGACATGTTATAAGAATTTTATATGTTCATTAAGTTAACTGAGATGTGCAACAAAACTCCTGTTTCTGCTCAGTGCCTTTGCAGTTCTATTCTTTACTGGGACATAGTTTCGATTTCACAGCATTGCAAAATTGTTCAAAATTTTCTTATTCATTTTCTCTTTGTATTTATGAGATATTGCCATTCTGCCTTATTTTTTATTGTTCTACACACACACACACAAACTTATCCTTTAATATTTACATAATGTATAGTGTATTTCTCATGAATGAGAATATATTCTTATAATTCACTGTTGCTGTGAAGAGACACCTTGACCATGGCAACTCTTACAAAAAAAAAAACAAAAAAAAACATTTAATTGGGAATTGCTTATAGTTTCCGAGGTTTATTTCTTTATCCTCATAGCATGCAGACAGACATGGTGCTGGAAAAGTTCTGAAAGTTCTATATCTGTATCTGCAGGCAGCAGGAAGAAATCTGGGCCTGGATTGGGCTTCTGAAACTTCAAAGTTTACTCCCTTTGAAATATTTCCTTCAGCAAGGTCACACCTACTCCAACAAGGCCACACCTGCTAATCTACCCAAGTAATGCCACTCCCTGATGACTAAACATTGAAATATATATGAGGCAATGGAACACATTCTTATTCAAAGCACCATGATGCCTAAAAATCTAATTTGGTCATCAATGTTCCACATAACATTTTCCCCTTCCAGTTCATAGTCATATATTCTATTAGCTGCCATGCATCTCAGGTTTTCTTTATTCTGGGACATACTCTTGTTTTTCCTTTTTCATGATAGATACAGTCTTGGAAAATACAGGTCCTCCTGTTCCAGCAAATGTGATTTAATGGGTTTGTTAAAACTTTCTTCATAAGTAGATTCTTGTCAGGCTTTTCAGATCTTACTTCATACCAAATTATCATGTTAGGAGGCCCATGACAATTGTTTGGTCCCTTAATGCTGATGTCATTATGAATCATCTGACCAAAGGAATATCTACTTTTTTCTAGTTCAAAGCTATCATGTTTACTTTTGTATCTTCAAAATAATTTATGGTAATAATCTCTGAAGTGCTGCAAGTTTTATTCCTTATCAAATTTCTCCAGTTATATAATAAAGACAGTCCTTTTCTCATAATATTTTTATTGATTATTTGGGGATTTTACATCATGAACCCCAAGAACACTCACCTTCCAGTTTTCCCATTTTTGCCTTCCTGACCTTTGTGATCCCCCTCAAAGAAAGAAGGGAAAAGAGTTCACTTTGTGTGGCCCATATACTCACTGGCGTGTGGTCAAACTTCTGATAGTCAGCCCCTTAAGGAAACTGATTCCTTCTCTACCCGCACCCCTGCCAGGAGCCTTCAGTTGTTGAGAGCTACAATTCAGCATCCCTATCACAATTCTTAAGAGTTCAAAGGGTCTTTTTAGCTCCAAGACTTTTTCTCGCTTTTCCATCAACATTCCACTCGGAAGAATTTTATTTACCTTTTTTAACATTTGTTGATTGGTTAGTTAAATGAGTGATCATCTGTATGAATTCACGTTTCTCTTTCTTACTTTTGTTTAAATCCATTAACGTGCCTGCTTTATTACCTTCTCTTTGGCCCGTGGTAAATCTTTAAAGTGGATGAGGGCATCATTTTCATAAGTCTCTATCAATTCTTTCTGACAATTTCTGCTTTGAGGAAAGCTCAGAAAACACTGAGAGGGCAGAACAATTACAAGAGTCGGAGGACCAACAGAGGATTCTGCCGTGAAACTGTTTCCTAAAAAAATGATAGGGAAGCTGCACTCATGATACCTCAGTTCCATGACTGAAGTTCTCTTTCAAAAATCATTGACAGAAATTGTTATAAGCCCACATCCATGTTACGCAAAATGTGCTCAAAGACCTAGAATCATTAGTCTTGCTAAGGCTTTGACTAGGAATTTACCACAGATAATAATGTAAGAGAAACATTTGCTCTTGGGGTGAGACATTATCCAAGTTAGAAGCAGACGGACTGACTAACCTTAGAGGAGCACATTCTTTCTATTTAACAAAGTGCTCCACAACTTTGTCTCACATTTTAAATCATGTGCTCACAGCTGTTAGTGGGCTCTTCCTGGTTCTCCAAGGATTAAGATTCTACAAATTTAGGAAAAGGCATTCACAAACATAGAAAATAACAGGTTTCATCAGCTAAACTACTACAGACTTATTGATTTAAGCAACAGACCTTTCTTAGGGTTTGTATGCTGGTAAGTCTGACCATTCAGAGATCATGGCTGAGTTGTTATAATGGGATACAAACTTATTTTAAGATGATGTTCTTCTATGTAGAAAAGTGAAGAGAAAGTAATATCATAGAACATAGAGAGAAATGCCCATAAAATATCTGAGGCCTCTGGGCAGTATTGGCACACACCTTTCATTCCAGCACTCTGGAGGCAGAGATATGTGGGTCTCTGTGAGTTCAAGGCTAACCTGGTCTACAGAGTGAGTTCCAAAACAGGTTCCAAAGCTACACAGAGGAATGATGTCACAAAAGAAATAAATATATCTGGGGCCTTCACATTTCAAGGACACTTGATTGCATTATGTAGGCTCTACTTCCTTGATAGATGTAGTTCTAACTACAAAGGACTCAACTTCAAATATCATAAATCAAAATGACGATAGCTTTTTAATATGAGATTTAAGGGGACAAAAATATTCAATAGTAGCTACTATCATTGCTGCCTTAAAATGTTCAATAATTTTAATCTTCCTTCAATATATTTCAAACAGAAAACTTTCTCCTAACCTATCCTTTCTCATCTCAAAAGTCTGTTACTGCTCAATCCTATTATTTGTGGAACATATACAGAAAATCCATAAATATTTGCCAAATGAAAATGAACTAAATGTTTAAATGAATATTTCTCTGAAAGAACTTCCAGTTAACTAAGCTATTGTCTGGACATCAGTCCAACTTCAAGCTGTGACACCTGTCCAAACGTGCACAGGATACAAGGAAAAGGCTGCCAAACGTTGATGTGTATGCACATTTATGTGTGTACATTGCACTTGTTTATGTCTGTCTATATGTGAACATCTATTTACAGATTTGTGTGTGTGTGCGTGTAAATATTAGACTATGTATGTGTGTGTAAATATTAGAGTATGTATGTGTGTAAACTAAAAGTCATTCTTGGGCATAGATTTTGTGAGACCTGAGGTCTTCAAGAATTTTACCCCATCCTCTCTCTGGGTCTTTTTAAACCAAGCAGCTTACACTTGTCCCTGAAGCCCTGACATTGATGTTACTGTTCTTGTTTGAATCTCTGAATGCATTTCTTGAATTTCATTCCTCTGACAGCACCTCTTCTCATTCTTTATCATTGTTATACATTTCCTTTACCTTCTCTAACACTAATGACCTTACCTCCATCCTTTTTGTTACCATTCATTTATAAACTACAAATTACTATCATCATCACCTAAGTTGGCACTTTCTTTGGACTATCAATTGAGGAACTTTCATCAAACATCGAGGGAAGGAACAAATCCTAGGATTTCATTTCCTGAAATCATACCCAGAACTCACTGTCTTTATTGATTGTTGGTAGAAATAATTACATTTATGCCTAGTGCATAGGTGCTTGCTAAAGTCCACTTATGCCTGAATAGGAAGTCAATAAAGAGTACTTTGATTCCTGTTTTTAATCATGTTCTGTTTCTTTAGTTGGTTCCTTTTATGTAGAATGTAAATCTTTTGAAAAGGTAGACAATGCCATAAGCCACTGTACTTAAATGTGTTCCAAGGGTCTTTTATTTAGGAACAATTCCTTAACCCTAACAAATAAATTATTCTTGGGGCTGTAACCTGAGTTGGATATCTGCATGTAGAACAAACTGCTTTTGAGAACCATTGACTCAGGAAGAGTGTTGGTCACAAGAATAATGTAAAGAAGAAAATGTGTTCTTCAATGGTTTTGTAAACAGAAATTAGTAGAACACATTTCATCAATAAACCTACTGCTAAGTTTTCCCTAGCTGTCCGAATTTCTTCTTCAAACACAGTTTACTTTTTATTGATTTCAAAACAGTCTCCAGAATGACCAAAACTTAGTTAGCTGCTGGTTAAGCCCAAAATACTTTGTAAAATTTCTGAAATCTATAAAACAGTTAATAGTATATTCCAAATATGATCTGAATTAGTATTTAATTTTTATCCCTTTTTAAATTTTAATGAAAAATGTTTCCATACAGTATATTCTGATCATGCTTTCCATTCCCTAACTCCACTCCATCTTTTCCATCTTTCTGTCCATCCAACTCCACGATCACTCTATTAAAACCTAACTAAAAGAAGCACACCTCCTCAAAACACCTTAGAACAAAATAAACATAGTAACAACATACCAATAAGACAAAAAAGTCCAAACAAAGTGAAATAAAGCAAGATGCCTACAAAAAGACCATTCAGTGGTGTAGGATGTTCTTCTGTTCATGTGTTGCCTTCATTGGTTAATGAATAAAGAAACTGCTTTGGGCCTGATAGGGCAGAACTTAGATAGGTGGAGAAAACAGAACTGAATGCTGGGAGGAAGAAGGGCAGAGTCCAAGAAGCCATGGATCCCCCGCCTGAAATGGATGCCTGTTAGAATCTATGGTAAGCCACTGTCACATGGTGATACACTGATTAATGGAGATGGGTTAAACTAATATGTAAGAGTTAGCCAATAAGAAACTAGAGCTAAGGGGCCAAGCAATGTTTTAATTAATACAGTTTCTGTGTGATTATTTCAGGTGTAAGCTAGCCTGGTGGTGGGGACAAACAAAGGGCCAGCTGCCTTCAACAATTCAGTTTGTTTTGTTGGCTATCTACTGCTGGCCATAGCTGTGCCCTGAAATGCAATTAATATGTCCAGTTAGAATTCACTAACAAAAACTAATTTTTCTTTTGCCAGTGAATGGAAAGCTTCTTGCTTAGGGGTTGAAAATAGTGTCTATTTTACCCTCCGAGCTCTGGGACCTCTATCTAATTTGAACTGTGCAAGCCCTGTACATGATGTCACAGAATCACTCAGTTTATCTGTGTGTCAGTCCTGTTGTGTCTGAAAGCCACTGTTTCCCTGGAGTCATTCATCCCCGCTGATGCTTTAAGTCTTTCTGCCTCCTCCTCTGCATAGATGAGTTCTGAGGGAGAGATTTGATGAAGACATCCCATTTAGGACTGACTACTTCGTGGTCCCTCAGTCTCTGCACATGGTACACTTTTGGAACTCTGTGCTGTTTTTAATTCTCAGCTGAAAAAAATTAAACATACAGTTAGGATGTTTCATGTAAATGGATAGCAGGTTTCTGGAGAGTCAATATTTCTGATTAAAATAAGATTTTTTTATTAAATTATGCAAGATATTGTTGTTTCCATGGAATTGCAATCTCCAATTTAGGTCACTACAAGTTCTAACTTCCAACAGGCAAACATGATGAACAGAAACTGCCTCTGAGTCTGAACTTTTCTGTCTTTATCTCACTACAAAGACCTGAGCAATCCACCATCACGCTTGTATATAAGTTTAAAAAAAAAACAGTAAAAGCCATAGTGTGAGCAGTTGAGAGCAATTATTCAATCAATCCTTCTATTACAGAGAATTTGTGGAGCATTTACTTAGTGTCAGGCATGTTCTAAGCCCTGTGCCATAGGGAATAATCTCTTTGCCTTTATGAAACTCAACTGGGGAATGACTAAACAATGAAGTGAATAGTCAATGAACAAGATAATTTTAGACGTTAAAAAAGATGTTAAAAAGAATGATGTGAGAAGAATTGGTGCAGGGGTTACTTTGTTTTAATTAGCCAATTAATACTTATAAACCATAGCTGTTGGGCTGACTGCTAATCACAGTCAGAGCAAACACCTTCCCCCACCAAAAAAGAACAAAGAGAAATAAAGTCCTTCAATGTCTGCCTAGATTTGCTACATAAAAATAAAAGAGTCAGTATGGCTAATACTTAGGTATGAAACAGATAGTATATAATGTTAAAGTAGGAGAGGTGGGTGGGGGCCAGATCCCACAGGCCAATAAAATCCAATATGAGTATTGAGAATTGATTTTAGAAGGAAGGAATATGTTTTATTGGGACTTGATACCCCATTGTGACTTTGTCTTATTCTTCACTGCTGACACATTGATCACACTGTTGCCTTGACAGAATACACACTATTCATTAATAATTCTCCCTCAAGTAGAGAATGGATGCAATTACATTCCCTGCCCAAATGAAACAACAGTGTTAGAAAATATTTCAGAATTTTTAAGACTCTTCAATTGTGGTTATAGAACCTATTATCCTGGTTTTTAAAACACTTCTAATTTGGCCACTCTATTGTTTCTTGATAATTAGTCATTGGTATGCCATCAATAAGGACTGATTTTTTTTAAAATCTAATTTATGAAGAATTCCTTCTTGTTATCCTAATTTGCTACAAAATTAGAACAGCAATAAAGATATAATTAAGAAAACTAAAACTAACCTAAGAGGAAATATTACAGCTTTAATTAATCACATTGTATTAAATATGTTTTACCTGAATTAAAATGAATTTTATCAAAGGGTGAATTTATAGTATTTTTAGTTCAAAACTAGAATATCATATTCACGGAGGAGAATATAAGAATTAAGGATTCTCACAAATGTTGATGTAATAAAATGAATTCTTAGTTTATTTTGCCAATAAGTGCAGCAATTACAAACCTATATGCTCTGAATGAACTTCAAAGACTTCAAATTATCAAGTGTTGTGGAAGCTTGATCTGTCTAGCCAATGGCAATTGGAGGTGACTTGCCATCACAGTGGCTTTCTCTCATACCTGGCTGTATACGACTTGGAGAGAAGGTTTCGAACTCTCCCTTGTTTGGTCTTGGAAGACTTCTGATGTGCCCCTTCGGTGACCTGGTCCAGAGCTTTCTTCATTCTTCCATGATGAACCAAGATGCAATGATCTCACTTCCTTATATCCATGAGTATGTGTTCTCTATTTCATCCCTTAATAAATAAGTTTTCCTCCTAAGCATCCATGGATTGCTCACAATAATCAAGAGTAAAATCTTTATGGAGATATCTTCTTCTTTGATATTCTTCTCTTTCCTTCCCCCAACTCGGACATCCCAAGCACTCATTTTCTCCCCTCTCTACTTCCTTTCTATCTGGAAGGCCCCATGCTCCATGCTGGGGAGATCTTGTCTATTTCCTGTTCTAGGGGATTCATGTATTTCCCTCCTCATTTCTTGCTTTCCTGTAGGTTGTGGACTTTAGGTTAATTAGCCATTGCTTTATTTCTAATATCCACTTATGAGTGAGTACATCCCATGCTTGTCTTTCTGGGTCTGGATTATCTCGCTCAGAATGATTTTTTTCTACTTCCATCCATTTGCCTACAAATTTCAAACTGTCATTTCTTTTAACCACTGAGTAGTATTCCATTGTGTCATGTATTACATGTTTTTAAACCATTGTTTGGTTAAGGAGCATCTAGGTTATTTCTAGGTTCTACCTATTATGAATAATGCTGCAATAAGCATTGTTGAGCAAATGTCCTTCTGGTGTGAGTGTTCATCATTTAGGTATATGCACAAAAAGTAGTATTGATGCTTCTTGCGGTAGATTAATTTTCAATTTTCTGAAAAGCCACCATACTGATTTTCAAAGAGGCTATACAGGTTTGCACTCCCACGAGCAATGCAGGAATGCTCCCCTTCCTCCACATGCTCTCAAGCATAAGCTTTCATAAGTGTTTTTATGTTAGCCATTCTGACAGGTATAAGATGGTATCTCAGAATTGTTTTGACTTATATTTTCTTACTAGCTAAGGATGTTGAGCAATTCCATAAGTGTCTTTTGTCCATTTGAGATTCTATGGTTGAGAATTCTCTGTTTAGATCTAGAACCTATTTTTCAGATGGATTATTTGGTATGTTGATGTCTAGTTTCTTGAATTCTTTGTATATTTTGGAGATCAGCCCTCTGTTAAATGTGGGGTTGGTGATGATCTTTCTCCATTCTGTAGGTTGCCATTTTGTCTTGTTGACCATGTCCTTCACCTTACAGAAGCCTCTCAGTTCAGGAGGTCCCAATTTATTAATTGTTGCTCTTTGTATCTATGCTACTATTGTTATATTCAAGAAGTGATCTCCTGTGCCTATGCATTCAAGGCTACGTCCACTTTCTATTCATTGAGGTTTGATGGCTTTGTGTTGAGGCCCTTGATTCTCTTGGACCGGAGTTTTGTGTATGGGCATAAATATGGATTTATTTGCATTCAAGGAAAAAGATAGCTTGATAGAGGGATCCATTATGGGGTTAGCAAGAAGTTTGGCATTTGAGAAATTCCCAGGAATCCAGAGATGACCTCAGCTAAGAATGTAAGCCTGAACTGCCCTCCCTCGGCAATAAGTTTTATGACTACCATCATCATGGAACCTTCATTCAGTGAGTGATGGCAGCAAATGCAGAGTTCCATAGATAAGCACTGGACCAAGTTCTCAGAGGCCAGTTGAAGAGAAAGAGGAGTGATAATATGATGAAAGAAGTCAAGACCATGATGGAAAAACCTACAGAAATAGCTGACCTGCGCTAGTGAGAGCTCACTGACTCTGAACTGACATCTGGGAAGCCTGCATAAGACCACACTGGGCCTTCTGAATGTGGGTGACAGTCATGTGGCTTGGGCAGTTTGTGGGGCCACTGGCAGTGGGACCAGTATTTATCCCTAATTCATGAGCTGGCTTTTTAGAGTTCATTCCTTATGGAGGGATACTTTGCTCAGCCTAGATACAGGGGGAGAGCCTTGGTCCTGCCTCAATGTGATGTGTCCTATTTTTTTGATTCCTCATGAAAGACCTCATGATCTCTGAGGAGTAGATGATAAGGTAGAATGGGGGGAATATAGGTGGAGTGTGAGAGGGGGAGGGCGAAGGAACTTGGATTGATATGTAAAATAAAAAGATGGTTTTAAAAAATTATTTTAAAACACTTTTATGGAGAGAGTCCTTGTTAATATGTATACCACTCTACATCTGTGTCTGAATTTATAAAGAATGCATTTTCTAAATATATATATTACATATATATAAAGCTACATAAATTCCATGTACATATGGTCAGGTTTCCTAATACATAACCAATGGCCCATGAACTAGTTCAAAATACATTGATTAAAAGTCTTATGTAGTCCCACAATTTCCCATTTAACTAAATATTTAAAACTCTGAAGCATCAAACTGTTTTATTTTCAATTTCTTTTTATACTCAGTAATACAAAAAAAATATATGAGTAAAATATTTAAATGTGTACCATCTAGAATATATAACTCATATTGATAAATAAGTAGGAGAAAACACATGCCTAAAGTATGTAAAAATCATTCAGTCAGACTTGATAGTCACAGTCACTACAGAAACAAACCTCTGGGCTTGGATGCAAGGATGTTTCTAGAGAAGTTTAATTGTAAAAGAAGGACTTATATTGGTATAGATCCTGGGTGGAATAGAACCGAGAAAGAAAACTGAACATAGGCCTATTTCTTTCTTTCCTGATTGTTTCTGCAATGTGTTTAGCCATTGTATGCTCTCACTGCCATGACTTCACCATCATAATAGACTGTGATTGAAACTGCAAGCTGAAAGATCGAAAATAAACCTTATTTTCCTAAATTGTTTTTGCCAGGTATAACAGAAAAGACAACTAATACAGTGATTATGTTTTGTTATAATATTACAAGGCCAGATACTTGATGCAGATGAGACGTCATAGAATAAACTATAAATGGATAATAATACAATGTAAAAGCTAATCTTAAAAGTACGAAATGGTTATTTTACAAATTAATTGAAATCATCTCCCTTGGAGATTAATTTTATAAATAACAAAGGCAAGATTTTTTAGGACTCTCTATGTCCTTATAAAGGAAGTATAAATACTTAAATTTTGAAGGTACCATCACAATGTCCATCTTGGATAGCCCTTGTATATCTTCCTACCGAAACAAGGCACATTTGCAGAAACAGTACAGTCCTCCTCTCTAGTCTTTCCATTCCTCCACCATCCTCAGATGCTGACCTCTGCTGCTCTGAGCACTGTCACTTGAGTGATCTTACCATCTCTCCTCATGCATAGTGGTCACTTCCTAAGAATATAATTTTAAAAGCATTTACTCTCAAGGATGGAGAACTAATAGCCCTCTCAACTCTCCAATTTTAGGGGATAAGCTTTTAGTTCAGTCTTATTTTGCTTAAGAAAATTTACAAAAAAAATGCTATTTATGCTACAGATTTATGCTGTCTTTGAGACCAAAATTATGAAATGTATCAAGCTCAAATTAAATAGAGCATTTAAGACCTTCCCTCACAAGCATTCAAGGCCTGTTACATGTTCCACTTTATATGACCCATTTTATCCAGAAAAAAAATCACCACAGGGACTGCTTGTCTAATTCAGGTTTTCTCCTGTCTTTTTCAGCATGTTCTAAGCTGACAGATGTGATTCTAGTAGGTTCATTTATACAGAAACCAAGGTGAACATTAATCGAAATTGAAGGGAGAAGATTAACGAGCTGATGATGCTTGTTAAACATAAAAATGTCAGCGCACTTTGTTTATTTTTCCTGAATTACCTCAGTTTTACCAGACAAAATTCCAGTTTTAAATAGTTGTTGCAACCTTTCCCCTTTTGATTTGTTTATTAGTCAAAATTTCTTGTCAATGATAGAAGTATCATATTACTTCAAAAGAAAGAAGAAATTAAAAATAAAAATAAAACTTGACAATATTGTATTAAATAGCCCACAATTTTTAAATCATAGAAAACTATGATTTCCACAATAAAAAATGCTACTCAACCAGTTTTTGTCTTCTCTGCAAAAACAAACGCTTTCACACAAATCTGACTGCTTTTCTCTTTAAGGGTATTAGTGAAATGTTCATAATTTTCGAGTTTTCCAAACTTACTTGAAAGGCTAGTCAAGAAAATTTCAAGAAAGTGTCCTTTAACAAAATATGTTAGGATTTTTTTTTATTGTAAGCTCTATAGCAGAAAGTGAAACAATAGATCTTTCTGTTACTACCATTTTTAGATTTAGCAATGAAAATGTTAATGTCAACTGTTCACTGTTCATGAAAAGATTATTCTTATTTGTATTTACTGAGATATTTAGAACATCTTTAATGCAATTTATTTTAATAATATTCTTCATCCTCTCAAATGCTTCTCAGACTCTGCCCACCTTTCCACCCAGCCCATTCTTTCCTTCTCAATAAGATAATTTTCCTATCAACAGTGCTTATCCACCAAAACATTGAGTGAGAATATAGTAAACAGAATGTGGAAATTATGGTCCACCACCAAAATCTCTTACAAGTACTAAAATCTTAATCCAAAACTTTTGTTTTTGCATTTTAGTGAAAGATTCTAACTTTTTGCTGAGTCATTCAAACTACATGCCAATCTTGGTTATACATTAGATTATATCATATTAATGATGGTCAATTTTAGCTCTCCAATAGTACATAAAGGTGTTTGATTAATACCCATATGGCTTTGTTAATTAATTTCCTGTTATAAAACTGAAAAATGGAGATATTTCTCCATGGTGTGCTGATTCTATATAATAGGTCATCATTCTGTGGAACTTGTATAATTCTTAACAAGCTTGGTTATGCTCACTGACTTTCTGCTATTAAAATATTTAATTTAACCATAAATTTTACTGACAACACATTCTAATTTTGAAGCAGATCAAATTAAGATTGCAATTTTAATAATAATCAAACTGGTTATGAAATCCTTCCTAATTCAGTCATTACATAAGAATTGAATAACAGAGATTATGATTCCAGTATTAAAATATTTTAATTGCCTTTTTTACAGCATAGAGTGGAATGTAACACTAAATTGGAAAACTGGAGAAAAATAATCAGATTTTGTTCATAGTAATCGTAGTGAATTAACCATTTTTTAAGGATATTTTTTTCACTTTCCAAGTGTGTGTGTGTGTGTGTGTGTGTGTGTGTGTTTTGGTGTACTTTTGTTCTAGAATCACTTTTAAATTATCTATGTTCTAATATTTTGAATTAAGAATTTGAAATGATGAATTTCAAAAACAACTGAAGGCCTCCAAAATAGATTTTATTATCTATGCAGGACATAACTATCATGAGATATTGTAAAAGGGGAATATATGTCAGCTTGTATATTGACAAACACATTAATATTTAAATATGGTTATATGTAATCAAAATTTTCATTTATTTTCAAATGATCTGCAGCATACTTAAGAATATGAATCTTCACTATTAGGATGATAACATTATTCTTAATCATTCACTTATCTAAGGAAAATATACCATGTTTTAAGTGTGCAATGATTTATAAATCTGATACTAATAATATGTATAATAAACAGGTATGTATAAATTTTGAAATTGTAAAACATATAGCAATTTGTTAAGAAAAACTTCCATTTCCTATCCAGCACTGATTTGGGGCAATGGTTTTTCAACCTGCCACTTGTACTATTTTTAATAAAATGCTGGTTGGCCAGTATCCAGACAGAAAGTATAGGCAGGACAACCAGGCAGAAAGTAGAGGTGGGGCAATGAGAACAGGATAATTCTGGGAAGAGGGAAGCTCAGCCTGCAGTTGTGACCCAGATGCAGAGGAAGTAAGATGTGACTGCCTCACCGAAAAAGGTACCAAGCCACATGGCTAACATAGCCAAGAATAGTGTGCTAATATAAGATGTAAGAATTAGTAAATAAGAAAAGTCTGAGCTATGGAGCCAACCAGTTTCTAACTAATGTACACATCTGTATGTTTGAGACTAAATGTCTGTAAGACCAGGTGGGACAGAAACCTCTGTCAACACGGCATTACAAAGCTTAGAATAAAAGCAAAACAAAACCAAAAACCAAAAAACTGCATAACATGACAAAACTTTCTTTAGGAAGAAGATGAATACTGTACTGTTGTCTGAGATTTCTGTTCTGCCTGGTCCCACAGCCATTCAGTCCCAAAGAAACACATAGAGGTCTATATTAATTATAAACTGGTTCGCCTATTAGCTCAGGCTTCTTGTTAACTTTTACATCTTAAATTAGCCCATAATTCTTGTCTGTTAGCCACGTGGCTTGGTACCTTTCATCAGTGGTGTATTTTCATCTTGCTTCCTCTGGGTCTGGCTCCCTCTGTGACCACTGCAGACTGAACCTTTCCTCTTCCCAGAATTCTTCATTCTGGTAACCGTGCCCACCATCCTGCTTGATCACCTTGCCAATACTTCCTGCCTGGCTACTGGCCAATCAGTATTTTATTAAACTGGTACAATTGACAAACATTTAAAGGAACAAAAGCATTGTCCCACAGCATCTCCCCCACTTTGTTTTTCAAAACAAGAACTCTAAACTGAATCTCCTTTGTTTAGCTTTTTTTCCTGACCATTATCCACAACAACTTGTAACTGACATTCTAAACAAAGA